>JADRCH010007473.1:1813396-1998551 GCA_019843965.1 Rhynchomys soricoides
CCCACTCTCGTCTTTCCTCTTTGTCATTCTCCTATACTAGGGGATCTGACACCTTCAGGCCCAAGGACCTCTCCTCCCCCTGACGGATAACAAGACCCTTCTCTACCGCATTTGTGGCCAGCACTGTGGGCTCTCTATGTGTATTCTTTAGTTGGTGGATCAGTCTCCAAAAGTATCGGGGGTCTGGCCAGTTGCCACTGTTGCTACCTCCCTGGGGCTGCACACTCGCATTAGGGTCTCTTTATTCAAGCTTGATCTTGAGCCACATCACCATCTCTGATGCAGGAGAATGGGGAGGGGAAGCTCTAAGCTTAGTTTCATGCAAGCGTTTATAGAGACAAGAAGGGAGTTTCTAGCCTGGCATACATCTGAATGGGGGACATTCTGGCCTTTAACATAATTGGCTGGTGCTGGGAGCCAAACCATAAACTTAACTTATATGTTTTTTCTAATTGCTGTGGTTCTTAAGAAGTGAAGTGTCAGGGGCAGGCTTGTAATCTGGGGGTACATATTTGTTTGGTAATAACCTGGAAACTGGTGCCAGATACAGGTCATATTGTGTGTGTGTGGGGAGGTAACTTGGAAATTAATGCTAGACACAGGTCTTCTTGGGGGGTATCCTGGAAACTGGTTCGTTAGTTAACTTGAGTTTAACCTTAGGTCAGGTTCTTTAAGATAGAGTATGAACCCAAAAGATTTGGTCCCTCTTTTAATGTAACTATTTAAACTCCTATTTTCTGACAGTTATCTTTCTGTTGAATTCAGAATTCAATGTAATATACCTTACATAGAAGTCAGTATTTATTTTCTGTAAAAAGCTAGATATTCATTATGTTAGGAATAGCAGTCTGTATGATCTGCTCTTAGTTATTCAAGTCTTCTGTTACAATGTATACAAAAGTGACATAGGTAATACATAAAAGAATGAGTTTGTTTATGTTATAATAACACTTTATTTGCAGAAACCAGATGGTGTTACAGTGATGAACCCTATATTTAGCTGGATTTAACATGCAAACAGAAATGGGAAAAGTAGCAGGGACCTAATGGAACAAGAGAAGTTTGAATCTTAATTGCTTTCTGGAATGGATACATTTATTTATTTTCCTCAAATTTAGTTAACTTGTCTATTAAATGAGACTAATAATTACTGAGAGCAAAAGAAAAGTTTCCACTGAAGTCTTTCAGTTTAGTGAACAATGACTACCCTAGTTTGCTTTCTGTGATTTCTGTCACTGTAATAAAAATAATTTGAGGAGGAACAGGTTTCTTTGGCTTATAGGATGTATATATTCTACCATCAAAGGAAGTCATGGCAAGAACTCAAGGAAGGATATTGAATCAGAAGACATCAAGAAATCCAACTTATTGCCTAACTTTTCCTGGTTGGCTACCGTTATTCTACAGTTCAAGCCAACCATCCCAGGAGTTGCTCCAGCTAAAGAGGGCTGGGCCCTGCTTCTTTAATCATTAATAAAGGAAATGTCTCACAAATGTAGTCATGAACCAATCTGATAGCAATAACTCCTCAAATGAGATTCCATTTTCTCAGGTATGTCTATATTTGTGTCAGGTGACAAAAATTATAAATTTCTACCCTTTATCAACTTTGGCATAGAAAAAGAACACTTAATTAATTGATTATCTAATTAGTTAATTATTTTCTCATAGATTACATCCCAAACAACCATAAAGTATATGCAGAGGCCTAGCTCAGACCCTTACAGATCCATGGTTGTCACTTCAGTCTCTGTGAGCCCTTGTGAGCTCTGCTTAGTGCATTCTGTATGCCATGTTCTCATGGTGTCCTTGACCATTCTGGCTCCTACAATCTACAACATGCGAACCCATACCCCAAGTTTGAATTTCTTGCCCTATGCCCACAGTCCTTAAAACATTCCATGCTTTAAAAATGTAAGGTCTGTTTATAAATCCAAAGTCTCTTAATGCCTCAATTAAGAATAATTCCTCTCAGGTATGTCTAAGTTTGTGTCATTTTGACATAAATGAGCTATGGCACTGATTACTCAGTGTAAGCACATGATTAAATAATGATATAGCCATAGACAAAAACATTTGTTTAGTTTACCACCACCATGGGATTCAAGTACAATTAATCCCACCTCAGAAAAATAAAAAATAAAGGAAAGAATACTGGGTTGAGCTTGAAGGATGAGTGGATCTTCCTTCCTTCCTTCCTTCCTTCCTTCCTTCCTTCCTTCCTTCCTTCCTTCTTAGAAGCAAGGAGACATTCTAAGTAGTAGTAGCTGGGTGTATAGAATTGCTTAGTATTTCCAGGAAACTGAAAAATAGTCTTATTTAGCTATAAAGCATAATGATGAGCTGTGAAGTAGACTCCTATTTTCAATTTGCCTTCTACTTTACTCAGAGTTCTCTGATTTTGTACAAGGCAGAATATATATCCAGCTAAAAACATTCTATCCTTCAATTTTTTTTGCAGTGACAGATGAACAGTTTGAAACAATGAGCTCTATGGAGATGTTTTTAGGAAGAACTTATTTTACAAGTAAATGGAAAACAACTGTAAGAAGGAAACCTCTTTTCTGTTCTAGAATGTGAATGTAACACTTGGAGAGTCACCAGTCTACTTGCAGCCATAAACATGACAGCAGCCTATTGTCAGTACCACTGCAAGTGTCATGACACACAGAACATGACACAAAAAGAAAAAAAGGAAGAGTCTGTGTTTCCCATGGCTTTTCAGAACACAAAGACTTAATTACATTTTCCCAGACTTTTCTGAACTTGAGACCTAAATACTTTTTTCCAGACTTGAGTTATATAAGAAAATAGTACTCCCATTAATAGTTTAAACCCTTATGAATAAATTTTTCACTGTATGAATGAACAATTGACATTCATTGGCTTTTGAAGTGATAGAGAATACATAGAATAAAATAGACTAGATTCATATTTTCAAGACTCCAAACAGAGTACATGTAGAATATTACCTAATATAAAATCTGAAATTGGAAATCCTCTCAAATGTGAAATTTTCACATCTGACCTTGTCTGATATATCATGGTAAAAATGTAGTCATGCCAAAAAATGTTGTATACTTTTATATATACTTTGGATGAACACATGTGTATTTTGTGTCTAGCTGTATGTAAATGCAAATATTATAATTTTTTAAAAAAATCAGAATCACCTGTAATGAAGACTTCAAGCTGAAGCCTGTGAAAAATACTAGGAGAGACATCAAAGGATTTTATTTTATTTTCTAAAATAGAGAGACTTAATGTACTTTAACAGGAGATCATTTAGCGCTAAGTTTATGCTATATACACAAGAGAATGACATCCAGAAATCGCCATCAGACAAGTCAATAAATACAATTACAAGCAGATTTTTATTCCATTTTTCTGTGTTCTGTTGTACTGTCTCATTTTTAATGACAACTTGACACAAGCTAGAGTCATCTCGAAAAAAGGGACCCTCCATTTAAAAAAAAAATAAATGTTTCCATGAGATTGGCCTGTGGACAAGCTTGTGGAGATGTTTACTTGATTGATGATTGATATCCAGCTCACTGTAGGGTGCCTCCAACCCTTGACAGGTAATCCAGGGTTATGTAAGAAAGCAGGAGAAAGCCAGAAAAAAGCAAGGTAGTAAGAAGTCTTTCTCCACGTCATTGGTTCTTGCCTCTATCTTTCTGCCTTGAATTCCTACCATAATGCCATTTGATGCTGGATTGTGGTATAGAAGTGTAAGTGAAATAAACCCTTTCTTCCTCAAGTACTTACATTCTTAATGATTATATCATTTTATGATTTTATCATTAGATCAACAGTAGAAATTCTAATTAAGAAATATGCTTTACATATGTTATGTTACTTAGAAGTTGAAAGTTTATTGCAAATTTTCAGGGAACAAGGCTTCCTACACCATTTTTTTTCAAGTAGTTTTAATGACCATTAGCATTGTTTAGTAACAGTGTAAATTTTAAATAACGTGTTTAATGATTATATTCTCCACTATTTACCCCTCTAACTTTGCCCAAGAAACTCTCTCATCACATCTATCTCTCAATTTCATTACTTTTAACAAAAATATTTTTTGATGAAGTCTTCTAAACTGTCTATATGTAATGCTTTGTGCACAATTAAATTATAGCATAGTTAGCATACTGTATACACAAACATTTTAAGGATTTTTTTGGTTTGTTTTTTGTCAAAAATTAAATTTTGTTTTGTTTTGTTTTAGCTTTTAAAGGCAGTTTTTCTCTAGAGCTGTCATGGAACTCACTCTGTAGACTGGGCTGGCTTTGAACTCTGAGATCTATCTGCCTCTGCCTTCCAAGTGCTGGGATTAAAGGTGTGCCCTGGTGAGAGTAAGTTTTTAATGGTGATGAAATTTTTTAGAATGAATATTTCAGTAGCTAATAACATAATTTGAGTTTGCATGATTTTTATATGGTGATCTATAAACTATTGATTTTTTAAAAATAATTTTATTAATTCTTTGAGAATTTCATATATGGGTGGAATGTACTTTGATCATATTCATTCTCCTACTCACTCTTCTCTCTGACGCTTCTCAGCTCCACCACCCTCTCCACTCACAACTTCATGTTCTTTGCACTATGGATGTTTTAAAAAGCCATTTGGAAACTGATATATATATATATATACTCTTAGGGAAATAGATTTAGATGTAGATGTAGATATATCTGTAGACATACAAAGAGGGATAGATAGATAGATAGATAGATAAAATGCATGTGGGATACTTCCTCTTGAGTTGTCAGAAATGTACCAGAAATTCCCACACAATAGTTCAATATATTGCCATTTGTCAAGGGCCATGCAAGAGGAATGACAAATAGCTGTAGAACTCATGGAATACAGCCCACTGATTAGCACAGCTATGATGGGTATGCCTTGGAGAGATCTGGCCCCAAGGAATACGTCTTCTATAGACTTCATGCTGTTCTGGTGTTTTGCTCCACTTGTTGCCCTCATATCTCTTAACCTAAGAATTGTATGAACACTCTAATGGGGCTTCCAGCCCCTCAATGGTCAGTATCTCTGGGCACTCACTGTAATAATACTTGATCTCTTTCAGGCATTGATGCTGGAACAGACTAATAATCCAATCACTACCCTAGGAAAGAATTTAGCATTATAGATTGTTACCAATGACTATCACCCTTATAAAGCATTTGGAAAAATAAAATTGTTAGTGAAGCAAGGGTGAGATTTTTTGATACTGGTTCTATTGTTGAAAATTTTAGGGAACAATTTGAAGTTCAGAAAAGTACACACTTAGTAGTTAAGCTAGGGATTTTTTAAGATCAGGGAACAAGAACAATGGCAGTACTGGCTGATGCAACTCTCACTGAGCACTGGTGATAATTGATTTCTTATACACATTTTTGCCCTCAGCTTCTTGATATGATTTTTGAAAAATTGCTAATAAGTAGGTATGTATTCTGATGATTTAAAATAGATATGACTGATTTTATATAAAAGTTTAGATTTGTGTTTCTAAGATTCTTTTAAGACTACTTTTAAAGATAAATAATAAGATAATTAATCCTTTCTTTGTAACTTCAAACTGCTGTTTGCCAGTAATAGAAACTGGCTGAGTAAACTACCTTGCTTGCTCTCTCTTTGTTAATCTATATCAAGTTGCTTAGTTAATAATATATCTGGGTTCTTGAAAATATTTTTTTCTTTGCCTGTACTAGGTAATATTATTTCTTGTGAAGGTTTTCATATTTATTTACCAAAAGAAAAATAGAATGAAATTACATTGTAATTGTATACTGCTTGAAAGATTTTGCTGGGATATATAAGCTGTATGAGAAAAAATAAAGTTTTTAGAATTTTGTTTCATCTATCAAATTTGTACATATGTATACGTGTAAAGTTTGTGTGGTTGTGTGTTGGAGCTTGCTCCATCCAACAACTCTGTGTGTGTGTATGTGTGTGTGTGTGTATGTGTGTGTGTGTGTGTGTGTGTGTGAGAAATATTGGGAACCTGCTTGTTGTGTATGTATGTATATATTTGTATATGTGTACGTGTGAAGTGCTTGGAGACTACTTGTTGGAACTTTGTTCCATCTACCCACCAGGTATGTGTGCGTATATGTATATGTTGGGGTCCAAGAGTCACCTACAAACCATGCAAACACCAATCTCAGTCAGACAGGGATGCTTTATTGAACACACACCCTATGAGTGATCAGGGCCCTAGCTCAGAATTTGAGACTGAGGTTATGACCATGAACATTTCTCAAGGCTGGATTATAAAGAAAAATGAAAACCATAATGAGCTCATGTGCAGATGCAAGAAGTGCACCCTGGTGGTAGGCTCCGACTCAAGCTATTTTAGACATAAGAGCTCATAATGATCTTTAACTTTATCGGTTCTACATAAAGCTTTGTGGAATTTCTTAAGATTAACAAACCTCATATAGAACATAACAGGATATGTGATCAGCATGACCTGGCTCTGAGTCAAGTTTTTTTCTCTGTCAATGACTGGTAGGCATATTACAGCAACAATATGAAATAGCTGGCAGGTGTTGAACAAAATAGCTACAGCAATGCTAAGAGGCACAGACCTCAATAATATATATGTATGTATGAGTATGTGTTAAATTCTTGGAGCTTGCTTGCTGCAGCTTTGCTCTATCCATTCAATGTGTGAATGTGTGTGTGTGTGTGTGTGTGCGCGCGCGCTCGTGCGCATGCACGCACATGCGTGTGTGTCCATCTATTTTTGTCTATTTGTATGTCTGTCTGTCTGTATGTATGTATGTTTATTTGTATGTATGTCTGTATGTACGTCTGTCTGTATGCATGTATAAAGTTATTGAAGTCTGCCTTTTGCTTCATTCATCATTCACACATCATTCATATGTGTGTGCATGCATACATGTGTGTGTGGGTGGATGCACGTGTGTGTGTGTGTGTGTGTGTGTGTGTGTGTGTGTGAATTTTCTCTTTCTCTTTATTCCTGGTTCCTTTGAGTTAAAAGAGTTCAGTTTTCCACTGGCCACCAGCCCTGGTGATTCAAGTTTTATTCCCTCAGAGAAAAGTCTGCTGAGTAATTTCTCTAATTGCTGGCTTTGTCAAAGGTGGTTTTTGACAGCCATTGTTCTTCATTGCCCATCATAACTTGGCTGAAGACAGCACATAATTTAGTCACAGGATCTGAAAACTCAGGCTGGTACTGAATTATAGGAATCTTCTATATTGGCTAGCTTTCCTAGTACCAGAAGGTGCTATGCAGGCTATTGAGGGAGAAAAGCCATCAACAGTCTTAACCAGCTGTGAAACTTGTGAGCAACAGTACCAACCAGTTTAGCAATAAATGCCCATGGGTAAAATAATGATATGAATAATATAGGGGTAACCAACTGCTTTCTCATTAGATTTAAGATTCACTCCACAGGAGAAAATATATGCCTGGTACTTTAAATCTGGCCAAAAACCCATGACCTGAGAGTTCATAGTCCCCAGTTACTATTATTCTGCTAAATGGACATAGTAGCAAACTACCCACTAAATACCTCTCTCTATCCATAGGTTAATGTGGCTCTCAGACAATATCAGAGAATTTTCTTTGCACAGTCAACAGCAGTTAATGTGGCAACTCACAACTGTTCAAATTGCCGAGAACAAATGTCAGTGGAATGGTCAGCTAGTCATAAATAGGACATCTATATCACATCCACTCTACCCAAAGAGTCAGAGAACATTTCAGAAAAGAAGAAGGAAGACCTGAAGATCTACAGGTCATAGAGACCCATAGCCAGATAGTGTTTTCTGGATGACAGAGCTACTACACTCACAGCACCTTTGCTTTCTTGTATAAGATCATACTATTTAATAGTTGATCATCAGCTCCCATCCTTAGCCGAAGAGGTTTTGGCAGTTAGTTGCTCCTGAGGGAGGGAGAATCAGTTATCTTTTAAAGGTACTGCCCCTGATGGGTCAATTTTATTCCAACAGATGGCCCCATACCCATGTATATGCAGGCAGCATAAATTAGAATCAGTGGGTTGTAAAAAATATGTACAGGTAAACAAAAAAAAACCCTTGTGTGATATACTTTATGATACTTGCTTTATCATAGTGATCTGGAATAGAACCCAAAATACATCCGAGGTATGCCTGTTTTATAAATAATAATGTCTTATGAAACAAATAAGTGATTTCACTGAAGAATAATCAGAGTGGCCTATTTTAAATATGGTAAGAAAACTTCTTTAGGAAGAAACAAATGAGTTTAGACCTAAAAGATAAAATGGAATTGGTTATGCAAATACCAATAATAGCACGTTAAACAGATGGGCCAGTGTTTGTAAAGGCTCTGAAGTAGAAAAGCATTTAGCATACTATAGGAACTTTAAACAGCAAACTGTGAGGTAGCCTATTATACCATCTGGGAGACAAAATTTGAAATCTTGGAAGATAGATAGAACAGGCCTTGTAAGGCATAAAGTTGTAAATAATATAGGAAGCTATTGCACAAACAATATTAACTCATTGTTTTTTGTTTTTAAGCTTAAGTGAGCCTAGATCTTACCATAGGGCCTTAGCTAGCTTTGAACTTAATGATTTTCCTGCTGTGACCTGATGTGTTACCTTGGCCTACTGAGTGATTGGAGTATAGGTACATGCCACCATGCCTAAATCAATAATATATACTACCATATGGAATAAAGTGCTGTAGTTTGGGTAAGAGATAATGAGGGGATGATGGTACCCTGGAGAAAGAAGGAAATGATAGGGGCTGTATTCATTAGATCTTTTTGTTTCTATGACAGAATATCTGATAGAAATAATGAATGGGGGAACGGCATATTTGGCACATTCATTTTTAGCAGATATATTAAACTTGTGACATTATGATAAGCTGTTGTCCACAAACTTTATGCTCAATAGTTGCCCAATTGAATTAGCTTTTTTTTTCAAATCCAATCTCATGATCATTTAAGTAACAATACAGTTTTGTGTTGGGCCATATTCATAGCTATGCTAGAACACTTAATGTCCTACAGGACACAGGATAGGCATGTCTGATAGAGGATACAGTCTATCAATGTAGAGAAACTGGATGGATGGGCTAGATCTGTGGTGCCAGGAGCTTGTTACATCTTGGAGGACCAGGAAACAGAAAGCATAGTCAGAAGTGAGCCCAGGCTAAAACGCTAAAGCTTCACCTTATAATTATGCATTTGTAACCTAAGCCCTAAGTCTAACACCTTTCCATAACCTTCAAAAATAGTGCCACTTGCTGAGTGTTTGAACAAATAGACCTGTGGGGTTTCATATTCAAACCATGATAGAGACAAAGAAACAGGGCTACTTAAGGTATATCAATAGGAATGGCTGTGTGGTTTTGCTATAAGTGCTTGGGGAAAGGTATAAATAAGTTGAGTATCTCTGAACTAACTTTCTGGGTAAGAAATGATAGCACTTATACATAGACAGTGAAGACAGGTGGGGGAAGATACATTTTGGATAAAAAACTAATTGTCCAATTTAAAACATGGATATACAGAATATATGAGTTGGTGATTTAGATAATACCCTTGGCTACTCATACAATTATTATCACCAAAATAATGGTATTTTAATCTAAGGGACTAGATGATGTCATTTAGGAATAGTGAATGAAGAGAGACAAGATGAGGTCATTTTGGGATAGATAGGTGAAAATTAGATTTGAGAAAAGAAAGATGAGGTATATCTATGAGACAGCTGAAAACAACCCATAGCAATTAGAATGAGGGGTCTGGAGAGAAGACAAAGAAGTTAAAAGACCTATCTAGGCATTCTTAAGAACCTTTGGTCCCAGCATCCATGTTCAGTGCTCACAACTCCCTCTAACTTTACTCTGAGGGGATCTGATGCCTCCTTCTCCAGGAGTACCTGCATATATATGTGTGTGTGTGTGTGTGTGTGTGTGTGTGTGTGTGTGTGTGTGTGTGTGAATAGAGATGTACATAGAAATATAAATAAAAGTGTGTGTGTGTGTGTGTGTGTGTGAAATTACATTAAAGAGATGAGAAAGTTGAAGTCAAAGGTAGATGGAAGCCCTCCCATCTCTTGTTTAACTGAATTATGATATTCTCAATTAGTATGTGCTTTGTAATTTTAAAAACAACTCCATCTTTATTGAAACCTGATCACACAGGAATACACAGGAATAGTATATAGCTGTTCTGAAACTAGTGGGAAGGCACATAATCTTCAAAATCATCATAAATGTGTTAGAGGGCACACAGAAGCCTATGAACCTCCATATGAATGGCAAGTAAATTTTATTATGCCTAATGAAACCCTTTGTCCACATTGGCTATGTAAACCACAACAACGTGTTCCTGTGGCAAATTTGGAGAATCCCTAAAGCCTTACCTCAATCTGTGGGTATGCTGTTTTAATTTTTTCTGTTTCATTTGATCATACTCATAGAAAGTTTACATTTCTAGGTGTTATCCATTGAGTTCTTTTGCATACTATATTACTGGTTTACTGTGTAAATTGAACTGCTATATAGTCATTGGATCCCAGGTAACTCTGCTCGATAAAGAATAGTATAGAAACTGTGAAGTTCATGCTACAAGATGCTAAGGTAACATGAGGTTCAAACTTATTGTTCAGAAAAGCTTAAAGGGGCTATAGTCATTTAGGAACACTGGCTTGTCTTACAGAGCCAATGGATTTAGTTTCCAACACCCACATGAGAAGTCACAATCATCTACAACTCCAGTTCCAGGGTATCCAGTGCTCTCTTCTGACTTCTGTGAGCATCAGGTATACATGTGGCACAGAGACATGTGTGCAAGCAAAACACATACACACATAAAATAAAATAAAATAAATTCTAAAAAATATTTTTTTTTGAAAAGTACCATTTAAAATGACAGATGAAGTGTTTCCATGAAGTATGACAATTGGCTGCTTGAGTCCACACAGTTTGATGTCCTGGATAGAATATTAGACACTGTCACAGTTATAACGTCTGGTTGCTACTGCTGCTTCAAACAAGAGGGTCAAAGAAATCTGAGGAATTATTGAAGAAAATGAAATTACATAACCTGGTCTGGGTATACCAGAAATTGGGAACAAAGCTGTTTCTTAGCAGAAACTGGGTGTGTCTGGCATTTTAGATGTGAGCAGGGGCAAGATCAAATTAAAATGAAAAATATTTTGCCTCTAATTTAGGTATTTACAGAAGCAGTAGATTTTTACAACCAGAAGAAATGAAGAACTACAAAGCCTTATATGTGGGAGAAGTGGTCTTGATAACAATAAAATTAAATAAAACTCATTCTTCACTGCTCTTACCTAAAAAATGAATAATGAAAACCTCAGGGCCAGGGGAGAGCTTATTTGAAATAGTTCTCAGTGTTGCAGCTCTCTTTATCAGAGGTAATAAGGGTTGTATAAACCTTGGAGAGTGGGTAGGGGTTTTCAAGGTGAGGGTACGTTATTGACTAAGGCTGAGGTACTGGTGATGCTTGATCCCGTGATCCTGGAATGTCTCAGAGGCCATTTTAAACTGTTGTCTACTGATGAGGCAAACAAGGATATAAGAATTTAGCTTAAATGTAGTTTTGTTGTTGTTTTTGTTTGGTTTGGTTTGGTTTGGTTTAAATCTCATTTCTTCTCAACACTGTGTTCAGTCATGGGTCTCTTTTTTCCTTATCCTAGTTTTCTTTCTCTAGCTGTGATAAACACCAAGACCAAAAGCAGCTAAAAACGAATGTGTTTATTTCAGCTTACAATTTATAGTTCATAATGAAGGGAACTTAGGGCAGGAATCCAAGGCAGGCACTTGGAGACAGAGACTGAAACAAAGATCACAGAGGAAAGGTACTTATTATATTTTCTCCTATGGTTTGCTCAGCTTACTTGCTTACAGCATCTGTCTTAGTGAGGGTTTCTATTCCTGCACAAACATCATGACCAAGAATCAAGTTGGGGAGGAAAGGGTTTATTCAGTTTACACTTCCAATTGCTGTTCATCATTGCTTCCTTCTCAAAAGGAAGTCAGGACTGGAACTCAAGCAGGTCAAGGAGCAGGAGCTGATGCAGAGGCCATGGAGGAATGCTGCTTACTGGCTTGCTTGCTTCTCCTGGCTTGCTCAGCCTGCTTTCTTATAGAACCCAAGACTACCAGCCCACAGATGGTACCACCCACAAGGGGCCCTCCCCCCTTGATCACTTATTGAGAAAATGCCTTACAGCTGGATCTCATGGAGGCATTTTCTCAACTGAAACTCCTTTCTCTGTGAGAACTCCAGCTTGTGTCAAGTTGACACAAAACCAGCAAGTACAACATCCATGACCAGCTTTCTAGGAGTGGCACCACCCACAGTGGGCCGGACCTTTCCATGTCAGTCATCGATCAAGAAACACTTTACAAATTTGCCTGCATGATAATTTGGTGGAGGTATTTTCTCAACTGAGGTTCTATCTTCCTTGATGATGATTCTAGCTTGGGTCAAGTTGTTTAAAAAAAAAAAAGAAAGAAAAGAAAACAACAAAAACTAACCAGTATGCCACTATTCACTCAAAAGAAAGAATTCTATGATTAAGGCTGAGAGTGGCATTTGTCCATACTTATCTCACAGAAACATTGAGAATGAATCATGAATCTAGTTAAGGGACTGGTAGGGAAGAGGGGGTTAGTTGATAAGGATGAGAGGAGAAAAAAGAGTGGGGGATAGGACAGGGAATAATCCTAATATATCATATACATGCATGAAGCTGTCAAAGAACAAAATTAATCCAAAAGAAGAAAGTTTATAAACCACAGACATTTGGGCTGGAGAATTTGGAGGGGGGGGCAGACCTGGAGGCTAGAGAGTACTTTGCAAAGATCAAGGCCTACATTCACTAGATGACTATAGTATTGCTACCCAATTATGATTATTAAAATGTCTCTAGACATAAAGAATATTGTTGAGGATTGATGGCTGCTAGTCTTTAATAGAAACTGTGTGCCTGGATAAGGTAGCAATATTTCTAATAGTTAATTGGGGCATTAAATAAAGCTCCAAGACTAAGCTAGATCTAAAAGAAAAATGTAATATAATATCCACATGAAAAAGGCAAATCGATATGTGTCAGTTTCTTACTAAAAAAGAGAAAGGACTAAAAATATTGTTCAACTGAAGAAATGGTATAATTAATTCATTATAGAAATTTGAAATACAATCTTCTGCTCAGATGATTAAGAAGTGATTGCAGTTTGCCTAAAGTGTCATATAACTATGTACACTCATGAATGTCGTAATTTTTGCTGTGGTAAACTAAATTTGGATCTAGGAATATGAATAGTGAATAAGGGCATTTCCACACATATGAAATCCCGAGTTCAGAGCCCATCATCAATGGAAAATTTCAGGCACGACCACATATATGCCTGTAACACAAGCACCTTAAGGGGTAGATAAAGGAGAATTGCTGAGGTTTTCTCTATGCCAGCCTAGCTCCAGATTTAGTAAGAGACACTGTCTCAGAGACATAAGGTGGAAGGCTCCCTGGTTCAGATGACACTTGCTGTTCTTGCAGAGGAAATGGATATGGATCTCAGCACCCACATGGTGACTTCCACCCATCTGAAACTCCTGTTTGAGGGGATCCAGTGACCTCTTCTGTTCTCTACACACACCAGGCACACATGTGGTATACATAAACATGTACAGTCAAACACTCATACATACACATTAAATAAACATGAAAAAAGAGAAATATGACTTAAAAAGAAAGGTAGAAGATTCTTCTACTTATAACCACACACACACACACACACACACACACACACACACACACACACACAGACAGAGAGAGAGAGAGAGAGAGAGAGAGAGAGAGAGAGAGAATCTTAGGTAAGGTTATATATAGATTAAGAAGGGGAATTCAGACAAATCTAAGACCTGAGTTGATTCTTGCTGTGAATACTTAAATATACATTGGTACTTTTCAATAATTATTTATACCTGGAAGTATTCACATCCTCAAAAGTCAAGCTATAGGAGGTCAGGAGATTGAAAACTTAGGCCAAGCAAGCTTCTCATGCTATGTCTTCTCAATTCTATGTATCCATGAAGCATTTTAAGACACAGGAGGTCTTCTACTTCTAATGGAGAGCATGATCTGTCAGTCACATCACTGCTTGTTGTGGTGACTGAGCAGGTATCTTTTAAATTTCCTATGCCTCAACCCAATCTTTTAAAAGAAAATTCTATTGTTCTTGCTGGTGGAATTCAATGCAGAGTAAGCGTGCAGCTGAGTATCTCCTGTGTGTGTGAAGTGATGTCAGGAATGTTAAAATACTTAATAGAATTAAGTTCCTATAGATACACATACCTTGCCTCTAAACAAGATTATAAAGCTGATATCAGGAGATAATAGGTAATTAATGAAATCACAATTGCCTGAGATGCTTTTCAATCTGTTGGAAGTTTATATATTGATATATGAATAGACCTCTAGAAAAGTCTCTAGGCTAGGACAACCAATCCCCACACATTCTTTATATAATGCCATGGTTTTAGACAATTCTGAATATTTGCTTTGGCTATGCAAATAATTTTAAATGAAAACCTAGTCTGAAATGCAAGCTGTTTCCAAGATGTGCAAAATAGGATCTCAAATATTGCTCCTGTATCCACCCAAACTTCAGGCACTAGCTTCCTAGTAAGCATCTTCCTCTTATGTAAGGCTGCATGTTTCTGTCTCCCTCACTAGATATATCCTTAGCACTCTGGAGAGCAGTAACAGTCTATTATTTATCTTGCCATCCCTTGCCTGCTATTCAGTGCCCAGCATATTGTAAATATGCTCAGTGGGTGCAGAATAAATTTTCTCTTTTATGGGATTCAGTTTGCTATTGTGTTGTTGGTTTAGTATGGCTCTGTTTCTGAAACAGATGCTCCTTTTGGATGCATAAGTTCTTCCAGTAAATACAGACTGAGAGAGATATAAAGTTGTAGCTGGAATGCTTAGGCCTAGAATCTATGAGAATGATGCCATAGACTATTTGGGCACAGGAAACAATTCTCATTCAAGAAAAAGAAAGGGCATTTGGTATTTTAAAGGAAGTTTTAATTCTCTGGGTCTGGTGGTGCAAGGCTTGTCACAGCTACTAGGGAAGCTGAAGCAGGAGGATTGCAAATTAAAGGGCTGCCTAGTATAAAGTAGTTAAAGATCAGGCTGGGAAATATTGCAAAATAAAAATTCAGAAAAGGCTAGGGTTGTAGTTAAGTGGTAGAACACTCGCTTATTATGTCTAATGGCTTGTGTTCAATCTCCAACATTGTATTAAATAACAGATTTTTAGTGTACATTAACTGTGGAAAAGGGTATTTTTCACCATGGGGTGTGTGTGTGTGTGTGTGTGTGTGTGTATGTGTGTGTGTGTACTTGTGGAAGCCAGAGTACAACCTTGAGTGCTGTTTCTCAGGAAGCATCCACTTTGTTTTCCAAGATGGTTTCTGACTGGCATGGAGTTCACTGAGTAGGCTGAGTTGGCTTTCCAGTGAATCCCAGGGACTCACCAGCTACTTCTACCCCAGGGATGGAATTACAATCATGTACCACCATGCTTAGATTTTTTATGTGTGTTCATGGGACTGAATTTAGAACTTGGGTAATAAGTACTTTATTAACAGAGCCATCTCCCCAGAATTCATCCTGATTTTTATTTTATTTTATTTTATTTAGGCACTCCTCTGCTGTATATGTGTCAGGGGCCTTGGACCACCCTGTGTATGCTGCCTGGTTGGTGGCTCAATATCTGGGAACTCCCTAGGGTGAAAGTTAGTTGAGACTGCTGATCTTCCTATGGGGTCAACTTCCCCTTTAGCTTCTTCAATCATTCATCTAATTCAGCCATAGGGTTCCCCAACTTCAGTCCAATAGTTGGAGATAGTTACTTGTGTCTGTCTCTGTCAGCTGCTGGTAGGGCCTCTCAAAGGATAGCCATGCCCGATCTTTTAAAAGAAAGCAGTTTTTTTTTTAATTTTCATATTTTATTTACATTTCAAATGTTTCCCCCTCTTCAGATCTCCCCTTTGCAATCTCCCCATTCCCTCCGCCCTCCCCCTGCCACTATGGGGATATTCTCCAACCTACTCTCCCACCCACCCACCCATTCTCGTCTTCCCTCCTTGTCATTCTCCTATACTGGGGGATCTAACACCCTCAGGCCCAAGGGCCTCTCCTTCCCCTGACGGATAACAAGACCCTTCTCTACCGCATTTGTGGCCAGCACCATGGGTCCCTCCATGTGTATTCTTTAGTTGGTGGATCAGTCTCCAGAAGTATCGGGGAAGGGGGGGGTGTGGTCAGGCCAGTTGCCACTGTAGCTACCTCCCTGGGGCTGCACACTCCCTCAGCTTCTTCAGTCCTTTCTCCAAGCCCTCCATCTGGGACCTCAGTTTTTAAAAGTGCATGTGATACACAACATTAAAGTTGTAAAGGTGTTTGTTAGAAATTCGTTGGAATAGAACAGTATTCATGTAAACTAAACTTTGAGCATTTTGAATTATTTAACAGTGAATGTTCAACATGGCGAGTTTAGCTCAGATAGTGGAATGAGAAGTTGTTTATACCTGTATATATTAAAATATAAAATTGTTTAGGAAACTAGCATCAGATCCTGCTGATTCAGTTGGGGAATAGAGAAGTAACACATAGGAATACCACAGAAGAAGAGCTAGCTGTCTGTTTAAGGAGACCTCCATCAGAGCTCCCTTTTTATTGATTTCAAAAGCATTTGTACATTTGAGAAAACCTCCACCTTCTCAGTCCTGTGTCTCCAGAGTACTGAAATGTGAATCCAATACCCAGCCTCTATGCAGTAAACAACATGAATCAAACGCATCAGTTAAAGACAAATTTGGAAGTAAAACAACAACGAAACAATCTTTGCATGAAGTTTCTCCTTGTGAAAGTACAGATAAATGCTAACGCATTTCTAAGCTTAAATTCTTGTTTTACTTATTCGTTATTAATATTAATTATTAATTTATTGATTATTAATTGTTATTGTATAATGTGTGGAGTGGCATAGGAGTATCAAATGTTCTGAGTATCAAACATGGATTATTAGGATTTTATGGGAATTTCTTTACTTGCTGAGACATCTTGCTGGCTCAAGTTAAAATTATTTTTATTTTTAAAAATCATAGACGAGTACTGTATTTACGTACACCATTTCTACACTTCCCTTTCCCCCAATGCTTCCATGCCATCCTTCACTCCTCTATTTTTTTTCTAAAATTTCTCCTTCTTTAATTATTCAGTGGATATCAACCTTCCTAATGTTGTGACCCTTTAATTCAGTTCTTCATGTTGAGGCAACCCCCAACCATAAAATTATTTTCATTGCTACTTCCAAACTGTAATTTTGTTACTGTTATGAGTAATAATGTAAATGTCTGTGTTTTCTGATAGTCTTTGGGGGATCATGACCCACTGGTTGAGAACAGCTGAATTGCACACACTTACACACACACACACACACACACACACACACACCACACCCTACTATATTCTTTTAATGTTGCTCATATGTATATGTCTTTAAGTGTTTAGGACTGACATTTTGGGATTTGATGATCTATCAGGGATTCTTCCTCTGTCAGCAACCATAATTACCTGGACCTCTTCACCTAGAAGTGGGGATTTGTAAGATGTCCGAGCTTAAAGTCTTGATGCAGAAATAATTTTTTTAAAGCTGGTAGCAGTACTAGTTATTGTGTGGTAGGACCAGATTCTTAGCATTTAGTGTTTGGCTTCGCATGAGGGCAGTCTAGGTGCTTTTTCTTTAGGCCATAGGATATGATATTGACATTCATAGAGGAAAGGATTATTTGAGTGGACTAATATCTATAAATTTAATTTTCATTCAAATCAATCAAAGTAGATTGTGTTGTTTGCATCTGGGTTGATTCCAGCTTCTGGCTATTATAAATATGGCTGCTACGAACGTAGTGGAACACATGTCTTTATTACATGTTGTAGCATGTTCTGGGTATATGCCCAGGAGTGGAATAACTGCATCCACAGGTAGTATTATGTTCATTTTTCTGAGGGTCTGCCAAAATCTTTTACAGAGTGGTTGTACCAGCTTGCATTCCCACCAGCAATGGAGGAGTGTTCCTATTTATCCACATCCTCACCAACATCTGCTGTCACCTGAGTATTTGATCTTAGCCATTCTGACTGGTGTGAGGTGAAATCTCAGGGTTGTTTTGATTTGCATTTCCCTGATGACTAAGGATGTTGAACATTTATTTAGGTGCTTCCCTGCCATTCGAGTTTCCTCAGTTGAGAATTCTCTGTTTAGCTCTGTTCTCCATTTTTTGATAGGGTTATTTGGATCTTTGGAATCTAACTTCTTGAGTTCTTTGTATACATTGGATATTAGCCCTCTATCGGATGTAGGATTGGTAAATATCTTTTCCCAACCTGTAGATTGCCTTTTTGTCCTATTTACAGTGTCCTTTGCCTTACAGAAGCTTTGTGATTTAATGAAGTGGCCTCTGTTGATTCTTGATCTTAGAGCACAAGCCATTGTTGTTCTGTTCAGGAACTTTTCCCCTATACCCATGTGTCCAGACTTTTTCCCACTTTCTCGTCTATTAGATTCAGTGTATCTGGTTTTATGTGGAGGTCCTTGATCCACTTGGACTTGAGCTTTGTACAGGGAGATAGGAATGGACCAATTCACAATCTTCTACATGTAGACCGACAGTTGAACCAGCACCATTTGTTGAAGATGCTGTCTTTTTTCCACTTGATGGTTTTAGCTACTTTGTCGAAGATCAAGTGACCAAAAATGTGTGGGTTCATTTCTGGGTCCTCAATTCTACCCACCCGTCACTGTAACAATACCATGCAGTTTTTATTACTACTGCTCTGTAGTATAGCTTGAAGTCAGGGAGGCAGATTCCCCCAGACGTCCTTTTATTGTTGAGAATAGTTTTTGCTATCCTGGGTTTTTTGTTATTCCATATGAATTTGAGAATTGCTCTTTCTAAGTCTATTAAAAGTTGAGTTGGGATTTTGATGGGGATTGCATTGAATCTGTAGATTGCTTTCGGCAGGATGGCCATTTTAACTATATTGATCCTGCAGATCCATGAGCATGGGAGATCTTTCCATCTTCTGAGGTCTTCTTTGATTTCTTTCTTCAGAGACTTGAAGTTCTTGTCATACAGATATTTCACTTGTTTGGTTAGAGTCACACCAAGATATTTTATATTGTTTGTGACAATTGTGAAAGGTGTCGTTTCCCTAATTTCTTTCTCAGCCTGTTTATCCTTTGAGTATAGGAAGGCTACTGATTTGCTTGAGTTAATTTTGTATCCTGCCACTTTGCTGAAAGTATTTATCAGCTGTAGCAGATCTCTGGGGGAGTTTTTCGGGTCACTTAAGTATACCATCATATCATCTGCAAATAGTGATATTTTGATTTCTTCCTTTCCAATTTGTATCACTTTGACCTCCTTTTGCTGTCTGATTGCTTTAGCTAGAACTTCAAGTACTGTATTGATTAGATATGGAGAGAGAGGGCATCCTTGTCTAGTCCCTGATTTTAGTGGGAATGCTTCAGGTTTCTCTCCATTTAGTTTGATGGTATATTGCTGGTTTGCTGTATATTGCTTTTACTATGTTTAAGTATGGGACTTAAATTCCTGATCTTTCCAAGACTTTTATCATGAAGGGATGTTGAACTTTGTCAAATGCTTTTTCAGCATCTAACGAAATGACCATGTGTTTTTTTTCTTTGAGTTTGTTTATGTAGTGAATTACACTGATGGATTTCTGGGTATTGAACAATCCCTACATCCCTGGGATGAAGCCTACTTGATCATGATGAATGATCATTTTGATGTGTTCTTGGATTTGGTTTGCAAGAATTTTATTGAGTATTTTTGCATCGATATTCATAAGGGAAATTGGTCTGAAATTTTCTTTTATTGTTGGGTCTTTGTGGGGCTGTGGTATCAGTGTAACTGTGGCCTCATAGAATGAATTAGGAAGTGTTCCTTCCATTCCTATTTTGTGGAATAAATTGAAAAGAATTGGTATTAGGTCTTCTATGAAAGTCTGGTAGAATTCTGCACTGAACCCATCTGGTCCTGGGCTTTTTTAGATTGGGAGACTTTTAATGACTGCTTCTATTTCTTTAGAGGTTATGGGACTGTTTAGATGATTGATCTGATCCTGATTTAACTTTGGTAATTGGTATCTCTCTAGAAACTTGTCCATTTCCTCCAGATTTTCCAAATTTGTTGCATATAGGCTTTTGTAGTAGGATCTGATGAATTTCTTAATTTCCTCAAAATCTGTTGTTATATCTCCCTTTTAATTTCTAATTTTGTTAATTTGCATACTGTCTCTGTGCCCTCTGGTTAGTCTGGCTAAGGTTTTATCTATCTTGTTGATTTTCTCAAAAAACCAGCTCTTGGTTTTGTTGATTCTTTGTATAGTTCTTTTTGTTTCCACTTGGTTGATTTCAGCCCTTAATTTGATTATTTCCTGCCTTCTACGCCTCTTGGGTGTATTAGCTTTTTTTTGTTGTAGAACTTTCAGGTGTACTGTTAAGCTGCTAGTATATGCTCTCTCCAGTTTCTTTTTGGAGGCATTCAGAATGATGAGTTTTCCTCTTAACACTGCTTTCATTGTATCCCATAGGTTTTCGTATGTTGTACTTTCATTTTCATTAAATTCTAGGAAGTCTTTAATTTCTTTCTTTATTTCTTCCTTGACCACATTATCACTGAATAGAGCATTGTTCAGCTTCCTTGTGTATGTGGGCTTTCTGTTGTTGTTGTTGCCATTGAAGACCAGCCTTAATCCGTAGTGATCTGATAGGAGGCATGGGATTATTTCAATCTTCTTATATCTGTTGAGGTTTGTTTTGTGACCAATTATATGATCAATTTTGGAGAAGGTACCATGAGGTGCTGAGAAGAAGGTATATTCTTTTGATGTAGAATGAAATGTTCTATAGATATCTTTTAAACCCATTTGGTTCATAGCATATGTTAGTTTCACTGTGTCTCTGTTTAGTTTATGTTTCCAAGATCTGTCCATTGTTGATAGTGGGGTGTTGAAGTCTCTTACTATTATTGTGTGAGGTGCAATGTGTGCTTTGAGTTTTAGTAAAGTTTCTTTTATGAATGTGGGAGCTCTTGCATTCGAAGCATAGATATTCAGAATTGTGAGTTCTTCTTGGTAGATTTTTCCTTTGATGACTGTGAAGTGTCCTTCCTTATCTTTTTTTTTTATGACTTTTGGTTGAAAGTCAATTTTATCTGATACCAGAATGTCTACTCCAGCCTGTTTCTTGGGGCCATTTGCCTGGAAAAATGTTTTCCAGCCCTTTACTCTAGGTAGTGTTTGTCTTTGACATGGTGGTGCGTTTTCTGGATGCAGCAAAATGCTGGCTCCTGTTTATGGATCCAGTCTGTCAGTCTATGTCTTTTTATTGGGTAATTGAGGCCATTGATGTTAAGAGATATTAAAAAATAATGATTGTTGTTTCCGGTTATTTTTGATGTTGTTTATATGTTTGTGTGGTGATCTTCTTTTGAGTTTTTTGAAAGATTATTTTCTTGCTCTTTCTTGGGTGTAGTTTCCCTCTTTGAGTTGATGTTTTCCATCTATTATTTGTTGTAGGGCATACATACTGTGCAAATTTGGATTTGTCATAGAATATTTTGGTTTCATCATCTGTGATTATTGAGAGTTTTGCTGGGTATAGCATCCTGGGCTGGCATTCATGTTCTCTTAGGGTCTGAATGACATCTGCCCAGGATCTTCTAGCTTTCATACTCTCTGGTGAGAAGTCTGGTGTAATTCTGATAGGTCTGCCTTTATATGTTACTTGCCCTTTTTCCCTTACTGTTTTTAATATTCTTTCCTTTTTTTATGTATTTGGTGTTTTGACTGTAATGTGACGGGTGGAATTTCTTTTCTGGTCCAGTGTATTTGGCGTTCTGTAGGCTTCTTGTATATTTATGTTCATCAAGGGAAGTTTTCTTCTATAAATTTTTTGAAAATATTTACTGGTCATTTAAGTAGGGAATCTTCACTCTCTTCTATACCTATTATCCTCAGGTTCTGTCTTCTCATTGTATCCTGGATATCTTGGATGTTTTGGGTTAGGAGCTTTTTGGATTTTGTGTTTTCTTTGACTGTTGTGTTCATATTTTCTATGGTATTTTCCACACCTGAGATTCTCTCTTCCATCTCTTGTATTCTGTTGGTGATGCTTGCATCTATGACTCCTGATTTCTTTCATATGTTCTCTAACTCCAGGGTTGTCTCCCTTTGTGATTTCTTTATTGTTTCTACTTCTGTTTTTAGTTCCTGAATGGTTTTGTTCATTTGTTTGATTGTATTTTCCTGTAATTCTCCCTTTTTGATTGTGTTTTCCTGTAATTCTTTAAGGGATTTTTGTGTGTCCTCTTTAAGGGTTTCCAGTTGTTTATCCGTGTTCTCTTGTATTTTTTTTAAGGGAATTCTTTATTTTCTTCTTAAAATCTACTATCATCCTCTTGATATGTGATTTTTAAGTCTGAGTCTTCTTTTTCTGGTGTGTTGGGGTATTCAGGGCTGGCTATGGTGGGAGAGCTGGGTTCTGATGAAGCCAAGTAAGTAATCTTGGTTTCTGTTCCTTGTGTTCTTGCCCTTGCCTTTCGCCATCTGGTTATCTCTGGTGCTAGCTGGTCTTTCTCTCTCTGACTGTGGCTTGTCTTTCCTATAAGCCCAGGTGTCAATATTCCTTGGAGACCAGTTCCCTCTGAGAGGAATTTGGTTTTGGAGAGTTGTGGTGCAGGGTCAGCTCTGAGGTGCAGACAGAAACAGGAAGGATCTAATCCCCAGCTGACCCTTGTTTCCTGTGCCCTGATGGCTCTGCCAGGGTCCCTCTTGGTCCAGTGAATTTGAAAAGAAGTGGTGGTATTGCCTGTGATTAAAGGTGTGTTGGCCCTCCTGGTATACCAGTTCTCTCCAGGCACTATTTAAGTATGGAGCCCTGTGTCTCAGTATCTGCTCTCCAGCCACCGAAAGAAACCAGATCCCTGGTCCTTAGTCCCTGTGACCTGGGAATTCCAGGAGGGACCTCTGATCAGTCAGTCTTGTCCCCACTCCTGGGAGGCTAGCTTTCTCCCAGTGCTATTTGGTTATGGAGCCCTGGTGGCCCAGGCAGATGACTCCTGCCACAGATGTAAACTGAAAGTCTACTAAGTCCTGGCTGATCCTCAATCCTTGTGTCTGGAGCCCTCCTCTTGCTGGCTTTTCCAGACTTGTGGGTGGCTAGCTTTCTCCCAGCACTGTTTGGCTATGGAGCCCTGGTGGCCCAGGCAGAGATCTCCTGCCACAGATGGAAACTGGCAGGCTCTTACCTCCAGGCTGTTCCTCAGTCCCTGCATCTGGGGCAGGTCTTTTATTTCAACTTTGGAAAAGTGTTCAAACTCTATCTCATTGCAATGAGTCATAAGATACGGCAACCCTTTTTAATGATTATAATTTTTAAAAGAACACCAATGATAACTAGATGAATTGTATAAGAGAATACAAAAATTGGTGTCTCCTATTTTTTTCTGTGCATGTTGAGGAATGAGGAGGAGAGAATGGCTAGTACAGAGATCCCTGAAGCACCCTAGGAACAGTGTGCTTTCTCTGAATTCTCTTGGCAATTCTCCCAATTATTTAAAGGTTCTTTTCTAGTGGGCTTACTAATCACAGCTCCCAAGAAGAGCAGGCTCTGATCCTTTCTAGGATCCAGAGAGTAGCTGTTTTCCCTAGAACCTTCTGTCCTTATTTGTTTTCATTAGTAGAAATGAAAACAAATGGAGTCCCTAGTTGCCCTAGGCAGAAAAGATGCTGCACCCTGCTATCGATTCTGTCTACAGACTTCTGAGCTCACACAGAAAGCTTTGCAAGATAAGGATGTGTCTATCATGGATCCCCCTTCAGGGGCTTGGACACATTAATTTGAATCATTTTAGAAGCCTAGTCTTTCAGCCAATCAAAACAAATCACCCTTAGCTATTTTTTAAACAAATTATGGCTTTGTAGGTTCAGATTCTCCTCAAGATTTCACCATTTCCAGAATGCTTCCTCTCTGTCTGAATGTTCACATAACATCATATCCCTGTTCCTGTCTTTAGAATTTGCATGAACAAAAGATCTCCTAAATAGCTGCAGTTAATTGTAGGAATTTATGTTTACCAATGTTCCTTGTCTCTTTTGCAAACTCAAGCTCAGCTCTGCAGCTCTGTAAAGCTGCCTCTCCTCAGCAGATGTTCTCTCTGTCTGCCACTAGCTGTGTTCTGTGTTCTCATTTGTACCACCCTGTTATCCTCTTCTACAGCTCGGTCCAGAAATGTTATTTTTTCTGTTTCTTGCATAGGCCTGTCTGCTAGCAACTCAGTGTTTCTTCCTCCACATACTACAGCTACCAAGTGCTTACAGTCTTGTAGTCTGTAGCTGAGCACCATGTTTGCAGCTGTGCAGCACACAATGGGGTGAAAATGGAGGCTATCTCTTTACTTATTTACTGCAGTGCTATTGTTTGAGTATGCCCTCCAAAGCTTCATACATTGCCTTCTATTGCAGTTACTTCTGAGTCTGTGACTCTTTACAGTTGGACATTAAAAGCGTGAGGACTAAAGCCTTCATTTGTTTTTCTTTCCTGACACCATGTCTCTGTGCTTAAGCTCTTCTGTCACAGTAGAAGACAGTACTGCTAGAAAAATTCAGTCAGCCAACACAGTTGTCTTTGAGTAATATCTGACCCTTGCCTCTCTTCTTTATCTTTTGTGGATAACCCTGACATGCTGCTGCAATGCATTCCACTCTAATCCAGGCTCTGTAACACCATCCTCACTGGTCAGCACCTATGGGGCCTTCACTGTACCACAAGTGTGTTTCAGCTGTGAGAAAATATTTGAGGGGTTAGGAGTTATACAGATCCCTCCCTGACAGTCATCTGGTATCATAATAGGGAGAGGGACCACAAACTTCTGGCTTCTTTCTCATTCATTGGAGACAAAGGCAGCCTGAAACAAAGGACTAGTGCAACAAGTTCAAGGCCTGGACCAGGATACCTTTACCCAAAGTTGTAGGCCTAGTGGCTTCCCTGTATTTGTTCAAACTAAATCAGGAAGAAGCAACCCTCAAAGACTCTTAAAACCCTAAACCCTCTAGGAAAAACAAGACTTTGGTTTCCCAAGTCCCCCCTACTCTGCAAAGCACAGGATCTTTTCTCTGTATGCCTCCTGTGTATGTGTTTACTCATGTCAAATAAAAGTCTTTCTTCCCTGATTAATTCTGTCTGCTGTGTGAGAGATGTTCCCTGCTGCTGACTGTGAGCTTGATATTTTCCCTGTCTTTTAATTCTTTAACTGGCACAGGAAATGAGCCCTATCAAAACCTGTAGTTTACAACAGAGTGAAAAAAATTCTTCTGGATATACTTTCATTTGTCCATGTTGTCTAGTGTCTACAGTGCTGTTTGTTTGTTTGACAAGGAGGAATAATCACTTTCCTGTTTTTCTCCATAGGGTTGTATGATGAGATTACTCTCTAGAGGGAAGACATAAGAGGTTCAAAAATTGGAATATTCCAAAGAGAGATTATCTAAGACAAGTCATATTTTTGTGATCTGGGTGTCAGGTGACCCTAAGTTATTAACTAGTTACAACTTGTTATAATCAAATGTTATTCTTGGCTAATAAATTTACAGTCTGTGCCCATGTGCCATATTTAAGGATGTAGAACACACTGAGATATGAATATGAAGTCTCTTCAAGTCCTCGTTTACTGGAGGTTTGTACTTGTACCCTGAAAGTTCTTGTCTCAGAAACTATCCCTCAACCTGATAATGCTGGAAGATGGAGCCCACTGAGAGAAGTTTTCATCATGGGGTTGGAGACCCCATGCTTATCTTAATGCCTTTCTATTATAATTTTATTCTCAGTATATCTAACTTGTGTCCCACAGGCCACATGCATCTAAAGGTAGTTATGAATGCAGTCTAATAAACACATTTATAGTTAACAATATCATACTACAGTAGCCAAGGATTGGACACCCTTGCTAGTGGGAACTAAATTATTACTGAACAATATTTTAAAGCAAGTACAAGATCTGTATGGTTGCCTTCTTTTCATTTGCATGTGCTTATACCCCTGCCTTTTTGGTTCATGGGTTGAAGCAATGTGAGGGTCACATCAATTGGAGCTACCTCATCTTGGTTATCATGGTATATGGTAATAACTATGAACCAAATAACCACTTTTCTTGGTAACTACTCAGTTTGCACTATTGAGTTTCAGAAAAAAAAATGGACAAAGACATATGCTGACTTTATTTGACTTATGTAGAACTGTGTCTAAGAGACCTGGGATCTCAGGACCTGAAAGAATGGGCAAACTATTGTCGAATGATGTAGACAACTGTGGGGCCTTGAAAGGTAGCCTGGTTCCCAGTTGAGCTAAGGCTTGAAATTCTGGAGACCATGAAGGGACAGTAGGAATTTCACCTGTTCCCAGGTACCAGGCCCTTATCTCTAGCCTTTACCTCCCCACCCATATATTTGTGGCCATCAGTCATGTAATAGCAACAACCCAAGCCCCTCCACAGGTAGAGGATATAACCTGTGCTCACATAGGCTCAAGACAGATCTCCATTTTAATGAAGTACCTAAAGGCCTGGAGCACTTAGCCAATAAGCTTTCTTCCCACACACTCCTCCCTGCAAAAGATATCTGATCTCAGGCTCACCCTGAGAAGTGGGGTATGATTTTACTCATCCACTTTCCGCCTGACAGTAAATGTATTAAGACCATGGGCTGCCTCTTTTCATCAGGATCTGCTGTGGGGAGCCATAGAGAAGGCCTTCTCCTACAGAGCCTCTGTGTAATCTCCTTTAGAAGGCTAATCTGCACTCCCAGACACCAAGGGCAAGATCCAGCCCATGACCCCACTCCAGTCTCAGCTCTTTCATGGCATCCAGCAGCACCTGAGAACCAGATGGCCCCAGCCTCATCACAGGCCTGGGACCTCCAAGCCAGCTCCACCTGTCCAGTACCTCAGAATAAGCTTCCCTACCCCAGAAGCCATGTCCTTGGGCTGCCCTATGCCCCAACATCCACCCAGCGACAGCATAAAGTAATTGCTGTCAAACTTCTCGAGTCCTGACTCCCAGAGTGGCTGAGTCCTGTTCTAGAGGACCAATAACCCTACTGCAGATGAAAGGCCAATTTTGAAGAAAAGCTCAAAGGAAGAAGCATACAGGCTTGATACCAGGTCCAGAGGGAGTGAGAGGCAGTACCTATAGTTGTGGTCTGTGTTTCTAGCTCCAGAGCAGCAGCCTGCTGGCCAGTGGAAGAGGGTTAGGGAGGATGTAGCTTTTCAGCCTACAGAGGACCTCAGGTTGGGCTCTAGCTGGCAGGCAGGGGAAGCAGAGCTCAGGGTAACTGCCATCTGAAACCCAGCTTCATTAGCTGTGTAGAAGCCCTTGCTGTGGAGGGGGGGAGGAGCAAGGAGTGGAGGTTAGTCGCCACAGAAGTAGCACTAGTTACGTCTGAAACAAGATTTATAGAGTGTAGTGAAGCTGGCCAGGATAAATGTGGAGAGAGAGAGAGAGAGAGAGAGAGAGAGAGAGAGAGAGATCAGAGGATGGCGGCCTAGGTCTTTGAACTAGGTCAGGGGTTACTCATGGTCTAAAGTAATCTGGAGTTCCAAAGTGGGCCCTTGGGGGTATGCTTAAACTGAGTTTGCCCCATGTTGGATGCCAGCTGTAGGGTTATTGGTCTCTTGTCTGCTCCACCACAGGGCTTGGCCACTTGGGGAGGCAGGACACGGAAGTTTGACTATGCTTATCCCACGCTGTTGCTGGGCAGGTGTTGGGCCATAGGGCAGCCCAAGGACACTGCACCTGGGGTGGGGAAGCACATTCTGAGGTGCTGGACAGCAGGAGCTGGCTTGGAGGTCCCCGGCCTGCCACAAGGCTGGGGCCATCTGGTTCTCAGGTGCTGCTGGATGCTGTGAAAGAGCTGAGAATGGAGTGGGGGCCCATGGGCTGGATCTTGCCCGGGGCCATGGGGGCCTAAGTGGGGAGCTCCAGTTAGTCCAGAGGGGAAGGTCCTTGGCTTGTCGGTTTTTGGCTTGGCTTGAGCTTGGTGTCTGGGAGTGCAGATTGGCCTTCTACAGGAGTTAGATGGCAGCTCTATAGGTGAAGGCTTTCCCCATGGCTTCCCACAGTGGATCTTGATGAAAAGAGGCAGCCCATGGTCTTAATGCATTTACTGTCATGGTGGAAAATGGATGAGTAAAATCACACCCCACTTCTCAGGGTGAGCATGAGATTAGATACCTTTTGCAGGGAGGAGTGTGTGGGAAGAAAGCTTATTGGCTAAGTGCTCCAGGCCTTTAGGTACTTCATTAAAATGGAGATCTGTCTTGAGCCTATGTGAGCACAGGTCATATCCTCTACCTGTGGAGGGGCTTAAGGCATTGCCCTTATGTGACTAATGGCCACAGATATATTGGGAGGGGGGAGCTGAAGCTAGTGACAGGGGCTTGTTACCTGGGGACAGGCGAAATGCCTATTGTCCTTTCAAGATCTCCACGCTTTCAAGCCTTAGTTCAACTGGGAACCAGGCTACCTTTCACGGTCCCACAGATAACTTTATTTCAGTTTCATTGCACTTTTATACATGAATAAAACAAAGCAAGCAATGATCCAAGGAAGCTTGTTTGAGTTCAGAAAACATGATCAGAAAAACATGTAAGTAAAGGCTAGTAAGCACATAGTAAATATTAACAGAGCAGCCGTATTCCAGAACCTTCTTAGGACAAATCAATGTAAACATAATTGCCTGGCATCTAATACATAGTATATCTGGAAAAGGACAAAAGCAAAGCAGAAGGCCATATCTAGATTCAGGGTACACTAACCAGATTAGGTTCTATATTTATAATGGCTTTTATAAATCAACAGGCTTTAGTTAATATATAAATACTAACAAGTAAGCTTAGATATTATCTCAGGCAATGGTATTTTTATTAACTCCCCTGTTGATTCCAATCTGATGCAGAGTGGGATTCAAGTGCCCTTGGTCCATCTGTTCTTGCAAGTCTAGATTATGATTGTCAGCCTGTTTCATCTCACAGGGTTCCATTTCCCTCAGCTGTTATAAGTATTCTTATTGATCGCCCTTGTGTCTCCGCCTAGGCCTAGCCAATTTCCTCCATCAAATCTGGGTAGACTGAAAGAGCCAGTTTATTATAAGAGGAAGCACAGGCTGGATTTAAACTGAGTCTGAATGTGCCTCATTCATACTTAGGTCAATGTCTAGTATACCCTGCCCTCTGTGTTATCAAGTTCCACATCTGCAGATCTATCCAACTTCAAATATGTGTACATAGGTTTTTTCTCCCTGTCATTATTCCCTAACTAATAACGTATAACATTTATTTAGTTTTATATTTTATCTTATAATAGAATTATAAAAACAAAATATTTTATATTTGTTTTATAAAATATTTATAAAACAAAATATTTCTATTTTATTGGATATGTTTTATTATTATTATATTATATTGGAGCTGGCTTAAAGTATACAGGAGGATAGGCACAAGCTTTATGCAGCTACTATATTATTTTACATAAAGAACTCAGGAGTCTGTGGATTTGGGTGTTTGAATGGAGGGTGCCCTGGAATCAATCAACTATGGGTACAGAGACAGGACTGTGCTCTCAGAATTTCCCCAGTTGGCCATATCCCCATTTGTAGAGATGTGCTTCCACATCAATTCCTTCAGTATGACCTTCTTGAGGAATTGCTCAAATCAACATATAGTCTTTGTGAGGGTACAGACTTTCCTTTTTACTTTTACTTATTTATTTATTTACTGTCCAGTCATTATCCCCCTCCTAGTTGGACCTCCCTAGTTCCTCATCCCATTCCTCCTATCCCTGTCTCCAAGAGGATGTACCCCACACTCACACACACACACCACCAGAGTTCCCCACTCCCTGGAACTCCAAGTCTCTCAAGGGTTAGGCACATCTTCTCCTACTGAAGACAGACCAGTTCTATCTCTGCTATGTATGTCTCAGGGGCCTCATACCAGCTAGTGTATGCTGCCTGGTTGGTGGCTCAGTGTCTGAGAGATCTCGTGGGTCCAGATTAGTTGAGACTGCTGGTCTTCCTATGAGATTGCCCTCCTCCTCAGCTTCTTCCAGCCTTTCCCTAATTCAACCACAGAGGTCCCCAAATTCAGACCACTGGTTGAATGTAAGTGTCTGCCTCTGCTGCATGTTATGCCTCTCAGAGGTCAGCCATATTAGGCTTTTGTCGATAAGCACACCAAGCACCAGTAACAGTGTCAAGCCTTGGAGCCTCGAAGGCCCCAGACTTTAAGGAAGAGATTTTAATCTTCTTTACAGATCTTAGGCCCTGCTTTAGTCACTGATTAGACACTGAAAGAGGTGGGGAAACCCCTAAAATAATCTCTCTGTCTCCTGTTCCATTTCCTTTCCATTCTTTCAAGTTTCCTCATAAGAGTCTCCATCTGCTATGTTAGACTTCTGGAGCTTTGTGCCATGAACCACCAAATTTCCTGTTGTTGACTGTAGACTCTGCAGCCTTGAAGTAAAGTTCTCCAGGCACTATTGGAGTTATGCAAACGATCTTAGCTCAACTGCATCTAGGTGACCCTTTTTTGCTCATCTTAGTACACTAATATGTCAATATGCTTCCAATATGACAATATCACATCTGCCAGTACAAATTTTCTTTTGCTTGACAGTCAAATTTTTCCCTCCAATGGCTCTTACTGCCTGTTATGCAAATACATCAGTCAGGAAAAATCTTTTTCAAATCTACTGCTGTCTACGAAACTTTATATTTCCTCTACCTTTGCCCCATTTATTATATTCCTCTTTTTCTCAATTTCTGCTGCCATAGAAGAATTTACTCTGATTCTTCCCCCCGACTTGTCAATATCACCAGATATGTGAGGGAAAACTGCAGTCTGAAAAAGAAACAATATCAGCCAACAGAAAATAATAAATTTAGAAGAAACAGAGATAACACAAATGTAGAAGGAAACTTAAAAGACTAAAATTCCAAAAAGCGATTAAAATTCTTATCTATAAAACAAAAAGTGAATTATACATTTCTGAAAATTTTTGTTTATGTATAAATTTTTTTTGTATAAGACATCATAATATAGCATAGCCTGACCTTGAGCTTACTACAATCCTCCTGCCTCAACTTCCCAACAGCTAGAAATTCTAAGTCACTGTGTCCAGCAGAAAATGTAACACTAAAAATATAAGATCTTTCCAGAAAATTAGCATTCGATGCAGAAACTGTGAAACAACATTTATAGAGATGTTATGATTGGTTTTCTCTTATTCTCTGAGTTTGAGGTAGAAACTAAATAGGCACCTTTGAATCGCACACACCCTTGAACTTAAATCAAACAGAGCTCCTGCAATTGAGTATATAAAATTGCTATATAGGGTCCTTGATTATGTATGTGATTAAATAGAATCTGAAGAGGACCCTTCTTCAAAGTTTCATTGACCATAATCTTCTCCCTCTGGGTACAGAACATCAAGTTGCATTTATGTTTCTTGGTTATTTATTTCATTTTTTTTCATTTGTTTGGAGAGAAGGTCTTGCTGTGTGCTATTTGCAGATATGAGTCTTTCACAATCTTTGCCTTAGCTTCCTAAATGCTGGGATTACAACTGTGTGCTGTTATGCCTGGCTTCCCTACTGCACTTGAGAGGTTTCTGTTTTGTTTTCAATTTTACATATGTTTCCTAATCAAACAGGATTTCTTAATGGCCATTTTTAAACAAGGATATTACAGGTATCCTATTCAAAAAGAATCCTATAATCATTGATACTTATTAACATTTAAAGAATACTTATTTTATTCCTAGGCACTGCATCAAATAAGTTATGAATGAAATTATTTTTATATTTTATTATGAAAGAATTTTTAATTTGAATATATTTTATTATATTCTTCTCCGCCTCCAAGTAAAGTTCCTAAATTCTATGCTGAAGGTCCATTCATCTCTTTATAAGATTGATCAATGAAGCATGTAGATCTCAAGATCAAGACTTAAGTGAAGGATTGGAAGATTCCTCTTTAGTCTGAAACGCAAATATGATTTTAAATCTGGACCTTGCTTGAGAACACTGTACTTGAATATTTTATCATCAACTTTAACATTATTATTAAAGTTTTATTTTGGCTTCATCCAATTCTTGACATTCATATACTACTTCTCCAAACTCCCAAATTTGGCAAAACAGAAAGTAACCAAAATAAAGCTAAATTAAATAACATACATTTGAAATACTCAAAGGACTTTTAGTGTATATAGCATATCTTTTGTTCTTATCAGTCAAAGCCATAACAAAAATAATATTTATGGAATGCAGCATTATCACAAGCACTGTGCTAAGCACTCACAAATGATATTTTATTCTGTTTGAAAAATGTTATAGAAGGCAAGTCAATTGTTATTCCCAGTGTACACATGAGAAAGCTGAGACAAGTCAGAGTAAGAGAATTAAAGAGCAGAGACATTACATAGTGTGTCCATAATCTAAAAGGGGCTGCAGTAGAAACTAGAGTCACTAATTCCATGTGCTAATCTTATTCTTTTGTTAAAATTTCTTTTATAGTCTGAGATTATAATTATGTCATTTGTTCCTTCCCTTTCCTCCCTCCAAATATTACTATAGATCCCGTCTTGCTTTCCTTCAAATTTATGGCCTCTTTTTTCATTAATTCTTGTTATATGCATATATGTATATGTACTCATAAATGTAACTTACTCAGTTTATTGAATGATATTTAGATGTATGTTTTCAGAAATGACACATTTGGTAATAAATACACAATTGGTATGTTTTCCATAGGTAAGAGTATTTTTCACATTCTCTGCAATCCATTCCGTGATTAACTGTAGTTATTTTGTGTAGATTTGAGGCCTCATAGTCTTTTCACTGTACATTTTGTAATATATATATATAAAACCATTGCTCAGCTCACATGTAGGCAGGTCTGCTGGCGGGATTCTATAGGTGGAGGTTGTGACATTCTCCCTGATCCTTTGGCTCTTACAGTTGTGCCTTCTCTTCTGCAGCGTTCCCTGAAACTCAGTTGTATGAGTGTTTTGCAGGTGTATCCATTAGAATTGGCCTCCACAAACATACCTTTTGATTAGTTCTGGTTTTGTGTAATGGTTTCTACCATTTGCAAAGAGAGGTTTCTCTAATAAGAGGGAAGGCTACAAATATCTGTATAGATAAGGACAAATATTTGGAATGTAATTAGGGCTAATGCTGGTTTAGTAAAGTTGTGGTTATGGGTTCTTCTACAAGATGTATGCTTTCACTAGCTCTGAGTAATTGGCTAGGCTTCCATACTAGGCTTGATTTCCCTCTTGTTGAGTAGGTCCTACACCCTATTAGAGATCTATTGGTTGCTCTTAAGGTATGCATGCCACACCGTACCCTTAGCATTAGTGTGCCACTCTTGCAATTGTTGTAGTCCGTAGATATCACAAATGGGTAGGATTGTGGGTTGCTTGCTTCCTTCCTTCAGGTCCTCTCATTATTAAAGTAGATGTGCTTGGTGCCTTCATGCAACACTTCTTTGAGGCTCAGCTCTCTTTTCTGTCTCTTTATTGAAAGTACACAATACAAAGACCAGTTCAAGTATCATTTCTTCAATAAAGCATACCTTTCTCAGTTCTTAGCATTGCCATTGATTTCCTTTTGCACTCCTATGTCTTAGGTTAGGTGCACCTCACTCAGAGCTAAAAGTGAAGACTTGCATGCAAATGGTTTCATAAACTAGTAAGGGAAAGAAGAATCAGGGCAGTAAAGGGGAAGAAGCCATGGGAAGCCCAAGACCTAAGGGGAAGCTTAGACTATATCATTTACAATTTAGATTTTCTCTTGTTGGCAGGCAAGAGAATCAAACCTCCTCTATACCTGCCAGTCATTTGCTAAGCACATCTACATTAGACATATAAAAAGCATTTCAGTCTTTTAGTATGTTGAGGCAAAGTGGTTCATTCTATAGGAATACGAAAACTACAGGTCATTCTAAATAAAACCATCCCCAAACTGGGTAGGACCTGACAGAACATAACAAGGATCTGAAGGGATCAGGTGGATCAGAAAAGAGCTTCAATGGTATTTGTTAATCTTTACAATTAAAGCTCTATTGTTTTCATTACTTATTTCAATATATATGAATATATATTTCAGTATACATATCATATATTTCAGTATATATATATATATATATATATATACACACACATACTTATACATATACCTGCATTTTTTATTTGTGTGTTCCAAACACTATTTGAAGTTTTAATTCACCTTGATAATGAAAATTAGCTATTTCCAGACTAATGAATTCTCAATTTGTGTCCTGAGCACTCTGAACATTCCTCATTTGCTGCCACCTCTATTGGAGCTCATTCTTTTTATAATCCCCAAAGACATCAACTCCTATTAAGACATTCCCTTTAAAACTGAAAGGATGATATACTCTAGAAGGATTTTTTTTTTTTAATCTCGGTAAGACGTAAATAGTCAAGTCGTTTTGCCATTTTAGGATGGATGATGTTTTTACTCTCCTAATTCTACTTTCTCCTCCTTCCTAATCCAAATTTTGCATAAAGAAAATTTGAGAGTGACTTTGTTGGTGAGTTATGGTAAAACAGCTCATATGTTCATAATGAGCATAAATGAATACCTCACCTCACAATATCAATATGGAGCAAAGATTACATAGGTTGAGTTGCTTCAATAGTAAAAAGATCTAATTCTAGATTCACAAAGCTTTTTCTTCCAGGAGCTCTAAAGTAACACTAGTTTTGACCCCTTGGGTTTCCACAGAATACATACCAAGGATTGAAATGAAGATGTAACTCTACCAGATAAAACACAAAGAGATTCTTCTTTTTTTTTTTTAGATACTTTATTTACATTTCAAATGTTTCCCCCTTTCCAGGTCTCCCCTTTGGAACCTCCCTATTCCCTCCCCCCCTCACCCTGCCTCTATGGGGGTATTCCCCACCCACCCACCCACACTCCTTGGCATTCTCCTATACTGGGGCATCTAACACCCTCAGGCCCAAGGGCCTCTCCTCCCCCTGATGACAAACAAGGCCCTCCTCTGGCACATGTGTAGCCTGAAACATGGGTCCCTCCATGTGTATTCTTTGGTTGGGGGGACTGAAGGAGCTGAAGGAGTTTGCAGCCCCATGGAGGGAGCAACAGTGTCAACTGGCCTGACACCTCCCCCACCCCCCACCCCCCCACCCCCATGCTCCCCGAGACTGGAACACACAGAGATTCTTAAAGCTGAGTAGAATGTCTATATTATTTGTTGGAAGTTGCATGGGCAGTTGCCCAAATCATGCAGCCCTGAGCCTCACCATCATTTCTCTTTTATGCATACACACACACACAAACACACACACCATCCTAATTAACATACTTTAGTGAGCAAGAACTGTTAATGAGAAGCAAAATCACAGAAGCCAAAAGAGCAATGATAATATGTTTAGGGACTTTCTTGGATCCTGAAACTATGTACTGTGTCTTTGATGGATTAAGTCTTTGTTTCCATTTTGTCTGGTGTTAGAGCCTCCATGCTGGGTTCTAAGATCAAACTACTGCCTACAACCTGGCATCAGTTGTGCTACAATCTGGGGCCAACAAAGGGAGAGCTTCGAAGTTCCTTGTGATGTTAGTAGAAAGTGGAAACACAAGGCACAGCCAAATTATCAAATATGTGCTTTACAATGCTCACCATTAATTATCAATTACTTATTGTGGACCAGTCCCTATATAGAGTTCAAGATGTGTTATCTAAATTATCTTTATAACTACTCTTTTATGCAGGTCTATTTTCTAAATAAAGACACTGCAATGTAGAAACATAAATCATGTTTCTAAGAGTAGATACTACAGATGTTAAGATCTGAGATCTGAGTGCAGAAATGAAATGACTCATGTCAACACCTGCTTTCAAATCCTAGAACACTTACAATTCTCTACACAGAATAAGACTGCATAGACTAGTCAATCAAACCCTCTCCAAATATACAGAGGATATTTAATGTCAGTATCATCAAATCATGTTGAAAATCCCACCTTGAAGACAATGTTCCTCCCAGTTAAACCTTAGAGTATAAACCTCATTGAACAAAGTGTGTTTAACTCTGTCTTTAGGATCCACAAGTGTGGTTTTGAAGTATATTAATTATAAATAGAATGTCAGTATGAAAAAAACTAATAGGAAAAGGAATGCAGAGAAATGGTTTATCTCATTAAACAAGATGAATTGGTAGAAGCAATTATTTGAGACCATTGTAATCAAGTATTACTTTTTCCTAAAATTGAAGCCTATATAGATGAACCACTGTTCTATAATCCATGATATGTCATTAATCCATACATGTCCACACATTGAGGGATTTATATACAGTTCTATAACTCAGAATATTCATAGTTTCAATCTGGATTTACTTATAACAATTCTAATTTATAACTTTCTAAGTCAGTAATTTCTTATGGATTAATTAAAGTGTATTCTATTTTTCACTAAAAGCAGTGCTAATGTATGGGCTGTAGGGCTGATAACAGATTATTTTATACTTTTATTTCATTTGATATTTAAACATTGATTATTTCTTTGGCTAAATTTACAATGAAAGTTTGCTTAGTGGTTAAGAGCACATATAGCTCTTCTGGACTACCAGAGTCCAATTTTCAGGACCTGTGGTTAGTGCTTTACAACTTCATGTAACTCTAGCTCCAGGAAATCTGACACCTCTCACCTCTATGTGCACCCACATTCATGTGTACATACCCACACAAAGACAAACGTACATATATAGATTTTCAAAACAAAACAAATCATGAAAAAGTATTAAATTAGAAAGTCTCATACCTCACTTCTCTTTGCTCAGAACCCCAAGTGCTAGCAGAACACTTGCTTGCCTGTCTTTCTTATGTCCTGCCGGGACATTGAAAGGACATTGAAAGGGTTGACAGGGTATAGGGAAACATAATAGATGATACCAGGGCTAGTAACCACTACCTGCTCTTAGCCTCAGAGTCTCAAAGCAGTACTAGCCACTGAGAGCTAAAGACCTAGAAACTTGCATTTGATGGCTACTGACAAGCTCTTCCCAAAAGGACCAAGACAATAAACTCTCAGGCTTCCTCCTCTCCCTTCCTCTTTCTTTCATCACAACAAGAACATAGCCCAATATGTATCCAGGGTGCAAAAGAGACTCTCAAAGGTCCAAATCTGGGGGCACAGAGCTGGCAATAGAACATTCATTCAGTGTTAAGTATTGGGTTCCTTTGTCTCATTATCTTCTACATATAGCAGGGATTGTTTAAGATGGGATGAAAAGAGTAATTGCTCTTTCTGTTAGAAAAGAACTCTTCAGTGAAATCTATGGGAAAGCAAAAGAATAAAGCTTAGAGATGTTGGGTTATTCCTCAGTGTGCTAGCTAGATTTTTTATCAACTTGACACAAGAAAGAGTCATTTTGGGAGAGGAAGTCTCAATTGAGAAAATGCTCCCATGAGATTGGACTGTAGGCAAACCTGTAATCCATTTTCTTGATTAATATTTGATGATCGATGTGGTAGGACCTAGCTCACTGTGGGTGGTGCTACCACTGGGCAGTAGTTCTGGGCTTTGTGAGAGACCAGACTAAGAAATCCATGAAAAACAAGCTAGTAAGCATCATGGCCTGTGCTTCAGTTTCTGCCTCCAGGTTTCTGACTTGAGTCCCTGTCCTGATATCCCTTCATTGTGGAGTATATAATATAAGATAAAATAAATTTATTCCTCCCGAAGTTGATTTTGTTCATGGCATTTTATCACAGCAATAGAAATCCTCAAGGTGTCCAACTTTACCCCCAAAGCTACTACCATGATGTGATCTCAAAGTCAGAAACTGATGGGTCTATTTAAGAGTACTCATGCCTTCAGACTTGTTTGTGATCAAACATCTGGTTTATCCACAGAAAAATTTGTTCCATCCATTTGTTCTTGTTAAGTGCCTACCTGTCAATTTTTGACACCAAGCTCAAGTCACATTTGGGAACTTAGTTTTGGCCCTTTCTATTTTTCATAGTGTTGTATCTGCTCTCCATATTCTCTCTTACCCTTTGACTCCATCTCCTAGTCAGTGGCTAAGATGCAAGAGATAAAGGATAAGCCACTTGGGGGATGGTGAGTTGTCTCAGCACATGAAAGTGTCTGACCACAAGCCTGAAGACCTGAGTTTGATACCCAAGGCCCAAATGGTAAAAGGAGAGAACTGATTTCTACAGGTTATCCTCTGACTTCCACCCCCATACTATAGCACAATGCACTCATAAAAGCACAGATTGATAAATAAATAAATATTTGTTTTTAAAGAGAACCCTCCTGAGACAAATATCCAAGAAACAAAAGCCACTTGTGTCTCTCATTCTGGCCCAGTTATGATGACAAACACTAACGGTGCGCAGCCTCATTTCCTATTTTGCATTCAGTTCTACACAATCTCCACTCATGCCCCCACTTCCACCCCACTTCCAGCCCACCATGATTTTCCCCCATAGGGACAAAGCAGAAGCTCATGAGAAATGCTTGACTGGCTGTATCCCGTACTCCCATACAAAAGTGTTGACCCTGAAGAAAGGTGGCAGGAGCCCATGGGACAAGTTGCCCTCAGGTGTTGTGTTGTGGTGTGTGTGCCTCAGGTGTTGTGTTGTGGTGTGGTGTGTGTGTGTGTGTGTGTGTGTGTGTGTAGGACTATATTTGAAAGGAACTTTTGTTTCTTTAGTGCATAGTTTTTCTTCTTTTTAAGAAATCATCATCTTCCAAGCATTTCTTTACTAAATTCTGTATATAACCATTGTTCAACCCATGTTCTTCCTATTTTTCTATGTCAATATTCATTTAAACAGTGTTCACTGGCTATGCAGTTGTGACAGTAATGATAGTGGCCAAAATGCCTTCTTACCGAGGGCTCATTTCTTAGTTTATACTAGTGTTGTATTATATTCTAGAGCCTCCCATTCCACTACACCCAACACTCTGCTTACCAGAAATGTCTCCTCTCTTTCCTGTTCACAAAATTATTTACTTTGTCCTTTGGCTCCAGCTCAGATCTTCATTATGTTGCCTAATTAGTAAATCTCCCTTTTTATTCACTCAGTTCTTTCTTGTTATTGCTATAAAATTTTCATACAGTATATTTTGATCATATTCTTTCCCATGCCCAACTCTTCTTAGATTTTCTCCACCTCCGTAGCCTCCCAAATTTATGCTCTCTCTATCTCTTGAATAATTTAACCAATCAACCAACCGACCAAACAAAACCCAAATGACAATCACAACAAACAAACCCAGTAATAGCAAATGGGTGGAAAAAAACAGAAAACAATTTCATCAGAGATGTTTCTTCTGGATGCAGATGGCAATTAACACAGAGACCCACAACTGGATCATATTCAGCAAGTCAGAGACTTTGGAAACCTCATCCCTAAATGGGATGTCTTTATCACTCCTTTCTGCTCACAGTCAGGTGATTTATGGAGAAAAGGTGGTGGAAAGTAAGAGTAGAGGTGGCAGATGACTCTAAGGCAAACAGTGTCTTCTAGACCCAACTGGTAAACATATGAACTTACAGAGACTGTGGCAGCATGCACAAGGCCTACCCAGGTTCAAGCCAAGCAAAACTGGGAAGGACAAATGGACACAGAGTCACACATCAAAACAAGGAGTTACTTGTAATTGATATTTGTAATTGATACCTGCTGGGAAAAAGAAAATCTGTTTGGTTCAGTGTTGTGGTACTGTCCTTATCAACCACACTCTAGGGCAGGCCCCATCCCAGAAGTAGTTGACCCACCTAAAACATACTCTTTTTGTTTCCTTGTATGCATTCATTCAGTTCACATGTGGTCTTTTCGAAGTGATTTCTTTCCCATTATCATGCTGATGACAAGTGTTCTTTTTGTAAATACCCTTACTTATGGCTATGAGCATAATCACTACTGTCATTATGTTTCATTTCTAATGTTGAAAAGTGAGTTTCTGGCAACCATACTGTTCCTTGTGTCATATCTTAAAAGAGATATCTTACCTGGCCAATAAACCCTAAAAAAAAATATACTTCAGAGGTGGGTTTGTGGGTGGAAACACACTGTGCATTGATGATTAAGTACTAAGTGCAACCAAAAGTCTAAGAGGTTTAGGAAAGAAACACTACACTTTAAAAATAATATTTATTCTAGCTACTCCATATAAAAGACATATAATCCTGGTATTTTATTAACAAGCTGGAAGCCTAGATTGGGCAGGTTTTGACCTATTCTGATTTACATCCCAGCCTTGTCACTTGCTGTTTCTCCTGGCCATGTGATCCTTGTCCAACTCCTCTCATGGTGGCATCCCCCTCTCTCCTGTTCCCTCTTCCTTTCCTATCATTTTTCCTCAGTCCCCTCACTGAATCCTTAAGTTCTGCCTTTCTCTCCCTACTGCCCCAACATAGGCCTTTATTAACAACTAACTTTAAGTTGGGGAGCAAGGTTTACATAGCATCACTGGCTTATGTGAGGATTTCCTCATCAGGGGCAACCAGATCTTCAAGTACAGAATTTAGCATTCGAATACATAGCAACACCAGAAAAAAACAAACAAACAAAAAACCACTACGTGGAAACTATAAGGAAAACCGACAAAATCTGTATTTTAAGATAAGCAGGATTTTTTTTTAAAAAAAAAAATTCTACACATCCCCCAACCAAGATTAACTGCCAATAGAGTCCCTCAGAAAGGACTGGGACCTGATAAACACCTCCCTCAACCATGATGAATGGTGGTGAGCCCAGTCATGTGAATTTATCCACAGCTATAGTGAATTCAAGAGGACAACAACTATGCCATGTTTACTGAGTAAGCTCCTGCACTAGGCTCCAACAGACCAGGCTAAAACTAAATATGAAGTAGATTATGATGAGGTTTCATACCACCAAGCTGAAACTAGGCTGTTTATTTGGTCTTTTAAGAAGTTAGGGCTAGAGAGGTGATAGCTACATTTTTCAGAAAACACAGTTTCATCTAACATGATAGAGAAGTTCCCTTTCCCTAATTCCCACATGCATTCTCATGCAAGAGTGTAGATGTATGTACACACACACACACAGTACACACACACAACCCACAGTGGTGGCGAGAGAGATAGAGACAGACAGAAACAAAGAGAGGGGAGAGAATTTAAAGTCAATGTTTAAAAGTGTGTGTGTATGTGTGTGTGTGTGTGTGTGTGTATGTGTGTGATGTCTTTCTGTTCTTTTAAACACTAATGTGCTTTTTAACTTTCATTTTTGCTTTCTGTAGCCACTTTTGTTTATCAAAACATTCCTCTCTGCTTCACTCATTGTATATATTGTATTTTATGGAATGAACTACTAGCCAGTTATAGAGTTGAAAATACAGACCATCGAGATCTGTAATTTTGTCTGTTAAAAGAACTAATTGATAAGAAATGAAACTATGAACTTCATTTTTATTTAGTTTTCTTTTTATACTGTCTTTTAGTATCATCTATTTAGAAATGAGGTGTTTTCATTGAGTCACTATTCATTTTCTTCTGTAGAAGTGTATAATTATATTTTAGTTTAAATGCAATAGAAAGTCATGGTAAAGATACATCAATATAGTGTTTTGTGGATTGTAAGTCTGTTACCATGACAAATGCCATTTCCAAGCTGTAGAATGTTTTGTTTGCAGACGGGCAAAGGCAGGTTTTTGTTTTTGATTTTGTTGTTGTCGTTGTTGTTTTTACCAGGTTGGCAAAAATGTCAAAAGGGAATAGCATATTTTACAAAAAGAATATAAAAAATAATAATCACCCATGCCTCATGGTACTAAAAACTGCTGAGTAGCCATTGATTCAAAGGATATTATTAAAAGTAAAATTATTTCCTCCAAGTACTTATGTTTCTATGCATATGTACTTTCTTGCCTTTTATTTTAAACTAAGTCTCATCTTCATTATGATTCATCCCTTGTCAGCCTGTCATGAATCTGGCTCTTCTATGCACTAGCCTAGCGCTTCTTTTTTTATGCCTCAGATCTTTTTGAAAGGAATAATAAATTAATGGGCACCCTGTGAAGCTGTAACAATAAATGACAGAACACATACAGAGTGATCATGTATGTGCCTGGGACTTCCTGTTCTAGTGGCAGCCATTACTTGAATTATTGTAATTATGGTCATTGCTTCTTTCACCTTTGTTCACGTGTGGAGCTTAAATTAGCTTTTATTACCATAATTTTCAAGGTGAAAGAAGTGAAGCACAGAGAAGAGCACCAACTCTCAATGTAAACTAGCTCATTCCCCAATACCTGTCTGAACAACTGTGCTACCGAGTACAACCTCATTTGGATGTCACTAGTGCAGGACTAGGGGACAACTTACTGTTTTAACTATCTTGAGAATAGACTTTTTGGTGCATTTACTTATGCATTGACATTGGATTTACAAAAAGATCCCTGCCTCTGGGCTTCTTTGGTACTGTGTGTTTGCCATGTCCTCCCCCACAACAATTAGAGCTTGTAGAATGAGAGGGAAGAGTGAGGGTGGCCAAGACAGTAGCAAGCAGAACCAGTCTGGGAGAATTGTTATCCATAGTCTTTGTCCATTTAGACTCAGAACCCAAATGTTCAACACAGCTACAGCAGCAATTCATCTCATAAATCAATTTGATAAGGCATTGGCTTGAAAATCTATTACATTGAATCAGGAGTAGAGTTTATAGCTCATATGCCAACAGGGTACCCTTATAGGGCAGTGATCTTTTAACCTGGCATAAACCAACGTTCTTGCTCAGGTCTACCTCCTTCGAATGGCACTGAGTCAGTTATGTTTCTGATGTTAGTTCTTATGAAAAAAAGGCAGGCATGTTGACTTAGCAAAGTAGATGTTAGCAGAAGATATTACAGTGATTCAAACTCTGGATGATCTTTTCAACTTCATATAAGCAGAACTGCCGCCAGGGAAGCGTTTCATCAGGAAGACGTTGCATATCTATTTTGAACTGTGCACTCATTTAGCAGTTACTTACAAATCTGGTTAGGTCCTCCAAACTTTATAAACATTATTTTCTGGAAAACTAATAAATCTTGCAAGTTTTTGCTTCTGATAGTTAGTACTGATTTTCTAGCAATGGATTTGAACTGATCGTCCTTTCATGAAAATCTGTTTTCTTCTCTTCCATAATAGTCCAATATTTTAATCCTTTACTCACCCATCTGAAGACTAAGAAATACCACATTTTCCTATAGATGTTTCTTGAGCTTATTTCATTAACCTCTTGGATCAGAGTATCGGCCTACTAAAGATATCCTTACCCTAATCTCCTGCTTGCTTGGTTTGGTTATAGCAATTCAAAGATCACATTATGCTGGAAAACTTGAGATGAAGAGATCATTTCTAGATTATCCAGGAGGGCTCAACATAGTAAGAAGCAGGTGGCATGTCACTGGCTTTGAATATGATAATAAGGCCCCATGGCTAAGGGATGTAAATGGCCTCTAAAATCTAGAGAAATCCAGGAAATGGAGTGTATCCTGAAACTTTCAGAGAATTACGCCCCTGCCTATTTGTTGCCTTTAATTAGCTGAAATATCCAACAAAGGGAAGAGAGAACCTGTAGAGACCATATGGAGAAGTTAGGCAAGGCCCCTAGTTGAAGGATGTACCACTTCCCCTTCTCAAAAATTTTAACCTAGAATTCTTCCTGTCTAACAGAATTACAGGGACAAAGAGTGGAGCAGAGACTGAAGGAAAGGCCATCTAGAGACTGCCCCATCTGGGGATCCATCCCGTATGCAGATACCAGAGAAAGACATCATTGCTGATGCCAAGAAGTGCTTGCTGACAGGAGCCTGATATAGATGTCTCCTGAGAGGCTCTGCCAGAGCCTTACGGATATAGATGCAAATGCTTGCAGCCAACCATCATGGGACTGAGCACAGGGACCCCAATGGAGGAGTTAGGGTAAGGACTGAAGGAGCTGAAGGGGTTTGCAACCTCCTAGGAAGAACAACAATATCAACCAATCAGATCTCCCAGAGCGCCCAGGGACTAAACCACCAACCAAAGAGTACACATGGAGGGACCCATGGCTCCAGCTGCACATGTAGCAGAGGATGGCCTTATCTGGCATTAAGGGGGACAGGAGGCCCTTGGTCCTGTGGAGGCTCGATGCCCCAGCTAGGGGAATGCTAGGGCAGTGAGGCAGGACTGGGAGGGTGGGTGGGGGAGTACCCTCATAGAATCAGGGGGAAAGGGTTGGGATAGGTGTTTTGCAGAGGGGAGACTGGGAAGGGGATTAACAGTTGAAATGTAAATAAATAAAATAACCAATAAAAAACTTTAAAAATAAAAAAAAGGATTTCTAACTTTCTTAATTCTACAGTGATGAGTTATTGTTATTTAAAGGTACTGCATTTGAGGTGATTTGTTATATGATCAGCAGAAAATTACCTCAAATATCTTTTTCATTTTAAAAAATTCTCATCCTGACATTCTTGCAAGTTACAGAGCTAATATCATGTAGACTTTCTACATAGAAGCTTCACTAGCATCTCCTGTAAAAGTAACATTAAAATCACTGTGTTCCTGGTACATATACATTATAACCTTACCGTTCAGTGGGCAGAAATAGGGTTCTTGAACTCAAAGCCAACTTGGGGCTTTTAGTGAAATTCTGTCTCAAGGTATACTATCTCCAAAAATCCATTCCTCCCATGGATTTTTATGGTTTACTTTATTCATTCATTTATTGACTACTACTTATTCACAAAGTTACATACTTGTTTCTACAGTATAGTTGTTAGAATGCAGGCAGGAACAAAAGTCTGTGCTCTGGTGAAGACAAATTCTAGGGAAGATAGATACACAAACAGACTAATCAGATGACCATTTTGCCAGCAAATTATAATATTAAAACACAGTGTGGAGGAGAGGCACTGAATGGTGGAAATTGTCCTTACAGTCAGAGAACACCCCAGACAAAGTCACACCTAAGTAGAAAGCTAATTGACAAGAAGGAATCAGAGTAAGAATGCATAGTGGAAGAACATTCCAGAAAGAAGGTGCATCCAATAGAAAGACCATGAGACAGCAATGAAATTGGATTGTCCATGTTCAAATGATTATAAGTGAGTAGTATGAGGAAAGTGGAGACTAGTAAAGAGATAAAACCAGAAGCATAGGCAGATGCTTCTATAGTCAGAAATGGAAATTCAGATTCTTTTCTTAGTTTAATGGAAACCTCTAAAGTATTTCTAATAGGGGAATGATGTGATGATGTGATCTGATTTATAGTTTACAAAAATCTCTGGTTGCTCTATAGAGAACAAAACAAGATTGGAGAGAAATCAGTTCTGGGAAGTAACTATTAAATGGCTGCAGCTTGGATTAGAGTGGTAATAGATTGTGGTCAGCAACAGGATAGATTTTGAAGACAGGGCTGATAGCACATGTAAGCATTGATGTAGAAGGCTAAAAAAGGAGTTGAGGACAAGTACTAAACGTTTGAATTTTGGCCTACATGTCTTTAATCATCTAAGTGTAGATGTCACATGGCAGTTGAATCCTGGTGAGTCTTCTGCTCAAAGGAGTATTCTGGGATGCAGGCAAAGGCATAGACCTGACACTTAGCATCACGATACTGTAAAATTGGTTTAAATAAATACTAAAGTTAAGATAGGAAGAATTTAAAACAGCTAAATCTTAGAAACACCAATACAGAGAGATGGAGAGAGGAAGAGATGAAACCAGCAAGTGAGATTAAGAAGGGCCAGTGTGGAAGGAAAGGGAAGATTGTATACATCATAAATGAAATTAATGACTGTAGAGGTTAAACTGTCTGGTGCAGAAGGAAGCAAATGTGAGGGAGAAACAGGGGAGAGCAATAGAGGAACTAATGAACAAATACTACATGCTTGCTGTCACATACAGAATATAGAAATATAAGCCTTGAAAGCTGACAGAGATTACTTGGAGAAACAGAGGGAACAGGAAAAGGATAATTGGGGTGAATATGAGCATGTATAAAAATGTAAAGAAACTCAAAGTTTTATAGACTAAGTTATAACCTAATTTTTAAAAAGTCAAAAAAGAATGATTGTTAAAGATTCTTGAAAAATTGATAAAATAAGACAAGGTAGCTTTTGAATTGGTTATATGCCATTCCTTCCAGGACATGGGCTGTTTCCCAAAAACGGAGGGAAGGGGAGAGGTGTTGTGTAGAATGGGCTCAAAAGAGGCAAAGGAATGGGGAATCTGAGACAGAAGGTATAGGTCCTTTGCATTGCTGTCAAAAGAGGGTGAAAACAAAATCATATCTTAAAGGAGATGTGAGATATTTCCGGGTTGTTTTGTTTGAGGATTAAATATATTACATTTAAGATGAAAGCATCTATATCAAGTTCACATGATGTTGGCAAGAGGGATTATCATACAGAACTTGTCTCCTAGTAACAAGGGACAACAGGATTGGTGAGGGGTTGTGATGTGATGGGAAGAGAAAATAAAATTTAAAATAATCTTTTAAAAAGAAAACCAACATCATTTTGCTTAGACCAATAGTTAGTTAATATCAAAGACTCTGACATTGTCAAGATATGTTTAGGTAATGTCTACCTATCCTTGAGATCTCTCTATGAACTAATTTTCTAAATGCAGAGAGACTACTGCCAGGTCTAGAGGAGGAACCCACAAGAAGCAGCTGTTCTTTACAACTACCCTTTAATATTTTTTCAAATTAATTTTACAGAAATTATTTTCATGTACGTATTGTGTACTGAACAAAGGCAACCCATATCTGTATCCCACACTCCATTTTCCCCCTTTCCCCACATCATTTTTTGCCTTTTCCTCTAACCAGTTCTATTTTGCATGCGCATACATGTTTTTCTGTAACTAAATAAAATTTAGAAACCACAAATGAGAGAAACATATTTGTATGAGACTGGTTTAATTCATTATAATATTCAATTATACCCATTTTCCTGCAAATAACCTGATTTCATTCTTCATTATGGCTGAACAAAACTATACTTATTCTGCCTGCAGCTATGAGTGGTTGTGTTGTTGCTAAGGCATAAGGGGGATTGGGCCAGTCACACTTGCCCAGATTTCCTTTTTGAGTCCCAGGCCACCATATACAGTCAACTTATTCATTTCCAAAATTTTAAGTGGTCTCACATTCTAAAAATTCCCTACAGCCCTCCTTACTTTCAAGCACTTGCACCCAAAATTTGGCACCCCAGCTTGTCTCTTTTCTTATTGGATGGTACAACTGAGAAGTCCAATGTCATCTTTTACCCTTCCTTGCCCTTAACCCATATATTAAATCTATTTCCACGACATACTTCAAATCTATTTTTCCATGAAAGCACAAACATAATTCATAGATAATACCCTTGACTCTTGGACCTAGAATAATCACCTCTCTTTTCTGATTGAGTGTAACAACATTCCAACTAAATTTACTTCTTCTATTCCTATAATGTTGTTTAAAAGTTTAGTCTGTATTATGCCTATGGTCATTGAAACCTCTTCCATTAATTTCCACTGTATTTAAAAGGCAACCTCAATTCATTGCCATGGTTTCTAAGGTTCAGAATGACTCATTCCCAGCTTACCACACTGCAACCACACCAGCCTTCCTGACTTTTGCTCATGCTAAGTTTATTCTCAACTGTGGACCTTTCTACTTGTTATTTCCCCTACTAAGAACTTTCAGTCACAGCTTGTCAAAGGACTTGCTATTTCTCATCATTTAAGCCTCAACCCAAATGTCACTATCGCAACTCAGCTTTGCCATGAAATGCAATTTGAAACTGCCAGCCCTTACTCTTAACTTGCCTTAGTCAACATCGTATGTCCTGTACTTTATTTCCATTGGAATTTACTTTGCTTATTTACTTCCTGACTTGTTTATCACAGGCTTCTCTGTTCTAGAATGGAATTTGGATGAGAACAGTACTTATCTTCATCATGTCTGAAACATGCGCAGGGCCTAGAAAGATGGATATAGGCAGCATTCACTAATATATGTCTATTGTGAAATATTTACATTTCTCATAAATTAGATATCTTCCATCTCACAAGATTTCCACAAACACCTATGTACTATTGTATAACATTTCACCATTTAAATGCTTTTTAGACTAATTTTTTGTACCTAATTTCTTCTCTTGCCCTTCTGCTACTATGAAGCCTGTCTGAGTTGAAGAACCTAGTAAATACTTTGATAATATAATGATTTTCCAGGTCTGTTTTGAAAAACAAAACAACAACAACAAACAACATACTTTCAGCATATACAATTATTTGGGTAAAATTATGTTCAATGTTCCAATGCCTATATTTATCACTAATCACTAATTTATTGGAAAATATATACTTATCTCTTGAGAAAAGATATGATTCTATCTCTGTATCTATACCTGTCTCTGTCTCTCTGTATGTCTCTCTCCCTCTGTCTCTCTCCCTCTATCTCTGTCTCTCTCCCCTTCTTTCCTTCTGTCTCCCTCTGTCTTTGTCTATCTGTCTCTGTGTCTGTGTCTCTGTGTCTCTGTCTCTGTCTCTGTCTCTCTCTCTCTCTCTCTCACACACACACAAATATGCATATCCTACTATCCATTTTAAAGGGTCATTGTGCCATCCATATCAACATGGCTACTAGGAATAGGATTGCCATGGACATCAATGTAGCTTTAGTCAGCAGTACAGACCATGGACATCTGTATGGCCCTTAGTGGTAACATGGGTCATGAACTTAAACATGATCTGCTCCAGAAGGACCATGGACCCTGACATATTCCTTTTACCTAAGGCCATATTGATGCTCCTGGGCTGGACTGCTATGGGGGACCATATTGTTTTCCTTGACCTTTGTTACCCCTGAAGTCATGTTGATATCCTTGCCCTGTGCTGGAGCCAGTGTGTCTGTGGTCCATGCTGCAATAAAGAACCATATTGATGCCTGTGTTCTGTACTGTCTCAGGAGACCATGCTGAGATCCAAGGCACATACTGAAGCCAGAAATCATAAGGTAGTACATGCTATATATGCCTCTGTAAAGGACAAGGAAGATACTTTTACAGTGGTATTAATGAATGCCGACTTACAGTTAAAAGGTACATAGATGCTTTTGGTTACAACCCCTGTTTCACACCCCCCCCCCGAAAAGTAACAGCTTGAGAGGAAACATCAAAGAGATCTCTTAAAATTTGTGATAAATATGCTGAAGTATAGCTTTCCACAACTGAGAGATTCTGGCAGGGGATGCATGGGGATGGGGAGGGAGACTCAGTTATCTTTAAGGGACTGGCTATTGGAAGTTTAACCATGCTCCAGTGAGTATATGGGCAACACAAATTGGACTCCTGTGTTTTCTCCTCCTTTTCCTTCTCCTCCTCTTCCTCCTCCTCCTCCTCCTCCTCCTCCTCCTCCTCCTCTTCTTCTTCTTCTTCTTTGATCTTTGGGGGGAATCAAAAGGGTGGGAGCAGACCTGAGAGGACTAGGAAATGAGCATGATTGGGATGTATGATTCAAAAATCCAAAAGAGTTAATAACAAGTTTGTTGAAGAAAAAAGTCACTAGACCTACCTACCAGAAAATAACTTTCGTTCAAGATAATTGTTACTTTTTATTTTTTATTTTTTATTTTTTGATACTATATTTACATTTCAAATGTTTCCCCTTTTCCAGATCTCCCCTTTGGAAACCCCCTGTTCCTTCCGCCCTCTCCCTGCCTCTATGGGGGTATTCCTCCACCCACCCACACACCCACCTACTCTCGTCTTCCCTCCTTGGCAATTCTCCTATATTAGGGCATCTAACACCCTCATGTCCAAGGACCTCTCTTCCACCTGATGGCTAACAAGACCCTCCTCTGCCACATATGTGGTCAGTACCATGGGTCCCTCCATGTGTATTCTTTGGTTGGTGATCCAGTCTCTGGGAGCATCGGGATATCAGGCCAGTGGACACTGTTGCTCCCTCCATGGGACTGCCAATTCCCTCAGCTCCTTCAGTCTCTTCTCCAACTCCTCCATCTGGGACCTCACACTCAGCCCTACTGTTGCTGTGAAGTGACTCTTGGGTATTCCGAACTTTTGGGCTAATAACCACTTATCAATGAGTACATACTGTGTTCATTCTTTTGTGACTGAGTTACCTCTCTCAGGACTATATTTTCAAGTTCCATTTATTTGCATGCAAATTTCATGAAGTCATTGTTTTTAATAGCTGAGTAGTATTCCATTGTGTCAATGTACCACATTTTCAGTATCCATTCCTCTGTTGAGGGACATCTGGGTTGTTTGTAGTTTCTGGCTATTATAAATACAGCTGCTATGAACATAGTGGAGCATGTGTCTTTATTACATGTTGGAGCATCTTGTGGGTATAAGCCCAGGAGTGGAATGGCTGGGTCCTCAGGTAGTATTATGTTCATTTTTCTGAGGGTCCGCCAAACTGATTTCCAGAGAGGTTGTTTCAACTTGCATTCCCACCTGCAATAGAGAAGTGTTCCTCTTTCTGCACATCCTCACCAGCATCTGCAGTCACCTGAGGTTTTGATATTAGCCATTTTGACTGGTGTGAGGTGAAATCTCAGGGTTGTTTTGATTTGAATTTCCCTGATGACTAAGGATGTTGAACATTTCTTTAGGTGCTTCTCGGCCATTCGAGTTTCCTCAGTTGAGGATTCTCTGTTTGGCTCTGTTCCCCATTTTTTGGTAGGGTTATTTGGATCTCTGATAAACAGTCTGAGAAGTAGTTAGGGAAATGACACCCTTCACAATTGTCACAAACAATATAAAGTATCTTGGTGTGACCCTAACCAAACAAGTGAAAGATCTGTATGACAAGAACTTCAAGTCTTTGAAGAAAGAAATTGATACTTATTAAACAAACGTTTCAAACATTGTATCCTTTTGTATTCCATATATATATATATATGTGTGTATATATATACACACATACATACATACACACACACACACATATATCTGGATGCCATTTGCTGAGTGGGGTTGGGATTATGATTGAGAAAAGTACTAATTTTGTGGAGAATCCTGCTGATGCTCTATGGAAAGATTAGCAGTGGCCAAGAATTGCAGGCTGCTCAGTTTATTGAATTATTTCCTGTCTAGAGGATATCCATTTGTAGTTGTAGACTAATCTCAAGGTGCACAGTTGAACACCCTCCAGTTGTGAGACCATGTGCTTTTATAAACAGAAAACTTGCTACCAATTTAATAAAGAAAATTGTATGGGCTACTATTAACCATTCCCCTTTGTTCCATAGGAACATGTTATCATCATTCTCATGACTAAAAGCTGACCCAGTAAGCCAGTGAAAACTGACAATAAGGTTTGCACCTGTGCCCAGAGTGGACCCAGGTTGCTGGCTACTCACCCACCCCTACAACACCCAGAAGAAGCTCAACTCCCAGGAGCTCTGACACACCCAGGATCACAGGTGAGGCTATAACATCTGCCCTAACACCTGGAGTAACTGGGACTCCCAGGACTCAGGGATGCAGGAACTTTTGCCAGAGGCATAGGTCCCTTCTGGTTTGCACCTATGCCCTGAGAGTACCCAGGGCTCTGGCTGCTATTGGAGAGCTCACATATCCAGGATCACTGGAGCTCTGACACACCCAAAATCAGAGTTGTGGCACAACATCTGCCCCATACTTGGTGTGACAACCCTCCCTCCTGGAGACAACCAGAGCCACACATTTTTTTTCCAGTTTGCAACTGTGCCTAGAGCGGACACAGGTCTCTGGCTCCCCACTCTCTCCTGCAACACCCAGAGAAAGCTTGACTCCCAGGAGCTCTGAAACAACAGGATCCCAGGAGCTCAGATACACTAGGATACCAGTATCCCAGAGGCAGATTGACTCCCAGGACCTCTGCCATACCCAGCATCTCAGGATCACAGGATCCCAGAATCACAGGAATACGGAGACAGCTGGACTTCTAGGAGTTCTGATACAACCAGGCTCACAGGAGGGACAGGCTCCAGTCAGAGACAGCAAGCATAGTTAGCACTAGAGATAACCAGATGTTGAGAAGCAAGAACAAGACCATAAGCAACAGAAACCAATGATACTTAGCAACATTAGAACCTAGTTCTCCCACCACACCAAGGCCTGGATACCCCAAACACTCCTAAAAAGCAGGATTCAGATCTAAAATCCAATCAAATGAATATTATAGAAGAGTTTAAGAAGGACACAAATAACTCCCTTAAAGAAATACAGGAAAACAAAGGTAAACAAGTAGAAGCCCTTAAAGAGGAAACACATAAATCTCTTAAAGAAATATAGGAAAACATAATCAAACAGGCGAAGGAATTGAACAAAACAATCCAAGATCTAAAAAATTAAATTGAAACACTGAAGAAAACAGAAAAGGAGATAACTCTGGAGATGGTAAAACTAAGAAAGAGTTCAGGAGTCACAGATGCAAGCATCACCAAAAGAATACAAGAAATAGAAGAGAGAATCTCAGGCATAGAAAAGATACTATAGAGGACATTGACACAACAATCAAAGAAAATACAAAAATTGAAGAGCTTCTAACTCAAAACATTCAAGAAATCCAAGACACAATGAAAAGACGAAATGTAACTCAAAGGGCAAGTAAATATCTTCAACAAAATTATAGAAGAAAACTTCCCTAACCTAAAGAAAGAGATGCCCATAAACATACAAGAAGCGTACAGAACATCAAACAGATTGGACAAGAAAAGAAATTTCTCCCATCACATAGTAAACAGAACACCAAATGCACAGAATAAAGATATAATATAAAAGCTGTAATAGAAAATGGTCAAGTTAACATACAAAGGGAAACCTATCAGAATTACACCAGACTTCTTGACAAAGATTTTAAAAGCCAGAAGATCTTGGACAGATGTCATACAGACCCTAAGAGAACAAAGATGCCCGCCCAGGCTACTATACCCACCAAAACTCTCAATAACCATAGAGGGAGAAACCAAAATATTCCATGACAAATACAAATTTAAACTATCTTTCTACCAATTCAGCCCTACAGAGGATAATAGAAAGAATACTCTAACACAAGGAGGGAAACTATACCTAAGAAAAAGCAAGAAATTAATCTTCTCACAAAAACACAAAAGAAGAAACCACACAAACATAATTCCATGTCTAACAACAACAACAACAAAAAAGCCTGGAAGCAAATATCTTTGGTCCTTAATATTTCTCAACATCAATGGACTCAATTCTCCAATAAAAAGCCATGCACTAACAGGCTGGATACATAACAGGAACCAGCATTTTGCTGCAAAGAGGAAATATACCTCAGTGAAAAAGACAGACACTACTTCAGAGTAAAAGGTTGGAAAACAATTTTCCAAGCAAACGGTCTCAAGAAAAAAGTGGGAGTAGCAATTCTAGTATCTAATAAAATAGATTTTCAGCCAAAAGTTATCAAAAGAGATGGAGAAGGACACTACATACACATACACAAAGGAAAAATCTACCAAGAGGTGTTCTCTATTTTGAACATCTTTGCCCCAAATACAAGGGCACATTTGTAAAAGAAACATTACTGAAGCTCAAAGCACACATTGAACCTCACATAATATTAGTAGGAGAGTTTAATACCCAACTCTCACCAATGGACAGATCATGGAAACAGAAACTAAACAGGAACACAGTGAAACTAACAGAAGTTATGAACCAAATGGATTTAATACATATCTACAAAACATTTCATCATAAAAGAATATACCTTCTTCTCAGCAGCTCATGGTACCTTCTCAAAAATCAACCATATAATCAGACACAAAGCAAGCCTCAACCAACAGAAGAAGATTGAAATAATCCTGTGCATCCTATCAGATCACCACAGACTAAGGCTGACCTTCAACAACAGCAAAAACAAGAGAAAGCCCACATCCACATGGAAGTTGAACAATTATCTACTAAATGATAGTTTGGTCAGGGAAGAAATAAAGAAACAAATTAAAACCTTTTTAGAATTTAACAAAAATGAAGGTACAGCATACCACAAATTATGGGATACAATAAAAGCAGTTCTAAGAGGAAAATTCATAGCTCTGAGTGCATTCATACAGACACTGGAGAAAGCATACACTAGCAGCTTAACAGAACATCTGAATGTTCTAGAACAAAAAGAATCAAATACATCCAAGAGGAGTAGATGGCAGGAAATAATCAGACTCAGTGCTGAAGTCAAGCAAGTAGAAACAAAGGTGACTAAACAAACAAACAAAAAAAATCAACAAAACCAGGAGCTGGTTCTTTGAGAAAATCAATAAGATAGATAAACCTTAATCCACACTAACCAGGGGCATAGAAACTGTATCCAAATTGACAAAATCAGAAATAAAAAAAGGAGATATAACAACAGAAACTGAAGAAATTAAAAAAAAAATCAGATCTTACCACAAAAGCCTATGTTCAACAAAGCTAGAAAATCCAGATGAAATGTATGATTTTCTAGACAGATACCAGATAGTAAAATTAAATCAGGATCATATAAACCATGTAAACATTCCCACAACTCCTAAGGAAATAGAAGCAGTCATTAAAAGTGTCCTAACTAATTTGGAGAAGGGACTGAAAGAGCTGAGGGAGTTTGCAACCCCATGGAGGGAGCAATACTGTCAACTGGCCTGACCCCCCCCATGCTACCAGAGAGTGGATCACCAACCAAAGAAAACACATGGAGGGACCCATGGTGCTGACCACATACGTGGCAGAGGAGGGCCTTGTTAGCCATCAGGGGGAGAAAAGGCCCTTTGGCCTTGAGGGTGTTAGATGCCCCGGTACTGGGGAATGCCAAGGAGAGAAGACAAGAGTTGGTGGGTGGGTGGGTAGGGGAATACCCTCATAGATGCAGGGAGGGGGAAGGGGATAGGGGGTTTCCAAAGAAGAGACCTGGAAAGTTGGAAACATTTGAAATGTAAATAAAATTTCAAAAGAAGTTTCCTAATTAATAAATGCCCAGGACTAGATGGTTTTAGTGCAGAATTCTATCATAGCTTCAAAGAAGACATAATACCAATCCTTCTCAAACTAGTCCATAAAATTGAAACAGAAGGAACACTATCCAATACATTCTATGAAGCCACAGTTACACTAATACCTAAAGCACATAAAGACCCAAAAAAGAAAGAACTTCAGAACAATTTCCCTCATGAATATTGATGCAAAAATACTAGATAAAATTCTTTCAAGTGGAATCCAAAAACACATCAAAATTATCATTCACTATGATCAAGTAAGCTTCATCCCAGGGATGCAGGAATGTTTCAACATATGGAAATCTATCAATCTAATCCACTATATGAACAAAATCAAAGAAAAAACCCACATGGTCATCTCATAAGATGCAGAAAAATCCTTTGAAAAAATACAACACCCCTTTATTTTAGAAGTATTGGAGAGATCAGGAATTCAAGGTACATACCTAAACATAATAAAAGCAATATAAAGCAAATGAAAAGCCAACATCAAACTAAATGGAGAGAAAGTTAAAGCAATCCCACCAAAATCAGAGACAAAACAAGGCTGCCCACATTCCCCCATCTATTCAATATAGTGTTGGAAGTTCTAGACAGAAAAATTAGGCAAAAAAAGGAGATCCAAGGGACACAAATTGGAAAGGAGGAAGTGAAAATATCACTATTTGGGGATGATATGATAGTATACATAAGCAACAACAACAACAAAAAAAAATCCATGAGAGAATTCCTAATGCTGATAAGCAACATTAGTAAAGTGGCTGGATATAAAATTAACTCAAACAAATCAGTACCTTTCCTCTACTCAAATAATAAAATGGATGAGAAAGAAATTAGGGAAATGACACTCTTCACAATAGTTACAATAATGCAAAATATCTTGGTGTGACTCTAACCAAGCCAGTGAAAGATCTGTATGAAAAGATCTTCAAGTCTCTGAAGAAAGAAATCAAAGAAGACCTCAGAAGATGGAAAGATCTCCCATGTTCATGGTTTGTCAGGATTAACATAGTGAAAATGGACACATTACCAAAAGAAAACTATGGATTCAGTGCAATCCCTATCAAAATTCCTATTCAATTCTTCACAGAAATAGACAGAGAAATTCTCAAGTTCATCTGTATTAACAAAAAACTGAGGATAGCAAAAACATTTATCAACAATAAAACAACTTCTGGGGGAATCAACATCCCTGACCTCAAAATATACTACAGAGCAATAGTGATAAAAACCACATGGTATTGGTACAGAGACAAGCAGGTAGATCAATGGAATAGAATTGAAGACCCAGAAATGAACCTACACACCTATGCTCACTTGATATTTGAAAAAGAAGCCAAAACCATCCAATGGAAAATAAGACAACATTGTCAACAAATGGTTCTAGTTCAACTGGCTATCAGCATGGAGAAGAATGCAAATTGATCCATTCTTATCTCCTTTCTATGAAGCTCATGTCTAAGTAGATCAAGAACCTCCATATAAAACCAGATATGCTGAACCTAATAGTAGAGAAAATGGCAAAGAGCCTTGAACACATTGGCACACAGGAAATTTTCCTGAACAGAGCACCTATGGCTCAGGCTCTAAGATAAACAATTGACAAATGTGACCTCATAAAATTGAAAGGCTTCTGCAAGGCAAAGGATAGTGTCAATAGAACAAAATGGAAACCAAGAGATTGGAAAAAGATCTTTACCAAACCTACATCTGATAGAGGGCTAATATCCAGAATATACAAAGAAGTGAAGAAGGTAGACTCCAGAAAGCCAAATAACCCTACTAAGAAGTTGAGTTCAGAGCTAAATAGAGAATTCTCAACCTAGGTACCTTGAATGGCTGAGAAACACTTAAAGAAATGTTCAACATCCTTAGTCATCAGGGAAATGCAAATCAAAACAACCCTGAGATTTCACCTCACACCAGTCAGAATGGCTAAGATCAAAAACTCAGGTGACAGCATGCTGATGAGAATGTGGAGAAAGAGGAATACTCCTCCATTGCTGGTAGTATTGCATGCTAGTACAACCAATATGGAAATCAGTCTGTTGGTTCCTCATAAAATTGGAAGTAGTTCTATCTGAGTATCCAGCTACACCTGTCCTGGGCATATATTCAAAAGATGATCCAACATTTAACAAGGACATATGCTCCACCATGTTCATAGCAGCCATATTTATAATAGCCAGAAGCTGGAACAACCCAGATGTCCCTCAACAGAGGAATGGATACAGAAAATGTGGTACCTTTACACAATGGAATACTACTGAGCTGTTAAAAACAATGACTTCATGAAATTTGCAGGCAAATGAATGAAACTAGAAAATATCATCCTGAGTGAGGTAATCCAGTCACAAAAGAACACACTTTATATTACTCACTGATAAGTAGATATTAGCCAAAAAAGCTCGAAATACCCACGATACAACTTCTAGACCATATGAAACCCAAGAAGAAACAAGAGCACACCAAAGTGTGGATGCTACTGTCCTACTCAGAATGACAAAAAAAAAAAAAAAAAAGTAAGAAAGAAAGAAAAAGAAAGAAAAAAAAGAAAAAAAGAAAGCGAATTTCAGGATGTAGAATGAGACTGGGAACTTCGAGGGAGAGGAGAGGGTGGAGGAAAAGGGGGACAATTCAGATAAGGGAGGAAATGGGGGAGAAGTACAAATGGTCAGGAATTTGAAGGGAGATGTGGAGCAGTGGGATAGCAGGAACTGGGAGTAGTTATTAGAAAATCCCAGATACTGGGGCACAAGAGGTTCCTAGGACCCAGCATGGAGGACCTTAGCTGAAATACTCAACAAAGGGGAGATAGAACCTGTAGAGACTATATCCAGTGGTTAGGCACGGCCCCCAATTGAGGGATGGGGCTACCCATCCACCTCAAAAATATTAATCTAGAATTCCTCTTGTCAATAGGAAATAGAAGGACAAAGAGTGGAGCAGAGCCCAAAGGTAAGGCCATCCAGAGACTGCCCTACCTAGGGATCCATCCCATCTCTAGACACCAAACCCAGACACTTTTGTTGATGCCAAGAAGCCCTTGCTGACAGGAGCCTGGTATAGCTGTTGCCTGATGGACTCTGCCAGAGCCTGATCCATAGAGATGCCCATGTTCACAATGAACCATTGGACTGAACACCGGGCCCCAATGGAGGAGTTAGGGAAAGGACTGAAGGAGCTGAAGGGGTTTGCAACCTCATAGGAAGAACAACAATGTCAACCAACAAGGGACCCCACCCCCAGGGCTCCCAGGGACTAAACCATCATCCCAAGAGTACACACAGGGACACCCATGGCTCCAGCAGAATATATAGCAGAGGTTTCTCTTATCTGGAATCATTGGGCAGGAGGCCTTTGGTCCAGTAGAGGCTCCCTGACCCAGCATAGGGGAATGCTAGGATGCTGAAGCAGGTGTGGGTGGGCTGGTGGAGGAGCATCCTCATAGAGGCAAGTAGATGCAGGGAGAGGATAAGGGGTTTGTGGAGGGGAAAATAGGGAAGGGGATAACATTTGAAATGTAAATAAATGAAATAACCCATTAAAACCAAACAAACAAAAAGGAAAACTGACAATAAATAGATGTGTTTATACAAAAGTCCACATACTTCTTTGGTCATTTTTTTCCTCAAATGACAAAATAAATAAATAAATAAATAAATACCCATTTTAAATGTTCACTTCTTTTCTTTTCTTTTTTTATTTTTTTTGATACTTTATTTACATTTCAAATGTTTCTCCCTTTCCAGATCTCCCATTTGGAACCTCCCTATTCCCTCCCCCCTCTCCCTGCCTCTATGGGGGTATCCCCACACACACATACACACACTCATTCTCTCTCCCTCCTTGGCATTCTCCCATGCTGGGGCATCTAACACCCTCAGGGCTACAGCCCTCTCCTCCAGCTGATGGCTAACAAGGCCCTCCTCTGCCACATATGTGGCCAGCACCATGGATCACTCCATGTGTATTCTTTGGTTGGTGATCCAGTCTCCACAAGCACTGGGAGGTCAGGCCAGTGGACACTGTTGCCCTCTCCATGGGGATGCCAACTCCCTCAGCTCCTTCAGTCACTTCTTCAGCTCCTCCATCTGGGACCTCACACTCAGCCCAATGGTTGCTGTGAAGTGACTCTTGGGTATTCCGAACTTTTGGGCTAATAACCACTTATCAGTGAGTACGTAGTGTTCATTCTTTTGTGATTGAATTAACTCGATCAGGATGATATTTTCAAGTTCCATCCATTTGCCTGTGTATTTCATGAAGTCATTGTTTTTAATAGCTGAGTAGTACTCCATTGTGTAAATGTACCACACTTTCTGTATCCAATACTCTATTGAGGGACATCTGGGTTGTTTCCAGTTTCTACCTATATGGCTGCCCAGGAGTGAAATAGCTGGGTCCTCAGGTAGTATTATGTTCATTTTTCTGAGGGTCTCCCAAACTGATTTCGACAGGGGTTGTATCAGCTTGCATTCCCACCAGCAATGGAGGAGTCTCCTCTTTCTCCACATCCTCACCAACATCTGCTGTCACCTGAGTTTTTGATCTTAGCCATTCTGACTGGTGTGAGGTGAAATCTCAGGGTTGTTTTGATTTGCATTTCCCTGATGACTAAGGATATTGAACATTTCTTTAGGTGCTTCTCAGCTATTCCACTCCTGGGCATATACCTAGAAGATGCCCCAACATGTAATAAAGACATATGTTCCACTATGTTCATAGCAGCCATATTTAAAATAGGCAGAAACTGAAAACAACCCAGATGACCCTCAACAGAGGAATGGATACAGAAAATGTGGTACATTTAAACAATAGAATAATACTCAGCTATTAAAAACATGACTTCATTAATTTTATGACTTCATGAAATTCACAGGCAAATGGATCAAACTTGAAAATATCATCCTAAGTGAGGTAACTCAGTCACAAAAGAATGAACACTGTATGTACTCACTGATAAGTGGTTACTAGCCCAAAAGTTCAGAAAACCCACGATTCAATTCACAAGAACCGTTGGACTGAGAGTGGGGTTCCAGATGGAGGAGTTAGAGAAGGGACTGAAGGAGCTGAGGGAGTGTGCAGCCCCAGGGAGGGAGCAACAGTGGCAACTGGCCTGACCCCCCATACTCCTGGAGACTGGATCACCAACCAAAGAATACACATGGAGGGACCCATGGTGCTGGCCACATATGAGGCAGAGGAGCGTCTTGTTGGCCATCAGTGAGAGGAGAGGCCCTTGGGTCTGAGCATGTTAGATGCCCCAGTAGAGGGGATTGCGGGGGGGGGGGGTGGGGGGGGGGAAAGGGGGGGGGTGGGGGGGGGGGGAATACCCTCATAGAGGCAGAGGGAGGGGGGTTGAATAGGGCTTTTCTAAATGGGAGACCTGGAAAGGGGAAAACATTTGAAATGCAATTAGAGTATCAAAAAATAAAAAAATAATAAAATAAAATTTAAAAAAAGAAAAAGAAAATATTGTCCCCAGTTGGATACTGTATGGATATGACTTTGTTGGAAGGAGTAAGTTACTAGTGGCGGGCTTTTAGAACCTACAGACTTCTGCCCTTTTGAGTGGTCACTGTTTCTAGCTTGATATTTGAGGTACGAAGTCTTATTCACTTTTGTCTCCATGCCTGGTGTTTGGTGCCATACTTTCCTGCTGTGATGATAATGGATACTTATCCTTCTGGAAATGTAAGCTCACAATAAACATTTCTTTATACATGGGAAAGAAAAAAAAAGCAAAGAACCCTGGGTTCAGTTCCCAGCAGATACATGGTGGCTAACCCTAGTTCCGGAGGATCTGATACCCTCTTTTGCCTTGCAAGAACACTGCATACACATGGTGCACTGTCATACATACAGGCAAAATGCCTATACATATAACATAAAAATACCCTCTTCTTTTAAAGTATATTTAAAAATAAGGTTGCTGCTGACATTTTACCAGTTATAGATAAATTTGTTTTTAGCCCTTAGCCTTAAGTCATAGTTATTGTAATATATGTTTCTTATTTTTGATTATGTTTCTGTTTATTGTCTTAGTTTTTTATTTCTATCAATAATATCTTTTTTCCCACCTTTTCAATTGGAGAAGTTCTGGCTCAATTTAATGTAATTTAATGCTGCTGCTGCTGCTGCTGCTGATGATGATGATGATGATAATGATGATGATGATGCCAATGCCATGGTTTACATATAGAGGCCAGAGGACAACCTTCTAGAATTAGTTCTCTCCTTACAGCAGAGGTTCTGGTCCTGCATCAGACTCAGATTGTCATGCTTGCATAGCAATTACCTTTCCCTAATAAGAGATGTCAGTCCCCACTCACTTACCATGTTAATTTTAAGAGCTTTCTTACTAACCCTGGATTTCTACCTTCCAGATATTTTAATGTAAACGAATATATCTTTTGTTTCTAAGGGTCTTTGTTATAAAAGATGATATAATTTTAAATTGATACATGTCAATTATATAAGATATCTACGTCCTATATATATATATATATATATATATATATATATATATATATACCATTTATAGAAGATATCTACATCATATATATATATATATACCATAACATTGAATTATTCATAAAACAAGGTACAAACAAAATAGAACTACATTTAATTAATAAACCTTGATGTGTTTTTGCTCATTCATATCAACTATGCAGAATTATACATATAAATGGAAAATAAAATGCTATAATTCAATAAGGTAAAACTAATTTTTGTGCCAAGAACAGTTGCTCAGACCTATAATCCCAGGACTCTGGAAGATGAAAGTTTCAAAGGTCCAATGCTAGCCTGAGCTATGGACTCAGACTCTGCTGATGTAAAGAAGCAAGTAAATAAATAAACAGATAAATAATTAGTTTAAAAGTGATTGTAGTATGTTGGCCTCATATTAACTGATAGGAAAAGCAAAATATAAGCTGATAATTCCAAATAGAAAAAATGTGGCATATAAACTAAAAATTTTGGTAACCATGAAAAATGAATTAAAATTACAGTATTTTAAAGATGTTTATTGCTTTATTATTTTTCTGCCTCCTGTGATTTGCGGATTTGGAAATTATGTTATTAGACACATACAAATCTCACATTTTTATAAACTTCTTACATATTATTCTTACCAGAAAGCTTTGTGCCTTAAGGTTTTCTTTGTCTGATATTATTCTAGCCAAACCAGATTTCTTGGGAAAGAAATCTCTCCATTCTCGTTTTAATTACATTTATTATTATACCAATGATGTTATTGTGTACAGAAAATATAGTTGAACTTCATTTCTTTCCAAATATCACAATTTAACAGCTTTGTAATTGGACTGAAGAGTTACTCCACAAGAAGTAACCCAAACCTGGCACTGTAAATCTGGCAAAAGTCCCCTGGCTAGAAGGTCATATGTCCTAGGGAATTACATACTCACTAAAAGCTCAGTGCTGTTATAAAGTTGGGAGTTCTGGGAGGAGGTGGAGATAGAATGGAGAATTGATACAGTCTAATTACATTAGCAAATAACACATTTTTAAAAAGCATCACAATGCCCACATGGGATGCATGTCTTTAATTCCAGTACTCAGGAGTCAGGCAAACTTTCTAGGCCAGTGTGGTCTACACAGTAAATTCTAAAACAATTAGAGCCACACAGCGAGAACCTGTCTCAAAACAAAAACAATCAACCAACCATCCATCCAACCAACTAAACAACAGCAACAACAAAAGCATACAATATCCAAAATATTCAAACCATCTATTTTTAATGGGGTTGCTTACACATTTATATTTAGATCTGTCACTGTACTTGCTTTCTACATATTAAGTATATTTTAGATTTTCTTTCCTCTCTTATTTTCTCCACATTAAATAATTATAGTCTTGTTATTCTACTTCTCTAACAAAATTTCTATTGGAATTTTAAATTGGTAGCTTCTAGTTACTTAATGCCGTCTAAAATAAAAACAACAATGACTTTCTCTTTGCTTTTTATTTAATGGTGCATGGATTGTAACTTGAAGGATCACACATCTACCATTGAGCCATACTACCACCCCTTCTGATTTTCCACTAGATATGATCATTGGTGCCTTAAAGCACTGGCTTATAATTTCTTCTTCCAGTGAGGACATGCCTTTGTTTCTGTATGGCAGTGATGTTAGGGTACCCATCCAATTAGACATGGAGCTGTTTCACAATACTATTCGCTATTATTCTTAAATTAGATTTCTTTGATGCCATTCATTCTTCACAGGCTGAAATCAGAATCCCCCATCCCACATGCTGAAGCCTATGAAAATTTCAGAAGCCCTAAGGATTTTAGCTTCTCAGCCCCCATTATTTGCTACATCTTTTCTCCACAGGTATACTCTGCTTTGCTTCTGAGTCTAGCCAAAGGCAGTGTTAGATTTTTAAATGCGCAGAAGTAAGTACTAACTTCCTATAAGATTAGAGGCAGTGCATATTTGTTATCTTACGACCCAATGAACCAAGAATCCTGTTTCATAAATTCGCCCTTGATTTGTAAGCAGAAAAGATCTAAACTAAACTTAGTGAAGAGTCTTACACTAAAAATCTCTTCCAATAAGGCTATACTGATCATTGCTTTTACTCTACAGATAATTATGATGCCTACTTCCACCTTGTCTGTGAGAATTTTAGACTAGTTTCTTAGGACTGTTACACAAACTGATTGACCTATACATAAGGGATTTATCCTCATAGTCTGCAGGTCAAAAGTGTGAAATCCAAGTTTTATCAAGGTTGGTTCCTTCAGGAGACTGTGAGAACCCATCTGCTCTATTTCTCTTCTCTAGCTTCTGGTGGCTGCTGGCAGTCCTTGGTATTCTTTAGCCTGCAGCTGTGACACTTTAGCCTCTGTTTCTGTCATCAGTGCTATATGCCTCTAGTCTAAATTCCCCTCCCATTACAAATAAATCAGTGATATGAACACAGACCACCTTAATTCACTAATTCACATCTTAATTTGCTAGCACCCGAAGAGACCCCATTCTACTAGGAGATAGGTTTCTTACATATATTTTTGAAGGACACAATTCATCTAACAAAAACAATTAAGTGCCAGACGGCTGTCATCTTAGAGTTCCCTCATTCTTCTTACATATACATAGGGCTTCCTGCTTTGTGGGAGTAGTTTCCATAGTTATTACTGACCAGGAATGAACAGTCAGCACTAAGTTAAAAGTGTTCTGTCACAATTCTGTTAGGGAGAGTGAGAAGACTTAAGTAGATAAAGAAACTGACATTTCAACATCATGAACACTTTGGGTTCCTTCCGCTGTGATATACTAGGTAGTTTGTGCATTTCAATCTCATTTATTGAAGATCACGTTTGAGTCTGTTTTATCCAACCAACAAAGTAATTTGTCAGAAGTATTTTAAGCCTTTCAAGTTGAAATGAAGAATCCAGACTCTTTTCTTTATTCGATTGAAGACTGATCTTTGACACTTTGCCCTTCAGATCTAGTGAGCTCCAATCTCCAAAGTCACTGTACTTGGAGATAGGACCTTTAGAATGGTCATTAAATCTAAGCAAGGAAAAAAAGACATGAACATAATCCTACAGAACAGTGTCCTGAGAAGAGGAAGAGACATCAAAGAATTTTCTCTTTTCCTCCGCACACACGTCTAGTGGAAAGGCCATTGAAAGTAGAGTGAGAGAGCCCTCACCCAAATCCAAGCCTGATGGAGACTTGATCACAAAACCCAAGTCTTTTAAAATTCTGAGGAAATAGATTTTGTTATTCAAGTTCTCCTATCTGCACAGATCTTTAAGTTACCTTGTCTTTGGGACATTCTGTTGTGGCAGCCTAACACAGGATGGATGGTGTTGATAAATTCTGCACTTAATATTCTTTTCACTTTGACCTTGTATTTTTAGGATTGACTAAAACACATATTTCCCAGGTCTTTGACCACATAAATGAGAGAAGCATGCAACTGCAGGTCTTCTTCCAAATTGTTGTTCTTTGGTTTTTTGTTTTATGTTTTTTTTTTTTTTAGACAAGGTCTGTCATAGCCTAGGCTCTAATTCCCAGTGTAGCTGAGGATGATTGTAAACTCCTATTCCTCCTCCCTCTTTCTTCCAAGAGATGAGTGACATGCAGGAATTGCTGTACCTGGCAAAACTGTGCTGTTCTTTGGTTTTCATATTGGAACTGAAGTCTAGGTACATGAAAAAGCAAGGATAATTGTGGGCTAAGTCCAGAAGGGAGTTATCAGTGCCTTTCAGGTCAACCACTTCACTGCAGGTCAATATAGGTTGCTGAGAACCTGTTCTCGGAAGGTCCTAGAAGAGCTGATTCTACTGGTAAAGAAGAATGTAGAACAGTGAGAGATGCTTTGCCTTCTTAGGTGCTTCCCATAGGATTGCACTCCAGTTTTACAACCTCATTTTTACCCACAAACAAGTTCTCAGTTTATTCCTTTAGGTGCTGTGAGACTGGAATTTTAGTTTACTTAATTTAGCACCGGCAGGAAGAACCCTGGGTTTGCTTTTCAGAAATCCCATCCCTTTAGCTAGAAAAGATAAACATTCTGTCAGGTCAGACAAAGCACTTTTCCATCCTCTCTGTGGACATTGATATGAAACTTTAAATCCCTGAGTTTGTCCTTTTCCTCCTTTCTCCAGCACAGTTAAGAGAAACCCATCAGTCCTTTTATACTTTCTGGTGTAACATATTCTAAGGTACCAAATACCTGTTCACCCAAAACCATGCCTTCCATATGGAAATATTTAATGTATCTCCAATTCTGTAGTCTTCTGTTGACTACAAATGCCTTCTTAATCACTGGAAATGTGCTCATTAGCACTTTGAATTCTAATCTTAGTTCTATAACATCCAAAACCAATCCAAAGAAGTCATTTATGTCCCTTTTGCTCTGCATCTGCAATTTGTACAAAAAAAATCTATATCTTTGACTTTAATCAAAAGAAGTCATTAATATCTGTCTCTAAATATTTTTTTATCCACATCAGAATTGCTTTAAAGTGATATTATTTGTGATTTGGAGATGCAGATCATTTTGGAAATTGTGGGGATTTTAGCAATATTACTAATCTCTACTTATTAGATATCAATAAAAAAGGCATGTACCCATACTGAGTTAGAACAGTGTCTAAACATTACAAATATTATTTGAGGGACAAAATGATGACTGGTGAGAACTACCAGTATGTCTATCCCTATCATCTATATTTATTTTTCAGTTCTGTATCTTTCTGAGACAGAGATTTGTTTTATAGTCCTGAGTTCAAGTGATTTATTGAAGCCGGATATGTAGTCTCTGTATGGCTATTTTCTCTCATTTAATGTCAAAGCTTTCTTCTGTCAACCTTACACAAACTAGAGAGAATTGAGAAGAGGAAACATCAAGTGAGGACTTGCCTCTATCTGATTGGCCAATAGGCAACTCTTTGAGGCATTTTCTTGATTAATGACTGATATGGGAGGACCCATGCCACTGTCACCAGTGCCATCCATGGGCAGGTGGTCCTGGGTTGTAAAGGGAGATTATGTGAAGTACGAAGAACAAGCCAGTAAGCATTTTCCTCCATGGTCTCTGCTTCTTCTCCTGCCTCCAGGTTCCTGCCTTTTGTTCCATTGATGACAGATCATAACTAAAATGTGTTTCAAATAAATAAATCCTTCCACAAGTTGTATTTTTTCACCATAACAGAAATCAAATTAGGACACATTCTAGGTCCACTCAGGTGGCACCCAAAAAAGGGAGGCCCAACAGCAGGAGGAAACCACCAAGCCTACATCAGTTCTTTTTGGCTTTGGACCTTAGTAATAATGCTGTCTATCAGAAGTGGTGCCCTTTGCCATAAAGTTAAACATTTCTATCTGATTCAAGGGTCTGGAAAACTGAAGGAGGATCAGGGGGATGTAAGTCATTTTCAGGGTCATGTGTTGCTTCACATCAACAGTGCTCGACAGCACTCATGGTCTTCAAAATAGGCAGCTCTTCCCATCTAGCCTGCTCATCCCCAGTAATCTACTGTTTCACTAGCCAGAGTCCAAAATGAACAAGGAGATGCAGATGGGGCAGTAGAATATAATTTTAGCAAGTTAACCACATTACAAACCATTACAAGATAGTTTGCTCAAAGCAGAATCCAAAGTAAGCCAAGAGTCAAATGAAAATATTGATCAAACTGGGACAATTTGCAATTACAAAGATTAACCACAAGAGAAATGCTGACTTTACACAAGTCAAACATATTAAATATCTAGGATACTCCAGAACATAAAACATGCTTTTTCTTTATTAGTGAGGTCACAGTGATGGATCCAGCAACTGTGCCTTGTGGGGCTGAGACAAGGATTGCAAGAGTATCTGTAGAGTTATGTGGTTTGAGTATGGATTATCATCACCAAAACTCATGCAGAAACCTGGTCCCTCCTGTGGCAGTGTATAATGGTGGCAGAAACATTAAGCAGCATTTTGGATCATAGAGCCATTAGTCTTGAGAGGGAGGTAGCTTTTGTGGGAATTAAATGACAGTGTTTACCATGAAACAGTTGTTGCTGACTTTTGTGTTCTTTGCTCACCTGAACTTCTGACATGATCTCCTCTGGGCACACTTGCTTGCTTCCACTTATGTTTGTCAAATTGTGAAGCAATTTGCACTGCTCTAGTAACACCAAATAAAAAAATCAGCACCCAACATATATACCTGTTTCTTCTTCCTACATCGATATTCCCAAATCCAAGAATGGAAATGGGAGTGATACTTCTTGCTTTAGCACTGATGGCATTCTGGCAAAAGTCTTGCTTTAGATTCTTTGGAGTCTAACTTCTTTAGTTCTTTGTATATATTGGATATTAGCCCTTTATCAGATTTAAGATTGGTAAAGGTCTTTTCCCAATCTGTTGGTTGCAGTTTTGTCCAATTGACAGTGTCCTTTGCCTTACAGAATCTTTGCAATTTTATGAGGTCCCATTTGTCAATTTTTGATCTTAGAGCTTTTGCCATTGGTGTTATTTTCAGGAAATATCCCCTGTGCCCATGTGTTTGAGGCTCTTCCCCACTTTCTCCTCTATTAGTTTGAGTGTATCTGGTTTTATGTGGAGGTCCTTAATCCACTTGTACTTGAGCTCTGTACAAGGAGATAAGAATGGATCCATTTGCACTCTTCTACATGCTGACTTCCAGTTGAAAGAGCATCATTAGTTGAAAATGCTGTCTTTTTTCCACTGGATGGTTTTATCTCCTTTGTCAAAGATCAAGTGACTATAAGTATGTGGGTTTATTTCTGGGTCTTCAATTCTATTCCATTGATCTTCCTCCCTGTCTCTGTACCAATACCATACAGTTTTTATCATTATTGCTCTATAATATAGCTTGTGGTCAGGGATGGTGATTCTCCTCCCAGAAGTTCTTTTATTGTTGAGAATAGTTTTTGCTATCCTGGTTTTTTTTGTTATTCCAAATGAATTTGCAAGTTGCTCTTTCTATTTCTGTGAAGAATTGAGTTGAAATTTTGATGGGATTGCATTGAATCTGTAGATTGCTTTTGGCAAGTAGGACATTTTTCTATACTAATCCTGCCAATCCTTAAGCATGGGAGATCTTTTCATCTTCTGATATCCTCTTCAATCTTTTTCTTCAGAGACTTGAAGTTCTTGTCATACAGATCTTTCACTTGCTTGGTTACAGAGATAAACAAAGAATTTTCAACTGAGGAATAATGAATGGCTGAAAAGCACCTAAAGTTCAACATCCTTAGTCATCAGGGAAAAGCAAATAAAAACAACCCTGAGATTTCACCTCACACCAGTCAGGATGGCTAAGATCAAAAACTCAGTTGACAGCAGATGCTGATAAGGATGTGGAGAAAGAGGAGCACTCCTCCATTGTTGGTAGGATTGCAAGCTGGTACAACCACTCTGGAAATCAGTCTGGCAGTACCTCAGAAAATTGGACATGGTATTACCTGAAGACCTAGCTATATCACTCTTGGGCATATGCCCAAAAGATTCTTCAGCATATAACAAGGACACATGATCATATTCATAGCAGCCTTACTGATAATAATCAGAAGATGGAAAGAACCCAGATGTCCTTCAACAGAGGAATGGATACAGATAAGGTGGTACATTTATACAATGGATTAATACTGAGCTATTAACAACAATGAATTCATGACATTCTTTGGCAAATAGGTAGAAATAGAAAATATCATCCTGAGTGAGGTAATCCCATCACAAAAGAACACACACATGGTATACACTCACTTATAAGTGGATATTAGCCCAAAAGTTTGGAATACCCAAGATACAATTCACAGACCACATGAAGGTCATGTAGAAGGAAAACCAAAGTGTGGGTGTTTGGTTCTTCTTAGAAGGGGGAACAAAATACTCACAGAAACAAATACTGAGACAAGGTGCATAACAGAAACTGAAGGAAAGGCCACCCAGAGACTGCCCCACCTGGGGATCTGCCCCAGTCTTCGGGGTCATCAACATGGACCTAAGGAGTAGACAGACGAATGTGGGACAAGAGACAGCAGGGAAGGAGAGCAAGTCATGCATTCTCATCAAGCTCTCGAACTTTCTTTCAGGACAGCAGCTTAAAAAGACAGGCAAGGCAGGCAGGAAGGTTACACATGGCCCAAGGCCAACCCACTACTGTAACTGGTTTTCAGGAAATACCAGACATTCTTTCAATTCCTGAGACCGGAGACCGAAGACACCCTCTCCTTTCTAACCTTGCACCTTAACTAATTGTGCTTCACAGAACAGAGGGTAATTTCATGAGTTTGGCTCTAGGCATCCCATGGGTTTGGCTCCCAATAATTCCTTACACAAATAGGATGCACTATCTCACTGCTTAACTGCTCAACCACAATAGGGACACTTGGTCAAATATCTCTACTGCTTAACTGCTCAATCACAATGGGGACACCTGGTCTCTGGGAAGCTTTCAGTTACTTCTCAGAAGTGGAAATGTAGGCCTACAATCACTCCAAGCCTAACTCTAAAACAAAATGGCATTACCTAGGTTAATAAGAAAAATCCTAACCCTGTTGCTCTCCGGCAGGGATCCATCCTGTATACAGTCACCAAACCCAGAAAATATTGTGGATGCCAAGAAGTCCTTGCAGAAAGGAGCCTGATATAGCTGTCTCCTGAGAGGCTCTGATAGAGCCTGACAAATACAGAGGCAGATGGTGGTAGCCAACCATTGGACTGACCTTGGGGACACCAATGGAGGAGTTAGGGGAAGGACTGAAGGAGCTGAAGGGGTTTGCAACCCCATAGGAAGAACAACAATATCAACCAACCAGACCCCCCAGAGCTCCCAGGGACTAAATCACCAACCCAGGAGTACACATGGAGGGACCCATGGCTCCAGCCATATATATAGCAGAGGATAGCCTTGTTGGGTATCAATGGGAGGAGAGGCCCTTGGTCCTGTGAAGGCTAGATGCCCCAGTGTAGGTAAATTCGAGAGCAGGGAGGTGGAAATGTGTGGGTGAGTGGGGGAACACCCTCATAGAAGCAGGGGGAGGGGGGATTGCATAGGGAATTTCTGCAGGGGGAGGGGCCCAGGAACGGGGATAACATTTGAAATGTAAATAAAGAATATATCCAATTTAAAAAAAAAATACTTTCTTTCACTCCAGTTACTTCAGGCTTGTCTAGGACCCTTAGTTTTTAAGAGAGGGATGCTTTATAAGGTGTACTGTTGTTTTTTGTTTTTGTTTTTGTTTTATTTTTTTGTCGTCAGTCTGACAAAATAGCTGTCGTAAACAATGTAAGGGAGAAAGTTTATTCCAGCTCATGACTTCAGAGGGTTCAGTGTTTGCTTCAAAGGGTTGCTTTGCTTTTGTAGCACACCAGCAATTTCGGGGAGTGGGCTCATGGCAAGACTAGTGAATAGCAAGTGTCCAGCACAACTGCTGCACTTTTGCTGTGAAGGCTAATCACAGTTGGAAGCAATGTTCCTTCATTTCTTTCTTAAGTAAAAATTTTCAGCTCTGGATAAAGTCACCACAAGGCCTGTGCTGGTAGGGACAGTGACCAACTGAGTGTAATTTGCAGGTGATTACAGAACTCATCATTGCTTAAAAGTATTCATCATAAGAAAATACCTCATTTGGGTGATTTCACCGCCCTATAAAATACCTTAGTGAGAAGAAAACTTTTCATCTAGAATGTTAGTCATTTCTATCCAGATGCATATTAATCACATTGAATATTTCCTGGGTAATGCCTAAATGAAAAATTCTCAGGCTGTGAGGGGTTTGTGTGGGATGGATGAATACTCAGTATACAGCAAAGAGTCAGGAAGTGGGGTTTAGGGGATTTTGACAGGAAAAAAAATAAGGAGCAGACCAGTAAAGTTGGATTGGATGGCCCATTTGATCAAATGGATTCTGGCAGGCCAGATGACAATACTGCAATTATAGCCCATCTCTTGAATAAAAGGAAGAGTATGTGAAGCAAATGAAATAGGAAGTTGTCTGTTTAAATTTTTAGTAATTACACTGTTTTGATCTTTGTTTCTTTCTTTCTTTCCTTCCTTCCTTCTTTCTTTCTCACTCCACATACCATTTATTAGCAAATCTAATACCAATTGCTGAATATCCCTAGAATATGATGCTCTTCTCTTGTTTCTTTTAAGGTATGTGTGTGTGTGTGTGGGTGTATGTTAACCATATACCACAGCCTGTGTATGGAGGTTTTCTCCATGTGCTTTGTTTTTGAGGTAGGAGCACTGCATATACAACTTGCAGCTGATTCTCCCATTTTACTTAGGGGAGGCATGGGTGTATTCCACTCTGTAAGAAGTGAATTCCGGTAGGCAGGTTTACACAGCAAGTTCTTTCACAGCTGGGCCATCTCACTGTCCTGACTTTTTCCCTTTTTCTACCCCATGCTTTCACCCTAGTCTTTTTAATTATTGCCTTCAACACTTTCTCCATTTCCCTCCTAACACACTCATTCAACACCAGCCTGCATAAATAGCTCATCCTCTCTAACTTCATTTATTCTGCTTCTCTTTTTCTTATCAAAATTTTTTACACCCACTTCCTGACTCTTTGATATGTGATGCTTACTCAACCATCCCATACAAAACCCTCACAGCCTGTGACCTTTTCATTTAAGCATTAGGCAGGAAATATTCATTGTGATTAATATGCATTTGGATAGAAATGACTAACAAACATCCCATTTGAAAACGGTTTTTTCTCAGTGGGGTATGTTAAAGGGAGCTGAAATCACCCAAATGAGGTATTTTCTTGTGATGAATACTTTCAAGCAATGAAGAGTTCTGTAATCACCTACAAATTACACTCAGTTGGTGACTGTCCCTACCCACACAAGCCTTGGGATCACTGTATCCAGGGCTGGTAAGTTTTACTTAAGAATAAACTGGAGGAGGAGCAACAGCAGGAGGAGGAGGAATAGCAGAAAGAGCATTGTTTCTAACCTTGATTACCCCTCATAGCAAAAGTGCAACAAGTTGACCTGCACCTTTGCCATTCACCAATCTTTCAATGTTGTAGAAGTTGTCAGTGTATTACAAATGCAAAACAAACAAACAAACAAAAAAATAAAAACAAACAAACAAACAAAAAACCTTTGAATTCACATAGCTACTTTTCCACTTTTCCTTATGGGACTGGGCAAAGGTCCCAAGATTTTATTTACAATATTATGGTTTAAATACAGTTTGTCCTCACCAAAACGCATGTAGAAATGTAGTTTCTACTGTGGCAGTGTTTAACAGTGGTGTAAACTTTAGGAAGTGTTTTGGATCATAGAGCAATTTGTCTTGAGAGGGACTAATGCCCATATTGCAGGAGTGAGATAGGTTTGTGAGGTTTACATGACTGTGTTTATCATAAAAGTAGGTTGTTGCTGAGTTTTGTGTTCTTTGCTCATCTGAGCTTCATGATTTTATCTGCAATCACTTCTGAATACATTTCTGCTCCTCTGCCAATTGTTGATGCAATTTGCACTGCTATAGTAATACCAGACGAAGAAAATCAGCACCTAACATATGGTACTGTATTTTTTCCCTTCACACTGATATTCCCAAATCCAAAAATGGAAATGGGAGTGGTACCTCTTGCTATTAGCACTGATGACACACTGGGGAAAGTCTTGATTTCACTCCAGTTACTTCAGGCTAATGGTCTAGCAACTTTAGTTTTCAATAGTGGGATGCTTTATAAGATGTTGTGGTTAATTATTTTTAAATCATTACTGTGGTCAAACAGCTGCCATAGGCAAAAGGGAGGATATATTTTAGCTCAGGGCTTCAGAGGGCTCCATTTGTGCCTCCTTACTCCCATGTGATTGAACAGAATATTGTGGCAGTTGAATATATCAGAAGAATGATCCATATCTCATGCCTAAAATGAAGTAAAAAGTGGGGCCACCATTTGTAACTTCAAGGCCATTATTCTAGTGATCTACTGCTTCCAATTATCCTCTAAATTATCTTTTCCATCACCTCTGAATGGATTCAGCCAGCAACTAGGTCTGAGCCCTAAACAACCATTGCTTCCCAGGAGTTCCATAGTTGGAGGCGACGGAGGACATTTCATATTTAAACTAGTAAAAGTTAGAGGTTTTTTTTTTTTTTAAAAAAAAAAAAAGAGTCCTCTGAGCCGTCAGTTGATACTATTGCAGAATCACTGATTCTGAGATGAAGTAGCAGAGAAGGGAGCTAATGCCTGGCTAATCTGATTGCCAAGGGCAAAATTGATTTGTTTCTACTGTACAATGGGTCAAAAAAAAAATGCTCACAGCTAGATCTCTTGATGTGTGCCATGGCCAGCACAGCTGTGAACATGAGAGGGACCTGGAACAGAGGGTAATGGTAGACAGAGGCATAAGACTCTGAGTTCACCTTAAGAATGAACTATTTTTGGTTTTCCCCACTGCTGATTTAATAGTGTTTAGCTAGCTACTAGAGATAACACTGCAAGCAGAGCTTGAGCTAAGAGGGCCTTTTTCAGTCATATATGATTTCTTCCTGCTGCACTTCCCTGTTCTTATAGCCTTGTTTTGCCCTATGGGACATTACTCCTAGGTTTTTTTCTGGTGCCTGCAGAGTTTTCTGAGGTCCTAGGGCCATGGGTAAGTTGGGGTGTGGGTGTTCAGTGGAAGGTGTTAGCATTTTGTTTTGGCTCTGCCCCACAGTTACCTGGCAATAGCCAGTTGTGCCTGACTCACTATAAAAGGGGCTACTTGGCCCCTTCTCCCTCTCTTGCCTTCTGGGTTCTGATCTGTATTTTGCCTCTTGCTTCCCCTCTCTCCCCATTCCCCTTCGTCCCCTCCACTTTTTCATGGCCTGCCTCTACTCACACTCTCTCTGCCTTTCTCTGTCTCTACTCCCTCAACCTCCCTTCCCATGCTCTTAATAAACTCTATACTATACTATACTATACTATACTATACTGTCATATGGCTGGTCCCTCAAGGGGAAGATATGCCTCAGCATGGGCCCAAGGAGCCACTCCCTTCCCCCACACCTGACTGCACATCACCAATCATAGTCTGTCTGTCTATCTATCTATCTATCTATCTATCTATCTATCTATATTTTTTATAAAACACAACATGAGGCACTGATTGGGAAAGGGGATTGTGCTTGACACAAACCTAAGACCATTCTGACCCAAACTGATGTGCTCCTTAATATCCTCAGCTCTTGTGGTGAAAGTTATTGGTAAACTATAGCATCCCCATTTAGGTAAGAATGCCAATGGACAACATTTTTCAGCAATGAAATCTTGAATTCCCCTGCAAGTTAAAGAACCAAAAGAAGTAAAGTATCTATTGAAGGCAAAAGGAATATGAAATTTAATGAAAAATGACAATTATAAATACCTCATGGCTATTATAAAAATGAGGACTATAATGTTAACTCATAATTTTACTACTTTATTTAATTATTTAACTTTATAATGTTTTAGGATTTTGATTCCTTTCTTTGTGTCACCCCCACATTGTCTAAGAAAAAGAGTTGCTAATTAATCATTGGAGTATATCCTACCTAATTTGCAACACAAAAATAGAGAAAGTAGATAGTTTGTAGGAGAAAGAGTAAAAGGGGGAGAGGAAAAGAGACTTATTTTCAAAAATTGGGTCATATAACCAGGCAGGGTGATATAGATCTGAAATTTCAGCTACTTGGCATATTGAAGCAGATTGGTAGCAGGTTCTTAGCCTGCCTAGCCTATACAGAATGAGCTCAAGGCCAACACAGGCAATTAAGTGAACCTGTAAAGGAGAGCGAAAGAGAACCAAACATAGGTACCAATATTTAATCCCATGTAGAAAAAAAAAATAAACAGTTCATGTGATTGTAGAGGCTTGGTGCCTTACATGTTGCTTTGACAAAATATTGCAACAGCGCTATCACTCACTAACAACACAAATATATTTCTCATAGTTCTAGAAGTTGGAAAATATACAATCATGGCCAAGAACATTCAGAGTCTGGCTCATAGATTATGCCTTCTAGCTAAGGCCTCTTGTGGTCATAGGGATGAGCAATTTCTATCTGGCTTCTTTGTATAAGGGCACCAATACTATTCATGAGAGCAGAGCACTCTTGATCTGATCATGTCCCCTCATTCTAATACCATCACTTTGATAGTCAGGATTTCAAATTATGAACATTAGGAGAAAAACGCTCAATCAGACCATAACATTTGTTAAGTTCATAATAATGAGTGGGATGGGCTACCAGCCTGGATATTTGGAGAAAAGTTGTAGTTTTAATTCAAAAGTAGTGGCGATGTGGCTGCAGAATTCCTTCCAGTTTAGAGGAAGCTTGTCTTTGTTATCTCAAAGCCTTCAATTGAATGTTTGAGTCTCATCAAAATTATGAAATGTCCTTTGCTCATTACAGACCAGCAGCATGTTAAGACTTAATCTTATCCAAATAACATTTTTACAGAGACATTTATAATATTTGCCAACATATCAGAGAACCATGGCCCAGAGAAGTGGACACAAACTTAATTCCCACACTAATACCCAGGATCCTTCCCAAAAATGAAGTCCTGTCCTGAAACATGAATAGAATGTTCTTTGTGTGAAGGAGCAAAGCTATGACTTAAAATCTTACAAAGGACTTGAATTACCCCCATCAGGATCAGGACTAATTGGTGCAGATTCTGAAAAAGAATCATTCAGAAAATTAGTTAAGAGTCCTGTTATGAGGATTTTCTCTTTATAACTTGTTCCTTGTAAAGAATTTCATTCAGATTCTAGTAAAGATGATTACAGTAAACAGGGCATGTTCACATTCCCATTTTCTGGCCACTGGATGAATGATTGCAAACTTCAGTATTCAAAGACCATGGAGATCTCTTGGTAACATTCACACTTATTTAAAAGAAAAAAAACATCTGGAGTTTTGGAAAACCACTGGGGTTTGAGAACTTATTTTGAGAATTTGAAGAAAATACGAGGGACACAGTGTTCTGAGATAGTATGTCCTTGTGATATAATACAGTGCTATGAATGTAAGAGCAGAAGAGAAATGTTTATTTGCATAATTAATAAGATTGTATCTACTGAGAGCATATCAAATAATATTAGGAAAAATTGAATTGAGATGAAACGTCAAATTACTAACTTTAAACATCCAAGGAAGTGGGGAAAATGGGTTGAAAAGTACAAAAGGCACAGTTCTTTCAGAATAATTGGGAAACGTATGAAAGATAAGGAAACTGACTTTCTCAAGGAAATGAATGAATGAATATAATATTTTCTGTTTCTCTCTGTGTGTTTGTGTGTGTGCTTGTGTTTGTGTGTGTGTGTGTGTGTGTGTGTGAGAGAGAGAGAGAGAGAGAGAGAGAGAGAGAATTTCTTCTATGAAATCTGATGGTGTAAGTGAAATAAAGGAAAACTATCAGGCACATGATCTGTTTTCTTCCTTCAGATCCACTCAGGACTTAATTTTATGGAATAAATAAAATAACAGAAGGACATTGTTTTAAAATACTACAAAAGTGTTACAGCTTTCCTAGAAAACAGGATCCTAACTTCCCATCTCCTTGTGATTTTTTGGAGAAATCATAAACTAATTCGAAGATTGTGATATTGGTCCACTCTCCAGTGGTAGAATCAATAAGAAAAACTATCTGTAGCTGAGTGTAGAGGTCAGTGGTCAAGCACTTCCCTAGCATATGTGACATGAATGAGTGCCACACCAAAAAAAATAAAATAAAATAAAGAAAAGACATCAAAAGAATAATAGATTTGATCAAGAAAACACTGAAATGAGTTCCATTATCAAATGGAATAAATCAAAATGAAAAGCAAATCACAAATGAATAAAATATTTACAGTATATATTACAGACATAAATTTGATAGCTTTAATATGAAAAAAATCTTCTAAAATAATGACAAATTGCTGCAATAGAATAATAGGCAAAATGCATAACTATCATTTTACATTAAAAGAAATATTATGGCCAGTAGGCATATAAGATATTCAAATGCACTAGTGGTAATAAAGAATGCAAATTATGGTTTTTGCTTCTGGCCAAGATTCAATAACAGGGACTAGATTTATTCTCACACTTGAAACAATTAAATAAATGAAAATGAAATAAATGAACAATGGTTTTCAAGACAGTGGGTATCAGGTAATGAAGGACAATGATTTTTATGAGACCAAAACAAATGAGGTGAATCCTGTGATTGTATTAATTTACTACCTGTAAAGCTCTAAACTAAGGCACTTAGATGGGAACCCTGGGAAAAGCATGGAGAATTCAGTTTAGGAGAGAGTGCTGGGAGGCCAGAGAGTCCCAGGAAAGCTAGAGTTTCCAAGGCAAAATTCTGAGACAGATATTCCTATAGTCAGAGTTCTAGAGAAGGCTCTCCTTAATCTTTTAAAAAATATTCTCAGGGGGGTGGGTGAGTGGGTGGGAGAGTACTCTCATAGAGGCAGGGGGAATGGAATAGGGGAGTTCCAATGGGGAAAACATTTAAGATGTATATAAAGTAAATATCCAAAAATAAAAATTTATTAATTTATTAATTAAAACAAAATAAAAAAGATTTTGAACTCAAAGAAAAATATAAAAATTCTATTCAGTCTCTTTCTTACCAGGAAGCTTTTTCTTATATTTGTCAAAGAACTTAATAAACTCAAGTGATTTCTTTATATATATTCTCAAGCCATGCATAGTAGAAACTACTCAAGGCTAGGGAATAACCATTTGGAGAGCTTAAAGTACTACAGGGAACTTTTACTCAAGATTATGAATAGTGCCCCCTCTCACCAATTAGACTGAAGATTTCTAATTCACTGTGCATTTCATGTATCAGTTTGAGAGATCGTTCCTCCATCCCGAGAAATAACTGGCTCTTTATTGTTCATTGTACTGTACCTGAGAAATCACCAAAGCAAGTTCACTTCACTATGTTGCAGGAAATATTAAAAAGAAAGAATATAGCAAGTTCCTGAGCTATGCCCTGGTTCTCTCAGCCCAGTCTGCCTGGCCCGCCATGCACTTACAAGCAATGGCTGACCTGCTTTTATCTTGTGGAGCTCTGATTCAGAGTTCCACTATCTCTCTACCCAGCTCGCTAGGTTCCCACTGATGGGTCACTACCATGCCAGCCCCATGCTTCAAATCCCCCATGGCCTTAGGGGGGCACATCAGGCAACCCCACACTTTGCCAGACAAGCCACCGTGTGAAGGAAAATGCAACACAAACTTAGTTCAGTAAGCAACAATGGTAACTCAGTCTCTGGGCATATCAACTAAAATCCTAGTCTTGTAAGCCTAATTAAATCTAAATCTTCCGGAGGTGAACCCTGATGGATCAGCTATGATACCAAGCAAACTCTAACAGCTACTTCTTACCCCTTATGCTGTCCCCATTCCAAAAAGATCCCCTCTCTCTCCTGCTTCCTTCCTTCCTCCTCCCAACCTAGAAGTCTCTCCTACTTGCCCAGTGATTGGCTCCTTTATTTATTAGGGGATTGGTTCACAAGATGTCACACGGGTATGTAATTCACTCCTCATTAGAAGCACCTCCCAGGAGGGTGGAATTAGCATCAAATTACAAACAGCCCCAGGGCTATCCACAACAGCACTATACCTAAGGAATCATAAATGCAAGATACAAGGCATCTCTTTAGCACCAAAAGTAGTCATACCAGTAGAAAAAGGTTTATTTTTAATCTTTCAGACAAAGAAAAGTATCTAGAAATCAAAAAGATAAAGTTATAATACTTACATAGGATTTAGTCAACTTTCTTTTTTCATAAAGTGAAGGGGGTTTATTCAGGCTCCTTTTGGAGAATTACATTTCAAGATTGAGTTGGGGAAAGGTGATTGTTTCTCTGGCCTCTGATCAGGCAGGAGGTAACAGCATATCATATCACAGTCAGAGGCCAACTAGGATCCAATGGCCACATCTCAAACTAGAACAAATAAGAAAACAAAGACAGGGCTGCCCCTTTAACAGTAATCCTCTCTCAAGAATGCGTAAGGGTTGCATGAAAATACCTAACTAGTTCATATGTTCATGTGCACAGTGACCTAAGGACCTTCTATTAGATCCTTACTCCATTACATTCTTACCTCTTCAAGGTTCCACGAACTCAACAAAACAAACAAACAAACAAATAAATGAACAAAAACACAATCCTGGAAAGAAAGTCTTCAATCACTATAAACTTTTAGGGGCCACAGAATGTAACCAAATTCTTACAGCATCCAATCAAATCTTTAAAAAAATCACAAAGAAGCAGGATAGCCTTACTTGAATTGACCCACATGTAAATTATTGGCCAATGGGAATTAATATAAAACTAACTCCTATGCTAGCATTAGCAGACAAGAGTGTTTTAACACTCATCAGAACTGTATTTATTCCGTGTGTTGACCAAGCAGACAGAGCATATAAGTTAAATACCCCAAGTGAACTTATAGAAAATACAAGTATAATATGTAGATATAAATTTTTTGCAATCTACTTTTGATAAGAGATTTACCTCTCCTCTAGCCCACTATCCAGCAGAAGTAGTGGAAGGGAAAAGTTATTAGGATATGGAGGAAGCAGACCTGTTCACCAGTAGTTCTTTGGGAGTAAGACTGGTCTTTCTGGCAGCAGTTTAGTCCTGTAGCAAACACCAAATGTGATTAAGCAGCTACAGCTGCAGACTAGTCCTCTAGGCAGGCAGACACCAGGCAGGGATCAGCAGCTACAGTATAGTCCTTTCAACAAGAAGACACCAGATAGCTATAGTTCAATCCTAAAGAAACCACCAGGCTCACCAATCAGTGTGAGGCAAGGCCACAGAAGTGACAAGCTGCTGCAGGAACCTCACAAGCAGGTCTTGGGCCAGTTTCTCTCAATGGCAGTGTTATCACAAGTTGAGCTCAACAACGCTATGTAAGATGAACCAATGAATGTGTGTCTTTAGCAAAGAATAGTGAGATGGAGCAAACCAAACTAAGGCTCAGTTCTTGTCTTCCGTTGTCTGTGGGGTCATATTTATACTCTTTCAACAAAAGTCCTTCCACATGTCTGCTATATTCAAACATTCTTTCACCCTTCAGGAAAATAGTCTTTCATGTGTTTGCTTTAGCAAGACATTCTTTTTACCTGTGTGCCCCAGCAAAACACCATTTGACATAACTAACTTTCCAAAGAACTAGAAGTTTCCACTTCAATAAAATATAAGTAGAAAAATACACTAAGTTGTATTAAAATATATTACTCATTTAAAAAAAAAATCAGTCAAAGATGTAGGGTTAGCCCCTAATAGTGTAGGAAAATGAATCAGAAAACATGAAAAAAACAAATAATTCAAATTAATGCCAGAAGAGATTTATTATCAAAGCAAGAAACCAAAATATGGCATGCCTGACACTTGTAGGGCCAGAAGAAGTTGTTGGATACCCTGGGACTGGGAATCGAACCTGGGTCCTCTGAAAGACCAGCCAGTGTTCTTAACTGCTGACACATCTCTCTAGTTCCTCTTTAAAAATATATATGTATCGCCTCTGTATGTTCAGTTAAGGCCAAAAGACAGTGTTGTAACCCTTGGAGCTGGAGTTATTAGCTAAGCTACTGAACATAGATGCTGGGAACCAAATTCTAGTTCCAGGAAGAGCATCTGAGCCATTTCTCAAGTTCTTTGGCTTTTGCTTTTATCCATGGAACTTTTTAGGATATAAATTGTGTGCTAGTAAGTTTTGTGCTTTCTGCTTTCTGGGAGGAAGAACCAGCTAGCATCTTCATTCATCTGTTCTATGGATCTAACCCAAGCTGGCATGCAACATGGGAGCATGTTTTCCATAGCCATATAAAGGAACCTAGACTAGCACCTGCAGAGGCAGCAGGGCTAAAGGAAGGAGGAACTTTGCTTGCCCCTAGCCTTCAGTAGCTGGTGCACCACGTGGATCCAAAAAAGAGGGACCCAGAAAAGAGAAATATAAACAAACAAACAAAACAAACAAAGAACCACAAAAAAAAAAAAACCCAAGTGGTTTCCATCTGCAAGGGAGGAGAGGAGGAGTAGGTTTATATGTTCCTAACAGTTTTTGCAAAGTGGATCATGAGCCTAAATATAAAACAAACCTCTAAGGCTTTCCAGAGAAAACTCAGTGTCCTTGGGTTAAGAGTATGATTCATGAAAAAAAAAATGTCAAGTTGAACTTTATAAGAATTAAAAACATTTGCTCTGCAAAAAAGGTGTTATTGAGAGTATGAAAAACAATAAGCCTGAGACTGGGAGAAAATATCTTTGAATTATGTATTAAATAAAGGACTTGTAACTAGGTTATAAAAACAATTTAACAGGAAGAAAGAAAACAACCCAATTACAAATAGGCAGAAGATATGAACAGATACTTTATCTTAAAATTGCATACAAATAGCAAACAAGCATATGAAATGATGCTCAGCATCACTTGGTGTTAGGGAAATTCAAATTAAAACAACGAGATACTACTACAGGACAATGAGGGAGGCCATTAGTATCTGACAATGTCATATGTTGGCAAAAATATAGAGGAATGGGATCTCTTATATATCATTAATAGGACTGGAAAATGGTATAGCTCTCTAGAAAGTGGTTTCTTATCATATGACCTAACTATTATACTACTGGGTATTTATTTTATTGCTTATGAAAGCAAAGAAACACTTGCATCCATTAAGAATCTGTTCATGAATATGTGTAACAATTGAATCATAGCTGTATAAAACTGGATATAATCCAAATATCAGCCAATAGTTTAAAAAACACCTGACACATTTGTGCAATGGAAGAATCCTTATCTATATATAAAGAAACAATTCATATTTTTTTACATAAATAGATCCCAAGATATTCTATTTTGTAGAAAAAACAGTGTGTGTGTGTGTGTGTGTGTGTGTGTGTGTGTGCTTGTATGCGTGCATTCACATGTTTGTGGGTACAATGAGTTTAAAAGGAAGTGGTTGGAGGAAAGAGAGAGAAGAAGAAATGATGTAAATACAGTATTTGTACTGGCTGGTTTTGTGTGTCAACTTGACATAAACTGGAGTTATCACAGAGAAAGGAGCTTCATTTGAGGAAATTCCTCCATGAGATCTAGCTGTAAGGCTTTTTCTCAATTAGTGATCAAGGGGGGAGGGCCCATTGTGGGTGGTGCCATCCCTGAGCTGGTAGTCCTGGGTTCGTTAAGAGAGCAAGCTGAGCAAGCCAGTAAGTAACATCCCTCCATGGCCTCTGCATCAGCTCCTGCTTCCTGACCTGCTTGAGTTCCAGTCCTTCCTTCCTTTGGTGATGAGCAACAATGTGTAACGTGTAAACTGAATAAACCCTTTCTTCCCAAGTTTGCTTCTTGGTCATGATGTTTGTGCAGGAATAGAAACCCTGACTAAGACAGTATTCATGTGTGAAATTCTCAAAACAATAATTTAAAAAAGATTACATTTTTGTTATGAGCCTAGCCTTTAACAGCTCAGCCATCTTTTTAGCCATACTCAAGACTTCAAACTTCATGTAAATGTTTTGAATTACAAATGACAATTTAATGTTTGAACAATCTGATTAACTGACCATTTTGGAAACCGAAAAAAGTGAATAAAATCATTATATGCATGATGATTTTATTTTTGTGGCAATTAGAAAAAGCAAACATACAAGGACAGGGAATCATCAGTGGTTAGCAGTGACTTTAGTTGGATGAAGTTAGTGACTATAAAGGACCATCATTAGAGAAGTAATGTAACCATTTTCTCTCATAATCATGGCAATGGCTGATATACATATATTCTAATGCATAGACCTATACACACATGATCATGAAATACTACTATGCACCCATAAAGACATGCAAAAATGCAAATGATTGACTGACAAGACCTTAACTTTTATCAACTCCTAGTACATATTTGAGAAATCATAGTAGAAGCCCAGTGTCACTTATTGAATGGGAATGCATACATATCCTATTCCATCACTATTACTCCTTCGTGTAGAGTTTAAGTGCATATATCTGCATGTATTCAAGTACTAGAATGTAGTTATCTCACAAACAGAAACATCTCAAATTCCTTTTCATAGAAAAAGAAAATTAGATATTAATATATGGTGTTTTAATATAATAAATCATGAGTTAATCCATTTGGAAGTAACAAATTACCACAGACTTGGATTGTATAAACAACTGACACGTATTTCTTTCAGCTCTGTATATGGGGAAATGTAAGATCAAGTTTCTAGAAGATTCTATTTGGTAAGGCTTCCTTTGTCATAGGCAGTGACTTTTCCTCATGCCCTTATGTGGTTGAAGGTCAAGCTAAATTTCTGTATTTCTTTTATAAAGCATTAATGTCATTTATGAAAGTAGAGCTCTCACAACCAAAATATCTCGTAAAAGCCCCATATTTCATATCACTTTAAATGAATAGGCATTCAACATGTACAGGGACAGAGAATTCAGACCATAGAAAACCCAACAAGAGCAAAGAGAGCTAACAAAATCACTGCTCTATTTACCAATACTGGTAAATCTCAAAAAATTAACATGGAATAAATAAAGCAAAACATGTAAAAATGTTGATGTGTGATTTTTTTAAATCTCTAAAGGGAACAAGTTTAGAATATTACAGATCAACATAGAGATTAGTTTGGGGAGGAAGCAAGGTTTTTGCAATCTAATTTTCAAGATAATAACATGGGATCATTTTTTGTGCCAATTCTTCATTGTTAGACTTGCTTCTGTATGTCGTTTATTAATGACTAATGAAGACTTGCTTCTGTATGTTGTTTATTAATGACTAATGATGACCATTGAATGAAAAAATGAGCAGGAGATTATCACATGTAAAAATGCAAAATATTTTATATCCTTTTTTTGTCCATTTGTTTTTACACTAAAGTCAATAAACTTGGTATTTTTGTTGGTGCTATTATTGCTTATTAATATATATTATTTATTGTTACTATGAACTAGGAAAATATTATGTTTTCCATCCATCTGTCCTGGTTAATTGTTGTTGATATTGTTGTTGTTGTTGTTGTTGTTGGTGGTGGTGTGTGTGTGTGTGTGTGTGTGTGTGTGTGTGTGTGTGAAAACTTTATACAAACTAGGGTCATTTGGCAAGAGGGTACCACAACTGAGATAATGCCCAAACCAGACTGGATTGTAAGCAAGTGTAGAGCATTTTCTTGACTAATGACTGATATAAGAGGACCCAGCCCTCTTTGTGTGGTGCCACCTGGGCATGTGATCCTAGGATGTATAAGAAAACAAGTTGAGAAAGCCACAGAGAACAAATCAGTAATCAGCACTCTGCCCCTTTGTGCTTCTGTTTCAATTCCTGCCTCCAGGTTCCTGCTTTGACTTCCTGCCCCAAATTTTCTCAGTGATGGACTGTGATGTGGAAATATAAGCCAGATAAACCCCTTTCTCCCAAGTTGTTTTGGTTATCATGTTTATTACATCAACAGAGAAAGAAACTAAGATTCCACTTTATGTTCATTGTCTGGAAGCACTGTAAAAATAATTTAGCAAGGCAAAACCAAATGTCTATTAAGACATTTGTATACTTCATGTAAACATGGAGATGTTTTAATTCCTTTTTTCTTGAAATTATGATAGTGTAACATATAGAAACAACTGGAAGGTTATATTTATTTTTCTGCCACAGTTTCAGCTGGTTTAGTATATCATGGCATGAAGGAATAGCAGAATAGTGTAGAACATATCATAGCAAGCCAGAAAATAGAAAACTGGCTTCCTTTTCTCTCTTCTTTTCTTTCATTTTATGTTCCCAGCTCTATGGAATGTTTTGCTTATTTCCAAGGAGTTCTTCCCGGACCTCAGTTAATCATTTCCGAAATACAGTTCCAGACACACCCAAAAGTTGGCCTCAGTCTTAGAGGTAGTTGTGAAAGGAGTCAAATTCACAATAAAATCTGATTATCCCAGAGGTGTCCAAATAAGTGGATTAGAATTCAGCTTTTAAATTCCATCTGCATCTTGGCATGCATGGGGATACATGCTTGTAATACTATTTTCCCAGGAGGTTGCAGTAGGAAGTTCACTAATTCCTGGACAGCTTTGGCTGTTTCTAATCACATAAACTATGTGTAACAGTTTCTTCTGAGGTTAAAATCTTCCCTCTTTAGAGGGAAAATTCTTAAGAGATAGGATGCGAAGAGGAGGGTGAAAGGGGATATTTTTAAGACAGAAGTGTTTATAAGAAGGTGAGATGACAGGAGGCAAATATTCCATCCTGCAGGGAAACTAGTTAAGGTAGGAAATAAAGAACTCACAATAGTTTTAATATGTCCCTAAAACTGGCTAGACTCACTAGGCTCCTCCTTTCTCAATGTTATATGAACAGTAAACAGTGGTGAGAATTAACTCTAAGACTAGCTGAGCTACTTGAGAGAGGCTCAGATGGAGCAGCCTTAAGGAAGCAGAGACCAGCCAAGTAGCCTAGGAAAAACAGAGACCAGCTGACCTGAATAAAAGAGGCTCAGACCTACTGAGCCACAGGGAAAGGACATACTCCATCCTGTTGTGCTGCCTGTGTGTTGTACAGTGTGCTCCAGGTTTTGGGCTTTAGGGAGCTCTCACAAATGCTGGGGTGGGCTTTAGTAATGCAGATGTCTTTGAGTTATTTCTGCTTATTTCACTCTCACTCATATTCCTATAAGTAATCCCAATAAAATTCATTGGTTCACTAAGTTGGATTTTGTGATCTTATCCATACTTTAGTCTGTCATTGGATCCCCATCTGGGATGAGTAGACATTCGTTCAGGAATAATGTCACAAAAGAATATCTTCAGCTTAAATGAATAAATAGGGTTTATGAAAGAGGCAAGTCATGGGGAGGTGTCCAGAAACATTATAGTCAATAAAGGTATTGTGTGTTATAAAGGCTCAAGTCTTGTCTGTTGTTCTGTCTGTTCGTCATTGATGAGGAATCTCTAGAAACTTACAGTCTGCTTTCTCTTCTTGATACTGAATGGGTCAGGGGAGGTGTAGACTAGGTATCCTCTATTGCTGTAAATTAACCTCACAAATGAGTTTTGGTCTATTTTTATAGCTTCTCATATGTCTGCAGTTTCTCAAAATAACCCTTATGCCTGAGGCATATTTTGAGATGGTATATTCTGATCATCTGCAATACTAGTAAAGTCAAAATCTAAATCTGCCTATGGATTCAAAAATAATATAGAACATGTTGCAGTGCCTCCATCAGAGTAGGGAAATGTTCAAGTTCATACAATTTTCATTCCCCACTGGAAAAAATGCATGGCCATAGTGCTCACATGCCTCAGCAGAAGAGTCCTCCAAGAATAACTTGTAGGAGAACCATTAACTCGGATCAATTGACATGAAACTGAGTCTGTAGAATGAGTTTAGACCTTCTTTCCGTGATTGCTTGTGAATTAGTATTGAGGGGAAAGGTCATAGATAAAAATTAAAAGAGATAGTTTTTTAGGTACCTCTTCTGTGTCTGTACTTATTTCTCCTAAAACACTTGGCTTAATTACTTGAAAACCTATTTAAATTTAGGACAACATCTTGACCTCGTTATTTTGGATATCAGTTTTTTTCTTTCTAAATTCCTGTCATTGAACACCACACAGCAAACATCCACCAATCTGAATTTGGTCTCTGAAAGTAAAAATAAAGCATGTTTCTTAGGAGTCCTATGAAAAAATGAAAAGACCGTTACACTTTCTGAAAATCTAATCATTTTAATCAATAAAACAGTTGACACAAAGAATTCCATACAAGTTTACTAACTTTGCAAATGCCTATGAATCACAGAGTGTGAAACCCTAGAAAAGTCACAGAGTTGAACACTATATGCACTCTCATATGGAAAAGTTGAATGGGCTCTGTAGGCAACTTTAGAGGAACAGCAAAAGATCTTGAAGACAGAAAAATGCTCCTCAAAGAAAAGATACTAACCAGAAATCTAGCTTAGCTGGGATCTAGTATAGTGTCAACTCTGGCATTTCTTCTGAAGCATGTGCCCTTTCAGTACATAGATGCACTTTTGAGGGGGGGGAGGGTTGGAGGCAGAAGCTGGAAGATTACAATATTAGGGCCAGGTTGAGTTACAAGGCAATAACCTTTCTCAATAATAAAATATAAAAAGAACAAAAAGAAAAGAAAGAAAATGGACAGAGGCTGAAGAGAGGATGAGAGAACTGAGAAGGAGGAGGAGATAGTAGGGGAGAAGGGAGGAAGGAAAGAGGAGGGATTTTGGAGGAATGAAAGAAATGCATTCTCCTGATCTAAGAAAATATTGAGGGTATTTATTTAAAGTTCTCAGTAAGCCAATCATTCTTTGGAGTGGCATTTTCTGAGCCCCAAGAACGGAGTGGTAGTAACACAACATTTGAAACACTTGAAAGTTCCAGAGTTGAACAATGACATGAGTCATTATATAAAAAGACATTCAAAGTAACAAACAAGATGATTTCAAACAAATTAGCAAGATATATCTTTTTTAATTAAGAGAAACCATGTGATAAAGATGAAAAATTGAGAGACAAAGGGATTTTTTTTCATATAAAAGGAATGTCCAGATAGTATTGTAATTTTGAGCATTGGAGTATCTAAACTGCTTCGAGCACATAAAAATGATAGATAAGATATTAAAAAGACAAGTAAAGAAATAAAACTGAGTGTGTAGGCAAGATAAGCATTTCAAAAATACAATATATAACAGGCAGGAGGATAGTGAACAAGGCTGAAGCTGGCTAAATATTCAGTCTAAAAAGCAAGATGATCAAGTTTTTGGTGACTAAACACAGCAAAGATTTAACATTTCTACTCTGATGTTAGACATGATTAAGACCCATCTCTGAAACCAACCCACTCCCTGAAAGGAGATTCAATACTGCTTCTGCAAATGGCCCACAGCAGTCTTGGGACATCAGAATATGGAGCTGCTAGTCATCTATGCAACTGAATCAGTCATATGTCTAAAATTACTTCAAGACAACACTGCCAGTTGCCAAATTTGAAGTAGTTGCAGATGGTGAGATTAGACAGTTCTCATAGGGGATTAAGGGGAAAGAAACAACAGGAAAGAGAAAACAAAGAAATAGCTTTTGGTAGGCTTATTTTGATTGAATGTGCAGTGGTCCTCTTTCCCTCTGCTGACAAAAGGCCAGACTGTGGACCAACTTTGAGGGTTGCTCTAGTTTGTAGAGGATAGACCTGCTAAAATCCCCAAGAGTTCTGTTTTTTTTCCCAGATGTGGTCTTGGTGAATACTGTTTCCTCTCCTACTTGCCATGAAGTATAACGATCTGGAGGATCTTCTGGTTTCATGAAATGCATCCGTTCTAGCATGCCTGTTTCTCTGATTAATTGCATTCCACTCTTCACTTTGGCAACACAGACACAGCCATTTTGTTCAGCATATACTGGGTTTTGGCTCCTAAGAGTCACAATAGCAGATACTTACTCTGTTCCTTACAATCTTTGCCTGAATATTATTTTGTTTGTACTAACAGAGTGGCCACCATGTCAATAAACTCCTAATTATTTTGAGTACATTATATTCTGGCCCACTTAAACATCCTCAAAATCTAATCCCATATGTACTTTCTCAGTCATTGCCAGTAATGGTAGCCAATTTCTGCAACTATTTGTGTTTCAATCTTTTCCTTATTTTGTTAGACTGAGCTGGATATCTTCTAGGATATATTAGAACTTATCTGTAGTGTCAGTTTGGCTCCCGGGACAGGCAAGTGTCACAGTTTTATTGTTTCTGTGACAAATGCCATGACCAGAAGGAACTTAGGGAAAGAAGGGGTTTATTTCATCTTACTTTTCCAGGACACAGTCCAGAGTTGAGGAAAGTCATGTTAGAAACTCAAACAGGAAACTGAAGCAGAAATCAGGAAGAAAGGCTGTGCTGGTTTGCTCATTGGCCCATACTTACCCAGCTTTCTTGTTTAGCCTAGAATCAACTGTTCAAGGAATGGCAATGTCCACAGTGGGCTAAACTCTCCTATGTCAACTAAAAATCAAGACAGTGCCCCATCGATAAGCGCACAGTCCAATTATCTGATATAGGCATTTTCTCCTCAAGTGATTCTAGGCTCTATCAAGTTGATAGTCATAGCTAAATAGGACAGTGGTGGAAGCTTCTGGAACAAGTAACCTATACCCTTAAGAGGCACTATAGGATACTTCTATAAAGGGGGAACTGTTACCTTTCAGTATGGTGGGTAGCCTACTTCTGTAGGCTCTTTAGGAGTCAGAGAAGTTATCATTTTTTTAAACATTCACCTAAAAATTACATTGCAGATTTTTCCCAATAATGTCTTGGGATTACCATGTTTCAGAGGTTTAGTTAATTATCATCATGGTGGTGAGTATAGCAAAATGCATGATTGCACTGGAGTAGTAGCTGAAAGTTACGTCTTGATTCACAGACACACAGAGAGACTAGGCCTGGTGTGGGTGGGCATTTGAAACCTGAGATCCCACCCTTAGTGACACACTTCTCCCAATAAGGCCACAGCTCTTAATCATTCTAATCCTTTCAAATAGTTCCATTCTCTAGTGACTAAACATTCAGCTATACGAGTCTATGCGGACCATTCTTATTCAAATGACCACATTCCACCTTTGGCCCCCATAGGCTTGTACCCATACAATAACAAAAGAACTGCATTGAGTCCCACTTGAAAAGTCCCCCATAATCTTTTATAGTCTCAAGACTGCTATGAAGTTCAAAGTCTCTTCTGAGACTCAAAGCAACCCCTCTATTTGTAATTTCCTGCAAAGTCAAAAAGCAGATAACATATTTTGACCACAAAATGAAACAAAACATAAATTACTATTCCAAAAGTATGGAGAAAGTATAGAAATAGTGGCCCAAGGCAAGACCAAAAACCAGCAAGGTGAACTCTAAATTCTACATCTTCATGTCTGATGTCAAAGTACTCTTCAGATCTCTAACTCTTCAGCTTTGTTGACTGCAATCTCTCTCTCTCTCTCTCTCTCTCTCTCTCTCTCTCTCTCTCTCAGGATGGTTTCACAAGTCTTCAGCATTCCTTGGCAGGTATCTTATGCCTCTGGTATACCCAACATTTTTGGGTATTCAAGACAAATCCATGCTTTGCCTTGACAGTCTCACACAACAACCTCTCTGGCCCTCCCTTGGATATCCCTGACAAAAGCTAAGCCTCAGTGGTGTTATTTAGCAGTAGAGGGAGATTCTACAACCTTTTTCCTGTATACTTGACTCTAAAAGCCAGAAGCAACTGGCAAAACTGTCTTCTTCTTCACAGGGCTAGAACATGGAAACCTCTTTCAATTACATTGGCATCAGTTTTCTGTTTTGTATGTTTCCCTCACTGCTTAAGCTTTTCTTTAATTCCTTTTTCACAGGCTGGAAGCTTAGCTGGGCGGGGTCCTGTCCTGAGGTCACCACTCTCTTTATTCCATTTAGCACTGGGCTTTTCTTTAATCTGATTATCTCCTAGAGCATAGGACTTAGCTTCACTACACTTCCTGGTGCCCCATTTCTCTTTAAACTGTACATTTTGTACTTATCTTTTTCCAGTTTGCTCCTTTTCTTGATAGACCTGCATAATAGTGATTACTAATAACCACATAATACAATCAATACTGGGCTGTCTTGAAATATGTTCTGCCAACAGCATTAATCAATAACTCTTCAATACAGCTTCCCACAAATTTTTAGGAATGGGGCAAAAAACAGACACATTCTTTGCCAAAATATTTTAAGAATGCTCTCTATATGATTTGCCCAATCACCTTTGCACACCTGCCCATGCTTTATTATTGAGGTTAACCACTTAGAATCAGTTTTCCCAGATTATTTAGGTCTTCAATATGAAGGCTTCTTAGTCATGTAAAAACTTTTATTACACTTTTTCTATTTTTAACCTGTCAGTTTTTGAGGGAATATGAGCCAATAGTTATTATGGGTGTGTGGTGATTTTAAAAGGTGTTAGCCCCATAGACTCAGGTGTTTGAATGCCTGCCCCATGTGTAGTAGCTCTATTAGAAGGTGTGGCTTTGTTGGAGGAAGTATGTCACTGTGGAGGCAGGCTTTTAGGTCTCATGTGCTCAAGTTATGCCTAATGTGGAACACAGTCTCCTCCTGGCTCCCTGCAGAAGACAATTCAAAGATCAACAATTAGAACTCTCAGCTCCTCCAGCACCATGTCTGACTGCACTCTGCCATGCTGTCCATCATGATAATGGAACAAACTTGTGAAACATTAAGTGAGCCCCAATCAAATATTTGCCTTAATAAGAGTTGCCTTTGTCATGGTGTCTCTTCACAGCAATGAAACCATAACTAAGGCAGGGTGATAAAAGTAATTTTTATAACTTTTTTCTCATGTATAACAAAACTACTGGAAACAGAGTCTTATATCCACGCATAGGTGGCAACTCATTGCACAACACCATTGTCATTAAAAGTCAGTGGCAAAAGGTAAGGTACTCTATATATTTTTGTCAAGATTATTAGGAGTTTTATCATTTTAGTGATAAGCAAACTTATGGGAAGGAATTCCCTTCTTCCAAATATGCTGTATAAGCTAATTAATTTAGGCACACATACAGAGATTAAAGGAAGTGAGATAGCCACATAGAACCAGAGAAGCTGCTACATAAATTGGGATGACTCTTTCATTCTTCACTATCCTTTAATTCATAAATCATGAATACCTGGCAAAGACAATCTCAGAGTAGAAAAAGACTGGACTTATACTATGCCGCAGCTTGATTATTATTGCTTTGACATCACTAGTCCATAAACATTGTAGTAATAAACTATTACTTCTGTTTAGAGAATATTCAAACACACACACACACACACACACACACACACACACAGGCTTACTTTTATACAACCACATTCAGCAAGAATTAAGTCACAATCCCTTGTCCAGTGAGAGAGAAAAAAAATCATTACCAGGTCAATACTTTTACCCACACTGCATCTGTTTACTGAAAATTTATTTCTCCACAGGCCACTTCCTAACTCTGGTTTAATACCCTTTTATCTCCAGTGGGCTTTGGTATTCTATTTTACTTAAAGCCATGATTTCTGATGTTTTCCCATAGTTATTCTCATAAAAAACAATGAAATTATGATGAAAATTTTATAATATTATTGCAATTTCTAAGTGGAATTGAAACTTGTGAAAAAGAAACTAAAATTTCAAAATTATTTCTAAGGGAATATACTTGTTTAAGAAGACATTAAAGGTCTAAACAAAAATGGCTTTATTAAAGAAAAGAGCAATATAATGTAAATAAACACGAAAATGTTGATGTAGCAGGACACATTAGAAAGAATGAATAGATTGGACACATGGTATATTGCATAGGAGCAAATATTTGCAGTACATGCAAATAACAAAGTACGAGCTTCTAGAACATTTGGTTAAAACTAGAAATCAATAAATAATGCAAATACCTCAATAGCTAAATGTACAAAGAATGTGAGCAAGCAATTAACAGAAGAGGACTTTCAAATGGACAATACACACACACACACACACACACACACACACACACACACATTGTGGTGCTAAGCAATAGAGAAATAAAAAATGTAAAATAGTAAGATATCAACCAGACCAATCTGCTTAGTGAAAAATAGACTATTGATGAGTATGAGCACTCTGTGGAGAGTTTAACCTGATAACACTAATCTGAAAGATAATTCAAAAATGATTAGAAGAATCGAACATACATCTTTTATAAATCAGTAACTCTACTTCTAATTGTTTTTGAGGATGCACCACTGTCAGGGATTATTACCATATTTTTATTCTGTTTAACTTCCTGACCAAAACACAAATGACATGCTAAAAAACACATCTTTGCCTCTAAACCCATTGGCTGACTCCTCACATTTCTAAGACATTCACTCAAAAACATCTGTTCTCATTCAATGGATACTAAAACTGAACTCTTGTAGAGCCAGAGAAAAATCCCAAGGTTGCAACCTAAAGCCAGAAATACTACCCTTTTCTTCTTCCAAAGAATATTATTAACATTTTAAAATCTCATTTTTTTGCTTGCATGTATAGAGATGAAATGATTACGGTTCTTTTAATTGTTTTGTCTCTGTGGTATTTTCTACACACACACACACACACACACACACACAAATACACAAGTCACTAGTATTTAAGTGTTACTATTTTTAAAAGTTGATGATAGTTGGTTGTGACTAATAAAATAATACTGTCACCAGTTTTACTGATTTTTCGAAGGAACTGGCTCTTACTAAATGCAAAAAATAGTGGTTTATATATTAATAATTTCTGCTTTGTCTCATTTCCTTTCTGCTTCTTTTAGGTTTAATTATCCTTTTTTCTATACACTGATTTTCTTTTTATTTTCTTATAATTACTAAAGTAAGTAATTGTTGAGTCTTTTATTTTTACTTTGATTAGCATTTGAGTTTTATCTGATATACAATGTTTACATAACTATTTGTTTTCTGAATTTATATTTTTTCTCATACCTGTTTTTTAGGAAGAAGTTGCATTTGATTTTAACTTTGGAGCAACAATACTTTTTCTTCCCCATTCCATGCCTGACAAAGCTAGTTAAAAATAAACTTTTGTTTACAATGATCAGAAGATATTTTCTACTTGTATATGCATGTCAATATGTAAGTCAATCTTGAGTATCATATTGTACAAATCTTTTAGCTATTTACAGCTCTTTCTTTTTCCTGATCTGACTTGACATATGTAGAAGGCTAACCGCTTACACATCATTCATTAAAAAGGTGAATAAAACGTATGGAACATATGTTGGCCATAAAACAAACATTGAAAAAATATGCAAGGAATGAAGTCATTCAGTGTATGTTCCTTTAGAGTAATAGAAATAAGTCACATATTCACATTAATAACAAAATCTAGACTATTCTTTTGGGTTTGAGTCAGAGAATGAACTGTAATAGAGATCAATATTCCAAACTGAATAATAATTGTGTGTTTTTGAAGATTTATGACACTGAAGTGAACATATTCTGGTTACTGCTAGGGATATGTGAAAGAGTGCTCAGCATTATTAATTGTTAAAATTCGAAGTCACAATGAAATATCATTGTATACATACCAGAATGGATCAATTAAGAGTGAACTTGATAAGTATTGTAGAAACGTGGAGCAACTCTACCCTCCTACATTGCTGACATCACTTTAAGTGGGCACAAACTACTTTTGAAACCTAGGAGTTTTGACTATTTATCATTTCTTCAATGGTTCAAAGTTATACTTCCAGATAAACACCCAGAAATATGTGTATAGGTATTTACATACATCAAAAGTCAGAGACAAGTACGTTCCTTTCCACATTATTTATGTCAGCCAGCCATATGAAACAGCTTAGATAGCCATCAATTGAGTGGATAAATGAATGGAGTTTATTTATGAAAAACAGAGTGATAAAAATTAATGAACTACTGCTGTGTGCAATGATACTGATAAATGGTGCACATAAATATAATGTAGGGCAAAATTTCCAGACATAGAAAAGCATATGCTACAAGATTTCATTTCTATAAAATGCAAATGCTGGTAAGGACTCAAGATAGTAAAATCCAAGTTTTGCACCTGGGAGAGGTCACAGAGTCACTTGGGGAGTGCTGGCCATGCTTTAGTTCTTTTCTAGATGATAGTTTATACTATAATTATTTCTTGGCTGAGCATCTGTGATTTCTACCTTTTATTCCCAGTGTTTTCTTTGAAAATGAGTAATAATTTATCTAGAAATTATTCTCTTGTCATGCCTGTAGATAAGTGCTGACCTGAAGCAAATCTCAGTTGCTAAATCGGACACCAGAGAATGTCTGGGTTTAAAAAAATAAACTGTTCATCTTTGCAAGTTCGAAGTACATGGGTCCCATGGAAGTCAGAACTCTAGAGTGTGCCACCTGATCACCCTCTCTATACAATTCACTTTCAGTAACATCAAACAATCACTTTACTTTCACTCCTTTCCCTGATTTTACTTCTACAGATCTTGCTAAATTGTGTAAACTCGGACCTCTGCCTGGGTCTCCAGGGCTCCATAACCAAATAGCGCCAGGAGAAAGCTAGTGGCCCAGGAGTGTGGAAAAACCAGCGAGAGGAGGTAAGAGGAATAAAACTGCTCAGCGGGACTCAACCAGAATCCTTAGGGCACAGGGACTAAGGAACAACCCTGAGGAAGAAACCTTCCTGTTTCCATCAGTGGCAGGAGACCTCTGCCTGGGCGACCAGGGCTCCATAGCCAAACAGCACTGGGAGAAAGACAGCCTCCCAGGAGTGTGGGCAAGCCTGTCTGCTCAGAGTGACCCACCTGGAATACCCAGGACACAGAGACTGAGGAGCAGGCTTCTGGTTTCTTTTGGTGGCTGGGGAACAGATCCGGTGACACAGGGTTCCATACTCAAATAGTGCCAGGAGAGAGCTGGTATACCAGGAGTGCCAACACACCTTCAAACACAGGCAAGACTATCACTTCTTTTCAAATTCACTGGACCAAGAGGGACCCTTGGAGAGCAACCCTTGGAGAAGGAGAGGGACCCTTGGAGGAGAGGGACCTTTGGACACAGGAAACAAGGGATAGGTGCAGATTAAATACTTCTTGTTTCTGTCTGCACTCAAGAGCTGACCTTTTACCACAGCTCTCCAAACCAAATACATCTCAGAGAGAAGTGGTCTTCAAGGAGTATTGACACCTAGGTTTGCAGGAAAGACAAGCCACAGTCAGAGAGAGTAAGACCAGCTAACACCAGAGATAACCAGATGGTGATAGGCAAGGGCAAGAACACAAGGAACAGAAACCAAGGCTACCTGGCATCATCAGAACCCAGCTCTCCTGCCACGGCAAGCCCTGGATACCCCAACACACCAGAAAAAGAAGACTCAAACTTAAAATTGCATCTCAAGAGGATGATAGAAGACTTTAAGAAGGAAATAAATAACTCCCTTAAAGAAATTCAAGAGAACACAGGTAAACATAGAAGCCCTTAAAGAGGAAACACAACAATCCCTTAAAGAATTACAGGAAAACACAATCAAATGGGCAGAATTACAGGAAAACACAATCAAATGGGCAGAATTACAGGAAAACACAATCAAACAGATGACAGAAATGAACAAAATCATCCAGGAGCTAAAAACAGAAATAGAAACGATAAAGAAATCCCAAAAAGAGACAACCCTGGAGTTAGAAAACCTAGGAAAGAGATCAGGAGTCATAGATGCAAGCATCACCAACAGAATACAAGAGATGGAAGAGAGAATCTCAGGTGCGGAAGATACCATAGAAAACATTGACACAACATTCAAAGAAAACACAAAATGCAAAAACCTCCTAACCCAAAACATCCAGGATATCTAGGATACAATGAGAAGACAGAATTTGAGCATAATAGGTATAGAAGAGAGTGAAGATTCCCAACATAAAGGACCAGTCAATATCTTCAACAAAATTATAGAAGAAAACTTCCCTAACCTAAAGAAAGAGAAGAACATAAATATACAAGAAGCCTACAGAACGCCAAATACACTGAACCAGAAAAGAAATTCCTCCTGTCACATTATAGTCAAAACACCAAATACACAAAATAAGGAAAGAATATTAAAAGCATTAAGGGAAAAAGGCAAGTAACATATAAAGGCAGACCTATCAGAATTACACCAGACTTCTCACCAGAGACTAAGAAAGATAGAAGATCCTGGGCAGATCTCATACAGATTCTAAGAGAACACAAATGCCAGCCCAGGCTGCTATACCCAGCAAAACTCTCAATAATCATAGATGGTGAAACCAAAATATTCTATGACAAACCCAAATTTACACAGTATGCTTCCACAAACCCAGCCTTACAAAGAATAATAGATGGAAAACATCAACTCAAAGAGAGAAACTACACCCAAGAAAAAGCAAGAAAGTAATCTTTCAACAAACTCAAAAGAAGATAGCCACACAAACATTAAAAAACATCACAAATAACAGGAAGCAACAATCACTATTTTTCAATATCTCTTATCATCAATGGACTCACTTCCTTAAAAAAAAGACAGACTGACAGACTGCATCCATAAACAGGACCCAGCATATTGCTGCATCCAGGAAATGCACCTCTGTGTTAAAGACAAACACTACCTAGGAGTAAAGGGCTGGAAAAAAAATTTCCAGGCAAATGGCCCCAAGAAACAGGCTGGAGTAGCTATTGTAATATCGGATAAAATTGACTTTCAACCAAAAGTCATCAAAAAAGATAAGGAAGGACACTTCATACTCATCAAAGGAAAAATCTACCAAGAAGAACTCTCAATTCCTAACATCTATGCCCCAAATGCAAGGGCTCCTATATTCATAAAATAAACTTTACTAAAGATCAATGCACACAGTGCACCTCACACAATAATAGTGGGAGACTTCACCTCACTCTCATCAATGGACAGATCTTGGAAGCACAAACTAAACAGAGACACAGGGAAACTAACAGATTTTATGAACCAGATAGATTTAAGATTTCTATAGAACATTTCATCCTAAATCAAAAGAATATACCTTCTTCTAAGCACCTCATGGTACCTTCTCCAAAATTGATCACATAATTGGTCACAAAACAAACCTCAACAGATTTAAGAAGATTGAAATATTCCCATGCCTCCTAGAGATCATAACAGATAAGGCTGGTCTTCAATGGCAACAACAACAACAGAAAGCCCACATACACATGGAAGCTGAACAATGCTCTACTCAACGATAACTTGGTCAAGGATGAAATACAGAGAGAAATTAAAGCCTTCCTAGAATTTAATGAAAATGAAAGTACAACATACCCAAACCTATGGGACACAATGAAAGCAATGTTAAGAGGAAAACGCATAGCTCCGAGTGCCTCCAAAAAGAACCTGGAGAGAGCAGCTTAACAGCACACCTGAAAGTTCTAGAACGAAAAGAAGCTAATACACCCAAGAGGAGTAGAAGGCGGGAATTAATCAAATTAAGGGCTGAAATCAACCAAGTAGAAACTAAAAGAACTATACAAAGAGTCAACAAAACCAGGAGCTGGTTCTTTGAGAAAATCAACAAGATAGATAAACCCTTAGCAAGACTAACCAGAGGGCACAGAGACAGTGTGCAAATTAACACAATTAGAAATGAAAAGGGAAATATAACAACAGATTCTGAGGAAATTTTAAAAACTCATCAGAACTTACTACAAAAGCTTATACTCAATAATATTGGAAAATCTGTATGAAATGGACAATTTTCTAGACAGATACCAAATACCATAGTTAAGTCAGGATCAGATAAACCAACTGTCTTGGTCAGGGTTTCTATTCCTGCACAAACATTATGTCCAAGATGCAAGTTCGGGAGGAAAGTGTTTATTGAGCTTACACTTCCATGCTGCTGTCCATCACCAAAGGAAGTCAGGACTGGAACTCAAGCAGGTCAGGAAGCAGGAGCTTATGCAGAGGCCATGGAGGGATGTAACTTACTGGCTTGCTTGTTTCTCCTGGTTTGCTCAGCCTGCTTTCGTATAGAACCCAAGACTACCGGCCCATAGATGGTACCACCCACAAGGGGAGATCTGGAAAGGGGGAAACATTTGAAATGTAAATAAAGTATCAAATAAATAAGTAAATATTAAAAAGAAATAAAGATGCCTTGACAACAATTACACACCTTTCGTGACTTCTCCCTGGTCCATAACTAGTATATGGGCAGAGTGCAGGAGACATTAATTCAGATCAAAAAAATGATTGTAAAGGTGCTTGTGTTTCACAAACCATAAAACCATTCATACTGCCATTTCTTTCTGTCCCCTTGTCAGGGAGAATTCAAAATAAAATTGCAAACATTTGAATGTAAAAAAATAAAAATCATTGTGTAAACTCTTTTGGCTACTTGGACTCTCTTCTATCTTGAAATGTGTTGCCTTATCCTCAAAACATGTTAGTAACCAATCTCTCTCTCTCTCTCTCTCTCTCTCTCTCTCTCTCTCTCTCTCTCTCCATCCCTCAGTTTCCCTGGCTAAAACTACTCTCCCCTGAAGACACAACACATTTGCTAGTCATCCTACCCATGCATTCTGATCTAGTCTTCACAAGAAATCAGATTTCCTATTAATGTTGAAATAGGTTTTGTTTTTCTCCTCAAAACATTCAAGTAAATTCTTATTCATGAATAATAATTAAAAAAAACTGATTAGAAGCAGTTATTCTAAAGACCTTGCAAGACGTTTCCTTACTCCTTGGCCTTACTTCTGAGTCCTTACTATCTCCATTCCAGGTGTCTTGGCCTCCTTTATGTTCATTCTGCCAAGTAGTTAGTAGTAGTAGTTAGTGTCTGTCTGCTAGTGTGTGTCTGTTAGTGTCTGTCTGTTAGTGCCTGTCTATAAGTGTCTGTCTGTTAGTGTGTGTCTGTCTCAGAGATTTTGTATTTGTTTCTCCTTCTAGGAATTCTCGCTCCACAAATTGCCATTTTTCTTGCACTATTTTACTTGATTCTCTCAAATATCTTCTTTTCATACAAGCCTTGTTGACCATTGTAACAAAACCGTTCTCCTTAGCACCCACTTTCCTTTTTCCCCAGTGAAACTTATTAATACACAATATTATCCAGTAAATTCTGTGTTATGATTTAATTTTCAAAAGGCTATGAAATTTTTCTTCTTCCAACTTCTATCTTCAGCATGAAGAATAATGCTATGTAGAAATTAGATTCAAAGAATGAATGATGAATTTATGATAACTAAACAGCATAAGAATTAATATGACAGATTGTGACACAGATATGTTAGTTATATTTCTAAGTCAAAAGTATTACAGAAATACACATAACATGGTCATTTGACCTGTGAAGTGGCATTTTAAAACATCTTTCTATGTGATAAAATTGTTTTCATCAATAGCCGTCCATTGATCAAGAATAATGATCCCCTTTTGATATGGCTTTAGTTTTAATATAATTTAAAATCAAAAGAAAAGTAAAATCCAAGTTTCGTGATATTTAAATCCATCACAATTCTTTCATATTTAATATGTAATTCTCACCTATCAAATTAGAATATCACATTAGGTTTCACTACTTGAATATTTAAGCACAAATAATTTGAAGCTGGAGGGGTGGCTAGAGAGATGGCTCACTCACATGGTGGCTCCCAGTTATCTGTAACTCCAGTTCTAGCAGATCTATTATTCTCTTCTGGCCTTAGAAGGTAGTGCTTGTACATGGTGTGCATACATGCATGCAGGCATGCAAAATATTCACACACACAAATTAAAATTTGATAAATAGTTCTTAAAAACTTATAAGTGGTTAGATAGAAAGACAGAAATGAAAGAATTGAAGCCTAGTCTTCTTTATTTTGATAGGCACTGTGCTATCATTGTTTATTTCCAATCTGCTTACACAGGAATATGTAATAGCACAGGTTTCTGAGGTGGAAACTGTGAACTGAACTTGTGAAATGGACCTTCCATGAACTCACTCTCGAAGGAATGTGTGTAGTTGAGGATGTGTGTGCTGACGACCCACCATTTAAGTCACTTAAGATTCTCCAAAGCTGTGTTCATATAGAATACCCAGTTTCTTAGTTGCCAGGCAGAAATTAAAGGCAAAATCCTATTGTTGAAGATACTACAGATTTCAAGTAGTAGATGGAATTTGTGCTTTATATGGTTGACAATGATTTAAAAACTTTAATAATTCTGAATTATTGAAAGAAGTATCATTTAAAACTTGAGGAAGTGTTTTATTTCAAGATAATTTTAGAATAAGTTGGAAGGACTGGAGAGATAGCTCATTAGCTAACAGTCAGTGCATACTGTTCTTTTAGAGAACCCAACTTCGGTTTCAAACATGCATTTTGGATGGTGTACTGGCTGGTTTTGTGTCAACTTGACACAAGCTGGAGTTACCACAGAAACAGGAGCTTCAGTTGAGAAAATGCTTCCATGAGATCCAGCTGTAAGGCATTTTCTCAATTAGTGATCAAGGGGGGAGGTCCCTTTGTGGGTGGTACCATCTCTGGGCTGGGTTCTATAAAAGAGCCAACTGAGCAAGCCAGGAGAAGCGAAAGCCAGTAAGAAACATCCCTCCATGTCCTCTGCATCAGCTCCTGCTTCCTGACCTGCTGAAGTTCCAGTCCTGACTTCCTTTAGTGATGGACAGTAATGTGGAAGTATAAGCTGAATAAATCCTTTCTTCCCAAACTTGCTTCTTGGTCACAGACAGATGGCTCACAAGTGGTGGTACCTCTAGCACCAGGAAACCCAAGTCCTCTTCTTCACTCCCAGTATACCTTCATTTACATGTACATAATCCCACCTAACATCCTCTCTCCACATATACTTATTTTTTTAAGAACTGTTTTAGAAGAAAGATAAAATGAATATGTAGTAAAGCACATCTTGAGTACACAGAAATAATATCTCTTCTTCTAAATTCCTTCCAGAAATTGATCTTTACAAAACTTTCCTGGATATAAATATGGAAACAACTCCTTTATATACACAGAATCTGGCCTAAAATTCAATAATATGGTACTGGTTAACTGAGGGACTACTATGTAGCCATTATAAATGCCAATAACATATAATATGTATCCTGTGTACCTTAGTTAAATTAAGAATTTTACCAAAAAGGATAATGAATAGCTTCCATGAACTCTGGCAGGACTTGGAAGCAACATAGTCAAGAACAACTTCCCAAATCATGCTCAATAGGGCACAATAATGACCATGGTAGTGAAAGCTGACATTACAATTGTAACTTCAGTTGCCTCTGGCAAAACCAGAAATAGGAAACATTGTTTCTGTGACTATTCGGTGCAAAAAAATAGTTACAGAACTCAGTGAATGGTGACAAAGTGTTTATCTGGACCACACACCAAAGGATCCAGATTTGAGCAAAATCTAAAGAAAATCCTCAGTTCCCACCTACTGAAGCAGTAACAGCAATTTTCCTAGGAAGATACCTGAGGGAAGAACATTCCAGATGAGAACAATTCAAAGCATATACAGGTTTTCGTGATTTGAATAAGATCGAGGCTGCCAGTATGGTTGAAGCAGAATGAGTGAAAGAGAAAGGGGATTAAGGCAGGAACAACAATCAGGGAGGGCCTTTTAAACTACAGATGGCCTTTGACTCTTACCTAGATAATATAAGAAGCCCTTGTTACAGGGCTTGTTACAGGATGGGTGTTCAAACAGCATCTTAATATGCAGTGCAGGTTAGCTTTGAACCTCAATTCTCTCATCTCAGCCTCATGGATGCTGAAATTATAGGCATGTTCCACCACATGCATCTCTCCAGTGCTAGAGTTTGAATAGAAAAATGGCACGATCTGACTTATTTTTCAGCTGAATGCACTCTTTATTCATTGTGCTAACTTTTTATTCAATATGCAGAATAAATAAAGTTCTAAAATTGAAGACAAAACTCTCACATGAACTGAAAACAATATATGCTGTAGTTAGTAATATAATGTTCTCCCCAAAGGTCCATATGCTTAAATGCTTGGTTCTTAACTTGGGACACAGTAAGGAAGTAACAGAAACCTTAAGAGATGGGACCTAGTGGGAGGAAGTCAGGCCTTTATAGATGTCTCTTAATTGAAGGGGAACTGGCTAAGATAATTCTTTCGCCTTTGTTTCTCAGGTGCTGCGAGGTAAAACCACTGATTCTATCCAGACTCTGTCATGAAGTATTACCTTAAACAAGACAAACCAACATAGTCAGCCAAGCACAAGCTGAAATCTTCCAAGCTTTTGTGTTTATGAAGGGGATTACCTTAGGCATTAGTTACAGTAATGGGAAGCTGACTAAAACCATGTAGGAGAATATCTTTATCATGGATGATTGAGAAAACAGAATAGACAGACTCCTTCAAAGTCTCATACATCAGAATTGTTTCTGGTGTCTGTGAGATGAATCATCAAATAAAGGTACTAGCTTCCAAGCCTGACAAAATGAGTTGGATCTTCAGAACCCACATGGTGGATTCTGACCTCAACGTTGTCCTCTGACCTCCATATGCCTGCCAAGGCACTTGTGTGTCCATGCTTACACATAGAATTAACTGAGTAAATAATTAAATAAATATTAAAATATATTATTTTCCAGCAATGCATGTTGTCACAAAAATGACTAGTTTAATTAAGAGACAGGAATAAATAATACTATAACTGAGGAATGCTTTAGATCACGCAAGGAGCTACTAAAAAATAAACAAGAAGTAGCAGAAATCTCAATGTGTTGTGAATGGCAGGAAATGTTTTTTTTGTTTTGTTTTGTTTTGTTTTGGGGGGGGTTGGTTTGGTTTGGTTTGAACAGATGCAATGTGTCAGTCAAAGAACTTTTTAAACTCATTTATACCTCCAGATTGGAACTTCTGGGAGCTTTGTCGAGAGAAGCTTCTTTTTGCAGTGGTCATCAATAGCTGCAAAGAATCATAAGCTGTCAGTGTGCTAAGAATAAGGGCGAATAAGTGTGGAGGAAGCTACACAAAGGATGCCGAAGTGCCAGGGGCAGAGTGGAATGCTGACCTCTAGGCATGACGACTGTGATTATCTGTACAAGATGTACAAGGGACTGGGCCTGTCAACCTTGTCATAGAAGGGGAATGGATTATGATGACCCTCATTCCCTGATGATTTAAATGTAGTTAATTGCTTCTGGGCAAGGGAGTGACTTTTTTTTTCTCTTGTGTGTGTGTTGTCATTGGTAAGGTTCCCATGCTCCTTTTTGTGTAGTAATTTTCTCTGAATTGAAACATTCTGTTCTATAGAGAAGCTTGTTAATAGTTAGGAAATAGGCCAAATTTTTTAAACTGGGGGATTAAACTCATGAGTCCCAGGGAGTTGCTGAAACAAAATTCACCAGGCCCCATTCTAAAGTTATATAAATAGCAAAAACTGCAGCATGGGGAAGATTTCCTACTAGCTGAGTTGCCTGCAAATTCATCAAGAAGATCCAGGGAGACAGCATTGGTCAGGGAGTCATTATCCACACTGTGATGGACTTCTCAGCAATGCACATTGCCTTCGAGTCATCTATGAAACTGTAAGTAATCTCTTAGCCATACTCTGGCAAGTAACATACCTAAGTACATTGGAGCTCTCCACTAAGTGTAGGGAAACCATTTCTTTTGGTCTGTCATCAGTGTCCTATCTATGGGTGAATAGACATTTGATCAGGGTTCCCCAGGGAAAGTCACATAAGACTACATCAAATCATGGGATCACATATAAAAAAAATAGACTGTGTTAGTCAGTGGTTTTGTTTTTGTTTTTTTTTGTTTTTGTTTTTGTTTTTTGTTTTGTTTTCATCTTGATACAACTAGGGTCCTCTGAGAACAGGAAGCCTCATTTGAGAAAATGTCCACATCAAACTGATTTGTAGGCAAGTCTGTGAGGTACATTCTTGATGATGATAGATGGAGAACTTAACCCCCTAGGGGTGGTGCCATCCCTTAACAGGTAAGCTCCTCCCACCCTGGGTTGTATAAAATAAAGCATGCTGAGTAAGCCAGTAAGGAGCATTCCCATGTCCTGTTTCTGTTCCTGTTTCTAACTTCCTGCCTTGAGTTCCTGCCCTGATTTACTAAGGTGATATGAGAGTGTAAGGCAAACCAACTCTTTCCTCCCCTAATTGCTTTTGGCCAGTGTTTTATCACAACAACACGGAAGCAAACTAGGATCATATAAAAGTAGAAGTGGGATGTGTTGCTTTGTATGAGTGTTTCCCTCATATGTCTTGCACATTTGAGAACTTGTTTCCCAGTTGGAGAAAAAACAAACAGTTGGCTATTTGGAGAGGATAAGGAAATGTGACCTTGCAGGAGGAAGTATGTCATTGGGGATGGGTTTTCAGGTTGCAAAAGACTCCTGCCATTCTCCTTGAATCTGACTTTTTCGAGATTTGGACACTGCTATTTCTGCAACCCCACCTTTGATCTGTCATCCAGCTCTTTAACTTTCTGGAACTGTCATGGCCAAATGCTTTGCTTTATAAGCAGCCTTGATCATGGTGTTTTATCACAACTATTGAAAAGTTCCTAATACACACAGTATTTGGAACAAGAAAAGAGATCAGAAGTAGGGTAGAGAGATAGAGAGACAAGAGAGGGTAACAGGGAGTGAACATGGTCAAAATATATTATGTACACATATGTAAGTGTCATAATGAACCTGTTATAGACAATTAATATATATGATAATAAAAGACACTTAAAAATCAGATATTGCTGTTCCACATAAGCATGTAAACCATGAAGCAATGATTCAGAAAGAAATGTATTTTTATTCTCTTCCCTTTTTGCTATATTCACTTCTTTGATTTCCTTAGAATGTGGGCCAACTGAGGACTCAGAGGGATTACATGTTATTTGTTTCTATATTTTCATTTTATTTCTATACTTACTGTTGCCAAGCACTGGACTGAATCTTTGTCATGATGAACTAATGAATAATAACAACAAAGGAAAGGAAAGAATAAAGTGTGGAGTTTGAATGTGCAAGTTTCCCAAGTCCATTTAGAATGCTGTCATATTTCACTATCTCTTTTGGAAATTTCATGTTAAATACAACTTAAAGGTTCAAGATATCTGGAATTTAATAAAACTATCAAAGAGTCCTGAAAAGGACTAAAAAAAATTCCTGAATCTCTCTTATTTTGACCATTTCCTTTCCTAAGTTTTTGAATTTCTATTGAGTTTATTTGAATCTTCATATATTTAATTTTTATAGTTTTTTGCTTTATGATTCTTTTTTCTAGATCTCTCTCTCTCTCTCTCTTCTTTCTCTCTCTCCCTCCCTGTTTCTCTCTCTGTCCGTGTATATGTGGGTATGTCTGAATTTTCCTCATCTGTACAAAATTTGTTTTCTATTTCTTTTTTATGGCATTGAGATATTTTGGAAGGGTTTTTTTTTTGATATTTTATTTACATTTCAAATGTTACCATCTTTCCAGGTCTCCCCTTTGGGACTGACTATCCCCTCCCCACTCCCCCTGCCTCTATGAAGGTATTCTCCCACCCACCCACTCTGGTCTTCCCTCCTTGGCATTCTCCTATACTGTGGAATCTAAAACCCTCAGGCCCAAGGGGCTCTCCTCCCCCTGATGGCTAACAAGACCCTCCTCTGCCGCATATGTGGCCAGCACCAGGGATCCCTCCATGTGTACTGTTTGGTTAGTGATCCAGTCACCAGGAGCATCAGGAGGCCAGGCCAGTTGCCGCTGTTGCTCCCTCCCTGGGGCTGCAAACTCCCTCAGCTCCTTCAGTTCCTTCTCCAACTCCTCCATCTGGGACCTCATGCTCACCCAATGGTTGCTGTGAAGTGAATCGGGTATTCTGGACTTTTGAGCTAATAACCACTTATCAGTGAGTACATACTGTGTTCATTCTTTTGTGACTGAGTTACCTCGCTTAGGATGATATTTTCAAGTATTTTGGAAGGTTTTTTAGTTTAGTTATGCCTTTCCTCTTGATAAAACAAAGTCGAGACATGGTCAGCAAATTTGTTTGTTTGGTACTTGGAAAAGGCTGTGAGCTCTGCTTCCATGGTTGTCCTTGTCTGCTATGATTCTCCATTTTTCTTTTTACATTCTTTTCTCTTTTACCACCTAGTTACCAAGTGGAGTTTCTTTCTTCATTATTGACTTTTTTCAGACGCTACACATTTCAAATATTTCTACTTTAAGCCACTGGAAAGTTTAAATCCTTCCCTGTAAACCACATCTGCTCTATTCAGGTGCTTTTGTAGAAAGTCCAGACTGGAGGTGCACTTACCCTTCTGAGGCTGGTTTTGGAAGAACTGTAGGCCCCTTCCATAGTGTCCTCTGTTCTTTTATATATCTATAGCTGGAAGATGGGAGTTAAAGCAATTACAGCAGCAATTACACTGGGATTTGGTGGGCTCTTTTAAATCTATAGTTATTTGGAAACTAAAAAGTTCTGACATTTCAGTCTTGAGTTATATTGACGTCTGAAAGAGAGAGAGAGAGAGAGAGAGAGAGAGAGAGAGAGAGAATGTTTACATATCTTGCTTTTGTTCTTTGATAATTTGGGGAGGAAGAGATAAAGTCGGAGACTGATAGGTAGTTTGAAGGACTACCATAATCATCAGCTCCCTTTTTAGTTCTTCAATACTTCTGGTTACTTTTACAAATCTTGTCTTGGAAATTTTGGGGGAAGAAAGAGCTATGTTTGTCTTGTACTGGTTTGAGGTCTCCCTTGCGTAGTATATGTATAAACAAAGGGCACTGGATTTCAGGTTCGTGCTTAGAAACTTTAGATTTGATATTCTTTATCTATAACTAAAACTCTCATAAAGTTCTTGTGCAACCAGAGGCATGATTTATCTATGTTTTCATCATTAATATTCATTTTACAACACATAACCACACACACACACACACACACACACACACACCACTGCCCTAATAACCTATATAGGTTTCTTTCTTACCTCATTGAATCCTAGAAATCTGGTAATTAAAATATATTTTTTGTATGTAAATTAAAAATAATCTACCATCATCCATTTTTCAAATACAAGTGCCACAAGCCTCATGTCTCAAAATCTGGCTTTAGAAAACTACTGTTGCATCTTTTTAAAGTTGCAAAAAATATTAAATGCAAATAAAATATTAGTTCATATTCTCTATATTTTAAAATTATTACTTTTATTATTTGAGATTATAATATAATTACAATATTCCCCCCTTCCCTTTCATCTCTCTAAACTCTCACATATACCTTTCTTTGTGTTCTTCCATATCCATGACCTTTCTCATTAATAGTTATTTTATTACATGCACATGTGTGTGTGTGTGTGTGTGTGTGTGTGTGTTCTTAAATATATCCTGCTCAGTCTATATAGCGCTATTGTTGTGTATGTGTTTTCAAGGCTGATCATTTGGTATTGGATAACCAATTGATGTTCTCTTCCATGGGGAAGACTATTTCTCCCACTCTAGCATATCTTAGTTGCCTCTGGGTCTTGTGTATATGTGGTGTGTGTGTGTGTGTGTGTGTGTGTGTGTGTGTGTGTAAGTATGAGGCCTAAGACTCCTCCCACCACATCTACAATGATCCCTGAGCCTGAGATGCAGGAGCTGTACATAGTTTATGCCAATACAAAGGTACTGGTTTATAAAAAGCCTACTTTCACTTTAAAGGGCAAAAATGAAAATAATTTAATTCATAGCAGTAACTAATAATAAAACACATGGGCACGTTTTGTTTCCAGTGAAGCTCAGGTTGAGGCATGGTCCTCAGTGAGGCAATGCTGAGAGCTGTGGACTAGTGGCAGAGGCTGGAGTTGAGCTCTCATGTATGGGTTACTGCCAATTTCTTAAGTGATTTCTCACTTTCACGAGTCCGCATTATTACTTCCTTCCCAAAGAAATGACTATAAAAGAATTTCAGCTTCCTTGTCTATCTCTTCTGCTTCTCTTCTGCACCTGCCTGCTTGCTGTGCTATGCCTGCCACAGGCAACAGCAACGCAAGGGCCTCACCAAAAAATGAGTTTGCATCATATTCTTAAACTGCTAATTCTCTAGGAATGGGAATCTAAATAAATGTATCTTCTTTTGAAATCATTCAATCTCCAGTGTTCTTTGATACTAGCAGAAAACCTAAAAGGAGGCAAACACTGAGAGCTTACTGTATGCCAGTAAGCACTTTAAGTATGTTCAAGTTGTCATAATTTAATTTTTATAAAAATGGTGAAGTATGGGTTATTATTTGGATTTTTTATATAAATAGGCAAACTAACTTAAGTGATTTGCAGAAGTTGCAGGACTAGCAACAAATGTATCCAGTGTTCAGCCCAATGAAAAAATAGAATTAATTAGCCAGGGAATGATGTGACACTGACTATTTTTAACCCTTATTTAGACATCTAGCAAATTAAAAAATAAATAATAAAGAAGCTACAAAATCTTCTGTGCTGTGGATAGAATCCTAAATGGCAGATGGGGGTGGGAGTCAATAATCAAAGGTAGATGATTAAAGAAGAGTTAAAACAGATAGTAACTGGGGAAGGCCATGGGACTCCTGCCTTACATAATTCTGGAAGCATTGAATGAGTTCTAAATTCTGGAGTAGTGAATGTTCTAAAGGGAGAGCCTTGCTATTTTTACTGAGTTGTCTGATATGTTTAGCTTCAAAGCAGTCAGTGAAGACACTGTTATTTTTACCCAGCAGTTTTCTCTAGGATTTGTTGGCTTGGAAAACAAATGAAGCAAAATTAAGTTAATGACTTTTTTCTCAAGTGTTTTTCCATCAAAGACTTTCAAATTCTGTCAATTGTATGAGTGCAAAGCATCCCAGTTGGAAAACTCAGTTGCTCCAGAACACTGAGAATGGGGGAATGGGCCAAAATGTGTCTCTAGCTAAATGAGGCTCAAAAGCTGGCTGTCCATCATACATACCACCAACAAGAACCACAGAAAACAAAGAGAATGTCATTGAGAGGAGGAATATCCATTTCCATCTCAACCCTTTGTCCCTCATGTCTCTTCTCAAAGCCTATATATGATTAGGTTATATGCAGCATCAGTCACAGCATACAAACTAGGAACCCAGCACTATTCCTATTATTAGATTTGAAAAGGCAATCTGAGGAGATCTGGATATCCATAGGAACCTGGCCTTTGTATTATTGGCTATTCGTAGAGACAGAATCTTTGATTTCTTCTAACTTTACCCTAGAGGCTTCCCTTATAATTTCCTAATCATCATTTATATTCCAAATGCCAGACTTAGTTGGGTGTTTGAAAACAAGGAAAGAAATAAACCTTAAGCAGATTGCATTTTACTCTCTCTCTCTCTCTCTGTCTCTCTCTCTCTCTCTCTCTCTCACACACACACACACACACACACACACAGAGAGAGAGAGAGAGAGAGAGAACACTGAAATCTTATATTTCATAGAAAGAGTTGAATTTATTGTTCCTTTGGCAAGTAAGTATTCACTATGGCATGTAACATTTTACCTACAATGTTAGCTAAAATTGCTACCCTTAACTTGATGTTGGTTAACTATACTAGAGTCCACCTCAGCCACTGAATAATTATAAAAGACCTCCCTAAAATAGAAGTTAATCCAAAGACTATGGAAATCTTATTCGAATGAACATCTCTATGTAGTGAAAAAGAAAGACTGAAAAGAAAGACATCTTTTCTCAATTGTACAATTGTTACATTTTGGAAGCAGACATGGCAAATACCAGGAAGAGAGAAGGGTTAGAGATATTATTACAGACAAGAAAAGTAAAGAAGCAGGCATGGCTATCTTTTGACATGTCTTTGAGCAACAGAAAAGCTGGGACCTTTCTTTTCTCACCCCCACTCTGGCAACATTCATTGACTTCTGCAATTTGGAAATAAAACGTTTGGTCTGCTACAGGTCAGTCCTATCTCTTGTGAGCATGAACTAACTATAATTAGTGGCTCTTTATTAAGATAACCCAAAACCAGTTGGAGACCTCTACTTTTTAGTGTTTGTTTATTTACTTGTTTGTTTGTTTTGAGACAGGGTCTCACAGTGTGCCCCTGAGTAACTTTAACTCAATATCTGTTATGGTTAATTTTTTAAAAAAATCATCTTGAAACAAGCTTAGGTCATTTGGGAAGGTGGAACCTCAGATTAGAAAATTCCTCCATTGACTCCATCCAGCAGCTGACAGAAACAGATGCAGAGAGGCCTACAACCAAACATTAAGACAGAGCTCAGGCAGTCTTATGGAAAAGCTGGGGGAAAGATTCAAGGACCTGAAGGGAATAGGGTCTCCACAAGAGAGTCAACTAAACTGGACTTGTGGGGCTCCCAGAGACTGAATCACCAGCCAAGGAGCATACATGGGTTAGACCTAGGCCATCCACACTTTTGTAGCAAATGTGTAACTTGGTTTTTAGGTGGGTTCCCCAACAACTAGAGCTGGGGATATTCCTGAATCTGTTGCCTGCCTGTGGCTCCTGTTCCCCTAACTGGGCTGCTTTGTCCGGTCTTAGTGGGAGAGGATGTGCTTAGCCCTGCAGTGACTTGATGTTACCAGGGTGGGCTGGTACCCAGTGGTCCTCCTTCTTCTCAGATGGGAAGGGAAGGGAGGTGCGGGAAGGTCTATGTGAGGGGGGACTGGAAAGAAGGGAGCTGGAAACTGGATGTAAAGTGAATAAATAAATTAATTAATTAATGAAAAAATATAAAATAACAAATCAACACACATACACAATGCCTCCATGATACTGGCCTATAGGCAAGCCTGTGTGTGTGTGTGGGGGGGTATTTTCTTAATAAACAACATAGGAGGGTCCTGCTCACCGTGGTTGCGGCTACCTGGGCACATGGTCCTGGATTATAAAAGAAAGCAGGATAAGCCAGCAATGGAGAACAAGCCAGTAAAGAGTATACCTCCATGGTCCCTGCCTCTGCTTCTGCTTGAGTTCTTGCCCTCAGTGGTCTGTGATGGCAACATGCAAGCCAAAGAAACATGTTCTACTCTGAAGCTGCCAGAGAAAGCAAACTAGGACGACATCCTCATGCCTCAGTCCCTCCAGTTGGAGGGTTACTTGCGTGCCATATCCGACTCTTCTTTCCTTTTCTTTTCCTTTTCTTTTTTCTCTTCTCTTCTTTTTTTCTTTTACCTCTTCCATTATTGAGGGCTTGCAGGCATGGTTGTCATCTAAATTTCCAGTGGTCCACATATTTACAAAAGTCCAGTGGTCCAGCTTGAATTAGAGAGGAAAGATTCGAACAGCTCATAAAGCATGTCTTTAATTCAGTAAAGAAGGTGCGTTGGATTCAGAGGGGTTATGTTTCTGAGGACGGAAAAAGCGTGAGACTGGAAAACAGCAGTCACCACAGAGCTCACACGATAGTCACATGGTCACATTGAAATTGTTGGTTTTTTCTTTTTTTTTTTTTATTAATCATGGAACAACTGGATATTTGTTTAATCACTTCTGTTCTTTGTTTGACTAGGCCATCAGAGAGACATACTTTCCTGTCTTTTGACATATTCTTTATGGAACATGTGTTTATAGATAAATTCAAAAGAACAAACAACAGTTCAAGCTCCTTTCTTTCTGGTGCCTTTATGGGAAGACATCAGGTTCATCTGTCAGAAGATAAAAGTGCAGCCTCAGAGCAATGCACATTATAGAAAAGAAGTCAGGAGAAACTTAATCTATAGTCAGACTTGGTGAAGGTCACTTCTGAGAGATTGGAGGCGGGTAAACCAAAAGAATCCATGAATCCACAAAGCCAACAGACTGATTGAAAGATGAATATACTTCTTTCTTCTAGGTGAATTCCACCTTCCAATGCGAGGCAAAGCTTAGTTGCTGTTTTTTGTTGTTGTTTGGTTTGTTTGTTTTTGAGTGTGGACTCCTAAGTCCTAAGGAAGGCTGTTTCTCAGGCTAGTTGTCCTTGACATGAATAATTGTTATCTTTTATCACCCATTTCCACTGAAGACAAAAGGAAACGAATTGAACTTAATTTCCAGGCCCCCACAGTAAAGGTCCCCTCTGTGGCCTGAAAATTGTTTTTAGGTTTGCAATGGTGCCAACTGTGTGTTGAATTTGGGCAAAAATCCTGCATGCTCATAAATTTGGGAGTTAATGGTGTAATAATAGAGTCATAACTTGTAGGAAGCATATTTTTCTTTCCTGAAGAATGAAGTCTCTACAAGATGTGTAGTGATTGCTTCAATGTTCACTGCCATTGTCAATGTTCTTAAGGCCTCTTCCTAAATTCACAATGTCTTACACAACATTTCAAATCTGTGGCATTTTCTGTGATGCTTGGGCATGGTCTCTCCATGTCTTATTTACTTAAAGGTTCATTGTCCATTTCTGAAAGCATCTTGGAATGGTATTTCAGTGACATTAGTTTTCCAGCATGAATGAATCCTCCCAGATGGCTTTATGTTAGCCACATGTAAAATATTCCATCTCTGTAGGATATAGAAGTTATTTATTCCTATTTTATAGTATTTATATTTATATAATTACAGAGAAGTCTACCATCTACACATTGAACTGTCATTGGACAATGATTTATTTATTATAGTTTGCTTAACACACAAGGATTTATTTTTGTGGCTTTCACCATTTTGACTTTTAGTTTTGAGCCCATTTTGTACATATGATTAGTACCTAGTACATAGTAGATGACAAATTAAACTATAGCAGATGAAGGCCAGTGAGGTGGTTCAGCAGGTAAAAGCATGTTGTCCTTCAAGCCTTATGATCTGACTTAAGTCCCTGAAATCCACAAAGCTAAGGAAAGAATTGATTATTGTATGTTGTTTTCTATTCTCCACAGATGTGTCATGGCAAGAATATCCACATCCATGCAACATGTACTAAGTAAAGCATACACATGAATGAATGAATGAATGAATGAATGAATAAGTAAATAGAAAACATTTTAAAAATTTACTAGAGGAACTTGGGAATGGCTTAACATCATATACACCTCATTTGTCTTATTATTTGGATCTTGGGTGTGTACAAAGTTGAATAGTGTTTATAGATCGGGGTAGGGCCATATTTTTACCTCAAGACTCTCAAAACATTTCAGGTCACCAAAATATGTGAGTTTTTTTCCCCAAAAACCAGTTCTCTTGGTAAACTATAATTCTAATTCTAGTCAGAATTAGTTCAGACCCCACAGATTGAGTCTCAGTTAACTAACCCATTGTTCGCAATGCTAACAATATTATGGTTACTCCCAATTTGTCCAATTTGCTTGTGAACCAGCCATTCTGAGATCCCCTTCTTGGACTTGAAGATTTGCTAAAAAGGCTGGGAGAGAACTCAGGGAAGCAATATGCTTATATTTGCTGATTTATATGAAAAGATATCCCAGAGAGTACAGGTGAACACCAGAGAAAAAATGGGCACATAGGAGAAGGATAGAAAATTCTTGAACACCAGAACTCATTTTCAAAAGAAATTGGTAGTTGCTGGCCTCAAGGACTATGAGTGTATATTCTATTCCAGAAGCTCTCTCGAAATCAAAGAAGTGTGTGTGTGTGTGTGTGTGTGTGTGTGTGTGTGTGTGTGATCCCTGTTCCAGATGTGAGTTTTTTTGTAGGTTATATCACAAAGATACAATTGTTCTCCCCTTCCTGGAGATGGCTTAAGAGCTCCATGTTTTATCCAGGATTTGAGCTTTTGGTGGCCCACTTCACATTCTCAAAAGTCATCTCATTAAAGCAAAAGGCATTCCTAACACTCAGGAATCTCCAAAGGATTCAGAACTCTGTGTTAGGATTCAGGGACAGAGAGAAAAATCATATGTCTCTTATTATCAAATCCAAAGATCACAAATGAAAATGCCAACAACTGAAAATCTCTGGAGAACTTGTCACCTTTGAAGATCAAGAGGTAGGTCTTTTTCCATCTTTGCAGAGCACAGATGGTCCTTGTTGGTGTCAATTGCCTGACAGCTAGAGGAGTCTTCCAAAAGTGAAGTTTGATATTTGCTCTATGAATTCTGAGCTGGACTATGACTCTCAACATTGTGTATTCTAGGATAAGCATGGGTGACAGGTCTCAACGCCACTTTCCCTGGGGATTTAATGCTTGTGTTATCCCTGCAGGGAAGTAGAATATTCGAAAGTGCATATTTGTGGAACATTTCATTATAACTGTGCTTCTTCACAGACAGGTAGTTTCTTTGGAAATGTAGCATGTGCATAATCCTCTTTATGAATTACAAGCAATTACTGGCTCCTATGCTTGAATGGTTTTAACTGCTTCAGTCCAATTAAATTTGGCAGGATAAATATTTGAGAGGGTAAGGTATGCAGTTTCACAGGTAAATCTGTGAACATCGCTTCTTACTAAGTTCATGGTGTACAAACTGCTTTTCATGTTGCCAGCATTCAAAGTGCTTCCCTGAGCCTTCATCAAATAAATGTTATTCCTTATATTAAATCTTCCAACCAATTTTTTTGAACGTCATTGCCTGATTGTTTTTATATAATGCATTTGGCAGGAGAGTTTCTCAAAGAATATCACATATTTAGGTACAGCTAACCTAAAACACCTTGTATTTAGAAAGCTATACTTAGATCCCAGCAATTTGCTTTAATTTTTAATCCATAGTTACACATTGAATGAAGTTTTGCAACAAATACCCAAAAGTAATTCATTTTCTAGATTCCTTAACTCTCCCACTCCCCCTAACCTTTTGCTTTGGTTTGAGATAGAGTCTCACAGTATAAATCAAGTTGCATTCTACCTACTTTAGCCTCTTTGGTTTTGTAGAGGAGTGACGGGTCTTGATGCGACATCGACACATGTGAGAGGTTTCTTGTATTTTAGTAAGCAAGTTAGTTAAGTTTTAAAGAACAGTGAGGTTTCTTTATCAAAACAAAACAGCAGTAATAAACCCAAAACAACCGGTTTTGATTTTCACACAATGGCTACTATTTCCTAGATATTATAAGAGACTAGTAATTGTGAAAGAAAGGCTTGGTATGCAGCCTATGGTGGCTACAAATTTACAATCCTCCTGACTCAGCTATCTAAGTGTTATGTGTATGCCACCATACCCAGGCCTAATATAATATTACAATACCCTCATGTGTCTTTCCTCCAGTCTTGAGTAGGATAAACAAAACCCAGGTTGGTTTTACAACCTAGCTGGAGTCTTCTGGCCTTGCTGCATTTGTAATTTCCTACAGGAGCCTTGAGGAGTTGACCACCTCCCGCTGAGCTTGATTTGCAACTCAATCCAGATGAAACAAAAGATGGAGTCTGTGGGCTTTCCCTATATAAGTTCAGTGCAGAATATTAAATTTTGAGCCTTCCTCAGCCAGAAGGTTTCAATTATACATAGCTTAGTGAGGGGTGGGAGTTCATGTCCATATCTCCCACTCTCAGTGCTGGGCCCCCATTTACATTGAACTTGTGCAGACTGTGAATGCTGCTAACCCTATGACGTTGCACCCCTCCGTGTAAATCTCGAAGACCAGGCTTCAGAGAAACAAAGACTGTACTAAATGCATTTAATATGAATGACCAAGCATAGAAACTGCCCTAGCTTATTTTATGTTGCTGTGACTAAGGGCATGAAAGAAAAAGGAAAAAAAAATGGAAAGTCAAAGCAGGAACCTCAAGGCAAGAACTGAAGCATAGACCATATGGGGTGCCTCTTACTGGCTTGTTTTGCATGGATTGCTTATCAAGGAAAACTTTTAGGTGATACTTCTAGTGTTTGTCAGTATCCTACTGAGCTACTTGTCAATAGTGAGGCCATGAATTCTGCTGGTAACAGTCCATACATAAGAAGTAATGAGCATCTCTTCTTGACCATCAGTGTAATTTTCCTATTCAATACTTCTTTCAGTGATGAGCTCAACGTGGTGCATTAATGGCACAGCTGTAAGAATGCAGGATCCAGAAGGCTCATTATCTCCTGGTAGATAGTTGCATTTGACCTGCAAAAGACTTCAGGTGTTAAAGAAACAAACTCCATGTGCTAGTCATCCAAGATTTGGGGACTGTTTCTTATTACCACATAATAATCACATAGTATAACTGTGGTAATTATTATTACCACAGTCAATCGTATTTTGCCTGAAACCAGCTGAGATCATTGCATTTTCCATGAGGTTGAGAAAGTAGCTATTCTGTTGTGTGAGAACCAGGGCATGAATATTACTACTGCAATTTAAGAGACACAGAGTGAGCCCCTTCCCAAATGGAGATATGATGGGACAAAGAAAGGGAGAAAAAGAAGTCCTAAAAGCCTGGCCTGAATGTCTGTGCCCACTAAGATGTTGTATTAAAATCTGATTTTCAACACAATTAGTAGCAATTGCAGCCTTAGGAAAGTGATTAGACTCCTTATGGATGGGACTCCTGCCCTATAAAAGGGGCTTTTACTATGTAAGACTGCGCTGAGAATGTATCTTGTATGAAGCAGAAAGCAAATACCGATGCCTTATCCTTCCACTTTTGTGCCTTCAGAACTGTGGAGCAATACATTTCTGCTGGTGTAAGTTTCATGGAGATTTGTTATAGCAAGTCAGACAGGCTAAAGTAGCAGACGCGGCAAGGACTTTTGGTTTAGTATCTCTCAGTGGTGGTAGTGGTAGAGTAGGAATATAGGCGTTTGGAGCCTTCTAAAGGGACTCTGTCAGTTTGATTTCTCGTGGTTTCTGGTTAATTTTATCATTTCATAAATTAAGTTTTTTTGCCTCTGCCAAACATCTTATTGATATCCTTATATAATTTAGTTTTATTTCCCTTTCAGTCTTTAGGATTTTAAGAATTCCTCCAATATTCATTTTAAAGTCAGGCACCAAATGAATAAAAGCAATGACTTTCAAATCTAACCTCATAAAATGATTGACTTGTATGAAAGTCGTGTTTGTTCAGACTCCCTGTATTTTCTCTCATAGCTTTAGTGTTTTTGACCAAGCAGACAATTTCCATTTTTCTTTCCTCTGAGCACATTTGCAGAATATCATACTGTATCAGCAAATTCCTTTGTGTTCGTAATATTCTTGATGTTACTTGGGCAAGACTTCCTCCTCTATTGTTATGATGTGCTCTCAGAAAGGCTATTTTCTAAATTGCATTTGGCTTGGCATTTACTACTTAGTTGGTGTACTTATTAGTGAGAGCTTACAGGTTGCTTGCTGCATCTAAAGTAAGTTCTGATGAAGTGTGTCACTCTCACCTGCCTGTTACAGGAGCTGACACTTTACTTCTTCCAATCACAGGCTCAGTGCTTTTATCCAGTTGCTATTCATTTGCTTTACTGGTCACCAGCCAAGCTTGCAGTAAATCTGGCAGTAATTACTTTGTCCTGAATTACTCCACAAACACTTAATAATATATTTTCACTATAAATTATACCTAATTTTAATATAATCCTGCATAAAGCAGTACAGTGTGAGATTGTTATCAGTCTGTAATAAAGTCAGGAAGCTCACGGATTTGCATCTGTTTCATTGTCAAAGGTAATTTCATTTTTATTACTTAATAAATGGAAATTAAGGTCTGTAGCTATTACACCCAGATATGACTGAGGCAGATGTGGCTGAGAAGAAATTGAAAATACTGGAATCGAAGTAACTATGGTATAACTTCATGGAGATAAGAATAAAATTCCAGGTCTGATTAGCTGTTCTGTGTCTGATTGGAGTGATAGGAAAAAGAAAAATTGGCCTTTAATAGAAAAAGCTAGAAATTCCATCCAAAGAAGGTAATATGCTAGGCTTGAGGAACACACTAATATTGTTATCAATAAGTATATTATGTTGCACTACTCCTGCTTGTTCCTCTAGAGTAGACTCATCAATAGGCAGAACTATCTTTTCCCACTAGTGTGAAGTTCTCACATACTATAAAGCTGTAAATAACTCGTTTGGTTTCTCTGAAACCTTGATAGGAGATGCGCTGGACCATGGAGATGACTATGAGAGTTATAGGTAGAGTTAACGAATGTCCTGTTTTGTCCTGGAGAGTCAGGGTTTGCATTCTTTACCCTAGATTAACTATCAGTACTTCTCCTTTTCAATCTAGTAAGTGTCACTTCAGGCTCTACTTTGGGGTGAACTTTATAGCAACAAATCTGTTTGCACATTCTTTGTGTTATTCTGTAACAAGTTTGGTTAAATGTAGTCTGTCCGTGAAGCATTGATCCACACAAAATAGAGTGGCAGATTAATTTTCTAGATTCGTGAATTATGAGCAGATACCAGCCTAGGAGATCGCACATATATGATACCATCCTGGGAAATACTGTTGAATCTCTTTATATGTTCTCCAAGTGATTTCTTGAGTTTCTGTATATGGAAGAGTGAGAAGCTTGCTTCTAAATTTTCCTGCTAGGCTCTATTTAAGTTTCTATGCAATTATCTTCTTTTAAATTGCCATAAGAGATTAGAATTTTAACATGCGGCAATCCTAAAACTAATGGAAACTCTTGGGTGGGGCTTCATGATGTTTGTGATTAGTAAGAATAAGATATACTGAAGTTGGTTCATAATGCTGAGAAAGGGAAGATTAAGAATTTCAAGTCTAAGAACTGCCATGTAGCTTGTGGCAATCAATGAAACTAAAATATACAGTTGGAGTTGGGGGAGATGTTCATGCCCTAAAAATAGTGACCTATCAGTAGAACTTTGCTGGTATAAGGTACAGATTTTTGTCCAGTTCATTCTGAAATGCTTCCTTGGTCAACTCACAGGGAATCATGTTTGCAGCAAATATTCTAAGTACAAAACAACCAACCCCCAAAAACAGAAACCAAAGAAACGAACAAACACTGGACACTGATAGGCATGTGGCGTCCGTCCTCTTTACCACTTATGGTTATTACATGATTTCCCTTGATCAATAGTTGAATATAATATTCCCAATGGATGTTTTCTTGATAGAATTGTCACAATTATTCTTACACAAAATAAAGTAAGACACAGTCCTTCATTTGTGTGATCATCAGAGTTCAAGTTCATAGCTATGGAGGAAACTTTGTAAGTATTTACTATGACTATTTTCTGGAAATAGGAAATAATGAAATACATATGTGTGTGTGTGTGTGTTAGTAAGTGAAACTATGTCTCAAAAACTTCAAAACTTAGGATCCTAATCCACAGCAATCCCAGAGTGTTTCTGTATATAAAGGTAGGAGTTTTAGAAATTAATGCTTTCAGCCTGATTGCTGTTCTCCTACAGAGACGGAAACACCAGAGCAGATGCACAGTGAACCCACATCAAAGGAAATGAGAGAATGTGGGCCCCTTAAAGTCAAGGAGAAAAAAAAAAAAACAAAATACAGAAAAATCCAATCATGTTGGGCAAGGTTGTGAACGACCCAGCCTTCAGAGTTGTGCAAAAATGTATTTCTGTTGTTTAAGTCACTCAGTTGGTGTTATAGTTTGATATGGCTGCCCAAGCAAATTAATATAGTGCAATAGTATAATGGTTGAGCCATGCACTGAGTCTATGTTTACATTTTACAAGAGCTGCTATCTACTATTCCTAGTGGATAAATACTTTAGATTCCAGTAACAATCCAATGGAGTGTCTGTTCCCCAAGTCCTTACATTATTGTTATCATCCTCTATTGTGTTATAGATATCCTAGGGCTACATGAGGTATCTTATATTGGTTGTAATGGTTTTTACGTGTACAGCATATGTTATTCCAAGGCTGTCTTCCATGCAAGTACTAACCAGGCCTGACCCTGCTTATTTTCTGAGACTAGGTTTGTTAAGGCTGGTATAGCCTTAGATTCACTAACTGAAATTTACTATTTGTAAACAGCAAGTAACATTGCACAATTTTTCATATATGTATTGAGTATTTTTATAACTTCTTAAGAGAATATTTATTCAAGTCCTTTCAAAGTTTGGCTGTTGAATTATAAGAACTCTTTATTTGCACATTTATTTGCACATTAACCTGTGTCAATTGTAGAGCTTGCAGAGATTTCCACCTATTCTGTGAGTAATTTTTCACTTTCTTAATAGAATCTTTTGAATCACAAACTTTTTTTTTAAAATTTTGACGAAGTTCAGTTTTTTTATTTCCTTTGATTTCTGTCCTTTTGATGTAATATTAAAAAAATCATTGACTAATCTAACTTCAGAAGATTTCCAGTTATTTTATTTTAGTAGCCCTGGGGTTTTTAGCCCTTATGTTTGGACACTTGATATTTTTGTCATGCATGTTGGGGGAATGAATACTGGGGATTGAATCCAGGACCACTTGCTTTTTACCTAGACAAGTGATCTACCACTGAATGGCCTGCTCAACTTCTGTTCATTTTGAGTGAATATTTATGTATTATGTGGCCTAGGAATCTAAACTCATCTTTGGTATGGGCATATCCAGTTGTCCCACTTTCCTTTGTTGAAATTGTTATTTCCTCAATTAATAACATTGACACACTGACAAAATTAATTGTTCAGAATTTATGGGCTTTTTGCAGATAAATCTGTTCTCAATCTGGTTCTGTCATCTGTCCTTGTGCCATTTATCTGTCATTATTTCAGTGTGCAACTGTTTGGATTACTGAGCTGTGTAGTAAATTTTAAAATTGGGAAGTGTGAACCTTTTCAGGCACATTTTTAAATAATAGTTTGGCTGGGTGTCTCTGTCACATTTTAATATAAATTGTAGAATGAATTTGCCGATTTTCTGTACCAAAAAAAGCCAGAATTTTGAGTGGGATGGTACTGCCATTTTAATGATACCATCTTTCAGTTCATAACCAACAAGATGGCTTTTCATCAATTTAGGCTACTTTCAAAATCTTTTGACAGTTCTTCACAGTTGTCAGCACCCAAGTCTTGAATGTCCTTGGTTAAAATTATCGCTTTAAGAAGTTTTATATTGCTATCATTTTATGTGTTTGAGTTTTTCTGTTTGAATCAATGCATGTGCACCATGTGCATATCTGATGCTTGCAGAGGCCAAAAGAAGATATTGGAACCCCTGGAACTGGAATTTTGGATGGTTGTGACCTGCCATGTGGGTGTGAGATGTGAAGCTGTGTCCTCTGTAAGAACAATTACTCCTAACTACTAAGCTATTTCTCTAACTACAAATTTATTTTTCAGTAGCTTATACATCTTGTTGCTGTTAGGAATTGAATTACTGACTTAATTACATTTTCTGGTTGTTCACTGTTAGTTTGTAGAAACACAACTGGTTTTCATGTATTGATCTTGCATCCTCAAATACTATTGTATTTAATACTATTATTCTCTGCATGTGCACCTACATGCCAGAAGAGAGCATTAGATCCCTTTATATATGGTCATAGCTCTCATACGGTTGCTAGAAAGTGAATTCACAACCTCTGGAAGAGTAGCCAGTGTTCTTAATTCCTGAGGCATCTCACCAGCCCTGACATAGATTTTCAAAGTATTATATTAATTATGGGTTTTACAGATAACATTTAGTAAGTTTCCACACATGCTTTGAGAGGTGTGCCTTCTTTAACCATTTGCATATGTTGGATCTTGTCACTTGTTTTTGTTTGTTTTGTTTTGAGTTTATCCACTGAGATTGCACGTCCATTTTTTTTTTTTTTTTTGAGACAGGGTTTCTCTGTGTACCCCTGGCTGTCCTGGAACTCAATCTGTAGACCAGGCTGGCCTGGAACTCAGAAATCCGCCTGCCTCTGCTTCCCAAGTGCTGGGATTAAAGGCGTGCGCCACCACTGCCTGGCCTACACATGCATTTTTATAATCCATTTTACATTCCTGGGATAAATTCCACGTAAGTGTATATAATGCTTATGATATCCTACTGTTTCTTTTGGATCTTTATTGCTCTTTTAAATGATTTTGGTTTGATATCACTTTTGTATTGTTGACGCAGTCTTGCTATAGAGCTTAAACTGCCCTCAAACTTCTCTTTCTACCACCTTGTAACCCTAACTGCTCAGATTACAGTCTTGTTTCATCATGCCCTATTTGAGAATTTGATTCTAAAGACCATGTATGTCACTTACAATTCATATCAAGTAACATTGTATGCTTTTATCTTATTAATCCATCTTTTATTACAATGGTCTTAACTATGATCTTACTGATAACAAATATTTTCTTCCTTATAATAACCTGTGTATTACAGATATCTGTTCATTTCACCCTGGTTATCTGGATGGTTACTGTATATTAGTCTTTTTTAACCCTTTTCATTTCTGTAATATTAGTCATAACATCCCACTATTATTCTAAATTTTCATAAGTTATGTCTTTTTCATAATCAGTCTATGTAAGGATAATTAATTTCATCCAGCTTTCTGAAGAACTAAATCTCATCAATTTTCTCTACTGATTTTCTTTCTCTGTATTTGCTTGTACTTCCTCCTTTCTTGAAGTAACTTATATTTTCTCGCTCTTATTTGCATAGTTCTTTTTTATTGATGAAAAAGACTGATATTATAGGAACTGGAAGAATCACTCAGCCATTAAGAGCATTGCTCTTCAGAGGGCCCAGGTTCAGCTCCTAGCAACCAGATGGTACCTCACAATCATCTGTATCTCGATTTCCAGGGAATCTGATGCGTCCGGACATAAACATAGTATACCATACACTCATATAGGCAACATATACATACACATACAATAAAATAAATAAATCTAAAATATATGTTAATTAATTGGTGAATATAGAATATGGAAACATTTTCCTCTCTCCCCAAGATTATCCTTGTGGCTCTTTTTATTTTTATTGAATTATTATATGAAATAATTTTGTAATATATGTATTACTTCATGTGTGACCTTTAAAGTTTTTTCCATTAACATAGTAGTCACTTCACTATGGAAGAAATATTTCCCTAAAATCTAGAATCAAAAAGAATCCCACCCTTCCCATACAGGTTCTAAGAAGGGCCAGGAACAATTACCTTAACAATCAGCCATGAAACTGAAAACTCAACTGTAACCATCACCTCAGATTTGTTCAGTATTTAAGGGCAAATAGAGTTTTCTCCAGGCTTTCCTGACCATGTTCAGAATCCTTGCACACATAGGCCTGTCTAAAATTTGCAAGAAAATACTGGAGTTTTTTGCAGTCCATATTTCCAAAGATATATCACTCCCCAACTTTCATCACAAAGTTTTTGCTTTGTTATTTGATCCAGGATTTACCAAAGATTTGGAGGAAATATCTATCTATAAATATTCCTCACAAATTGTCTCCTAGTTTCATTAAGGGGGGAAATAAAACAAAACTTTTAAGTGGCTCTTCTAATGAAATTTTTGCTGGACTAATGACAGTTGGCAAATGAAATCCACTCGATTTCTTCCTTACTGATACAATAGATATGGACTAATATTTTTAAGGCTAACATTGGTAGAAGGTCCAAGGACCAGAATCAGTTAAACCACACAGAGCTCAGTGTTCATCAAATCAGACTTTAAAAAAAAATTGTTTCTGCGTTACTGTGAACTTTCTTTAGGTTTCCAATATTCTAAAAGTTTATTTTGACAGTTTTTACAAGTTAAAAATTATTTTGTTGTTATTTTGAGAGTCAGACTTGTTGAGTGCCTTACTTCACCATTTTTACTAAATTTTACATAAAATTTTCTGGAGAAAATTTCAAAAAATAAAATGATGCACATTTCTGGTGGGAATGCAGATGTAATAGAATACATAAAATTGGAGAGTAAGAAATGTTGATTATAACCTACAGACAACTATCCCTGATATTTGGCTTATATATAACATTGCATCATATAAATTATATATTAGAATGTTTCTGTCTATATACTTTTTTGTTTCACAGGATTCTATTGATCTGATATATATATATATAATTTCCTTTATCTCTCACGGATGCCCTTCCTACTATGCAAATAGTACCTAAATTTCCTTATATGCACTGCCTTGTGTAAACATGAAGACTTTTTCAAATTGTTAGGACTAAATTATTTAACATTCATGAGAAATGAATGACAGTGAGATTCAAAAACTGTAAGTATTATTTTCAATCTAAAATAATGTCATTTCTAAAAAGTTTTTTATTTAATTTGGAGGTTCATTTCGTGTTTCTTTATTTCTGTGGTTGATAGTACAGTGTCATAATTTTTTATATATGCTGTTGGCTACTTTTAAAACTATCTTTTTTCAGTTTTTTTAATTAATCATTTTATTCATTTACATTTCAAAGATATCACCCTTCCTGGTTATTACCCCTCCACAAATTCTCCCATCCCATCCTCCTTTTCCTCCCTCTCCTTTGCCTCTATGAGAGTGCTCCTCCACCCATTACCTACTCCTGCCTCACCACTCTAGCATTCCCCTACTCTGGGACATCAAGCTTCCACAGGACCATGGGCCTCACCTCCCATTGATGACAGATAAGGCAATTCTTTGCTACATATGCAGCTGGAGTCATGCTCCAGTATGAGTATCCATGTATACTCTTTGGTTGATGGTTTAGTCTTTGGGAGTTCTGGTTGGTTGGGTTAGTTGATATCGTTTTTCCAATGGGGTTGCAATCCCCATCGGCTCCTTCAGTCCTTCCTCTAGCTCTTCCATTGGGTACTTGGGCTCAGTCTGATGGCTGGGAGTAATGATCTATATCTTTATTAGTCAGGTGATTGTAGAACCTCTCAGGGAACAGCTATTCCAGGCTCCTGTCAACAAGTGATTCTTGGCATCAGCAATAGTGTCTGGGTTTGGGGTCTGCAGATGGGAAAGTTTCCTAGTGGGACAGTCACTGGATGGCTGTTCCTTTGGTCTCTGTTCCAGTTTTTGTCCCTATCTTTCCTTTGGACAGGAACATTCAATTTTGAGATGGATGGGTGACCCATCCCTCAACTGGGGGCCGTGCCTATCCACTGGAGGTGGTCTCTACAGTTTCTATCTCCTCTTTGTTGCATATTTTGGCTAAAGTCATCCCCTTGGGTCCTGAGGGCTTCTTATTTCTCTGGTGTCTGGGACTTTCGAGTGGCTACCTCCCCATTCCCCACTGCTACAAATTTCTATTTGATTTCCTGACCCTCTGTACTTCTCTCCTGTTCTTTCCAATACCTGAATACTGTCCCCCTTTTACCTCTTTCTCTCCCACCCCTCTCACTCCCAGGTCCCTCCCTTGCTCTACCTCCTGTGATTATTTTGTTCCTCCTTCTATATAGGATTGAAGCATCCACACTTCTTTCTTCCTTCTTCTTAAGCTCCATATGGTTTGTGAGTTGTATCATGGGTAGTCTGAACTTTTAGGCTAATATCCACTACTCAGTGTGTACATACTATGTGTGTTCATTTGTGTTTCGGTTACCTCATTCACTAGTTCCATTCATTTGCTTGTGAATTTCTTAAAGTCATTGTTTTTAATAGCTGAGTAGTACTCCATTGTCCAACAGATGCTCCAACATATAACAAGGACACATGCTCTGCTATGTTTATAGCAGCCTTATTTATAATAGCCAGAAGCTGGAAACAACACAGATGTCCTTCAACAGAGGAATGGATACAGAAAATGTGGTATACTTACACACTGGAGTATTACTCACCTGTTTTTAGTTTTTATCCCATTCCTTTTTGTAATTCTACAGCATTTCACTTGACATATTCTTGATTTTATCATGGTGATTGATGCTAAGTTTCCAAATTACTACGAAGTGTCAGGCTTGGGGTTATATGGGAACACTGAAGCAGAATGTACTTTTTGGTAAGAGGTTTAAGAGAAGAGTTACTATAGAATTATATTCAGACACAGAAACACTGCAAGGACACTGAAGAAAGCTTTGGCCCATGTGGCAAAGTTTGAGAGTCTCTTACAGGCTTGAGAGAAAGGTGGATGTTAAATGCAATATGGTATATGCTTGCAGTCTAGTTATTTTTCAATTCATTATGAATTTTGGGAGGGGTTAATGTAGAAAAATAAGTCATTCAGTTCGGGATGGGGACCAAACTGTTGTGGTTTTGGTCATTGTAGTTCAACCAAAATGATGGAGCATTACAAAACAGCATGGCCTGACTACCTCTTAGGGGTTTTAAACACAAAAAGCATGCATTTTCCCACAGAATTACAAGACAACCCATCCTGATACATACATACATACATTCATACATACACACATACATACATGTGTGTGCATGTGTGTCCATTATGTGCACTTATTTGTGCAAGTTTCCAGTTTGTGATGAAAAAGAGTTTTGGAGTTATAAAATACACAGGCCACCAAAATCTCTTTTACATAAGTACAATCTTTGTTTACTGTTTCTAAAGTCAATATCTTTCTTTGTGTGTGTGTGTGTGTTTCTTTTCTTTTTTTTAATTGGTTATTTCCTTTATTTACATTTCAAATTTTCTGCCTTTTCCGGTTTCCCCTTTGGAAACCCCCTATCCAATCCCCTGTGCCCTTGTCTCTATGAGGGTACTCCCCCACCCATCCACTCCCCTCTTCCCTCCCTACATTCCCCTACACTGAGACATCTAACACCCTCAGGCCCAAGAGCCTCTCCTCCCACTGATGTCCAACAAAGACCTCTTCTGCCGCATACGTGGCCAGCATCATGGGTTCCTCCATGTGTATTCTTTGGTTGGTGGTCCAGTCTCCAGGAGTACAGGGGGTTCTGGCCAGTTGACACTGTTGCTCCTTCCATGGGGCAGCAAACCTCCTTAGCTCCATCAGACCCTTCTCCAACTCCTCCATCAGGGACCCTACTCTCAGTCCAATAGTTGGCTGTGAGCATCTGCCACCTCAGTATTTGTCAGGCTCTGGCAGAGGATCTTAGAGGACAGCCATATCAGGCTCCTGTAGGCAAGCACTTCCAGACATCCACAATAGAGTCTAGCTTTGGTGAAAGTATATGTGATAGTTCCCCAGGTGGGGCAGTCTCTGCTCCACATATTGTCTCCATACTTCCTCCTGTGAGTATTTTTCCCCTTTCTAAGAAAAGTGAAGCATCCACACTTTGGTCTTCCTTCTTGGACTTCATATAGTTTGTGAGGTGAATTTGGGGTATTCTGAACTTTTGGGCTAATATCCACTTATCAGTGAATGCATACCATGAGTGTTCTTTTGTGGTTGTTATTACCTCACTTAGGATGATATTTTCTAGTTCCATCCATTTGCCTAACAAATTCATGAAATCATTAATTTTAATAGCTGTGTAGTACTCCATTTTATAAATGTATTACATTTTATGTATACATTCTTATGTTGTAGGACATCGGGGTTCTTTCCAGCTTGTGGATATTATAAACAAAGATGCTATGAACATAGTGGAACATGTGTTCTTGTTATATGTTGGAGCATCTTTTCGGTATATGCCCAAGAGTGGTATACCTGGGTCTTCAGGTAGTACTATGTCCAGTTTTCTGAGGAACAGCCAGACTGAATTCCAGAGTGATTGTACCAGCTTGCAATCCCACCAGCAATGGGGGAGTGTTCCTCTTTCTCCATATCCTTGCCAGCATCTGCTGTCACCTGAGTTTTTGATCTTAGCCATTCTGACAGGTATGAGGTGGAATCTCAGGGTTGTTTTGATTTGCATTTCCCTGATGACTGAGGATGTTGAACATTTCTTTAGGTGCTTCTCAGACATTCGAGTTTTCTCAGTTGAAAATTCTGTTTAGCTCTGTTCTCCATTTTTTGATAGGGTTATTTGGATCTCTGAAGTCTATCTTCTTGAGTTCTTTGTATATATTGGATATTAGCCCTCTATCGGATGTAGGATTGGTAAAGATCTTTCCCCAATCTATTGGTTGCCGTTTTGTCCTATTTATAGTGTCCTTTGCCTTACAGAAACTTTATAATTTCATGAGGTCCCATTTGTCAATTCTTGATCTGAGCGTGTAAGCCATTGGTATTCTGTTCAGGAACTTTTCCCCTGTGCTCATGTGTTTGAGAATTTACCCCACTTACTCTTCTATTAGATTCAGTGTATCTGGATTTATATGGAGGTTGTTGATCCACTTGGACTTGGGTTTTATGCAAGGAGATAAGAATGGATCAATTTGCATGCTTCTACTTGTTGACCTACAGTTGAACCAGCACCATTTGTTGAAAATGCTGTCTTTTTTCCACTGGATGCTTTTAGCTCCTTTGTCAAAAATCAAGTCTGTAGGTGTGTGTATAGTACACTGTAGGTGTACTATATTGAATAGGGAGGGAGGGAGAGAGGGCAGCCTTGTCTAGTCCCGGAATTTAGTGGGATTGCTTTGAGTTTCTCTCCACTTAGTTTGATGTTGGCTAATGGTCTGTTGTATATTGCTTTTACTCTGTTTAGGTATGGTCCTTGAATTCCTGATCTTTCCAAGACTTTTATCATGAAGGGATGTTGAATTTTGCCAAATGATTTTTCAGCATCTAATGAAATGACCATGTAGTTTTTTCTTTGAGTTGGTTTATGTAGTGTAATACATTGATGGATTTCTGGGTATTGAACCATCCCTATATCCCTGGGATGAAGCCTACTTGATCATGGTGAACGACCGTTTTGATGTGTTCTTCGATTCGGTTTGTGAGGATTTTATTGAGTATTTTTGCATCGATATTCATAAGGGAAATTGATCTGAAGATTGCTTTTACTATTGGGTATTTGTGAGGTTTTGTTGTCAGTGTAACTGTGACCTCATGGAATGAATTGGGTAGTGGTCCATCGGTTTCTATTTTGTGGAATAGATTTTAGAGTATTGGTATTAGGTCTTCTTTGAGGGTCTGATAGAATTCTGCACTGAACCCATCTGGTCCTGGGCTTTTTTTGATTGGGAGACTTTTAATGACTGCTTCTATTTCTTCAGGGGTTATGGGACTGTTTAGCTGATCCTGACTTAACTTTGGTATTTGGTATCTGTCTAGAAACTTGTCCATTTCATCTAGATTTTCCAACTTTGTTGAGTATAGGCTTTTGTAGTAGGATCTGATCATCTTTTGAACTTCCTCAGAATCTGTTGTTATATCTCCCTTTTCATTTCTAACTTTTTAAGTTGCATACTGTCTCTGTGCCCTCTGGTTAGTCTGGCTAAGGTTTTGTCTATCTTGTTGATTTTTTCAAAGAACCATGTCCTGGTTTTGTTGATTCTTTGTATAGTTCTTTTAGTTTCCACTTGGTTGATTTCAGCCCTTAATTTGATTATTTCCTGCCTTCTACTCTTCTTGGGTATATTAGCTTCTTTTTGTTCTAGAGCTTTCAGGTGTGCTGTTAAGATGCTAGCATATGCTTTCTCCAGTTTCTTTTGGAGGCATTCAGTGCCATGAGTTTCCTCTTAACACTGCTTTCATTGTGTCCTATAGGTTTGGGTATGTTGTACTTTCATTTTCATTAAATTCTTGGAAGTCTTTTGTTGAAAGATTACTTTCTTGCTTTTTCTTGGGTGTAATTTCCCTCCTTGAGTTGTTGTTTTTCATGTATTATTCTTTGTAGGGCTTGGTTTGTGGAAACATACTGTGCAAATTTGGATTTGTCATAGAATATTTTGGTTTCACCATCTATGAACATTGAGAATTTTCCGGGTATAGCAGCCTTGGCTGGCATTTGTGTTCTTTTAGAGTCTGTATGAGATCTGCCCAGGATCTTCTAGCTTTCATTGTCTCTGGCGAGAAGTCTGGTGTAATTCTGATAGATCTGCCTTTATACATTACTTGCCCTTTTTCCCTTACTGTTTTAATATTCTTTCCTCATTTTGTGTATTTGGTGTTTTGACTATAATGTGACTGGAGGAAATTTTTTTCTGGTCCAGTCTATTTGTTGTTTTGTAGGCTTCTTGTATACTTATGTTCATCTCTTTCTTTAGGTTAGGGAAGTTTTCTTCTATAATTTTGTTGAAGATATTTACTAGTCCTTTAAGTTGGGAATCTTCACTCTCTTCTATACCTATTATCCTCAGGTTCTGTCTTCTCATTGTATCCTGGATGTCCTTGATGTTTTGGGTTAGGAGCCTTTTGCATGTTGTGTTTTCTTTGACTTTTGTGTTCATGTTTTCTATGGTATCTTCGTTTGTGATTTCGTTATTGTTTCTAGTTCTGTTTTTAGTTCCTGAATGGTTTTGTTCATTTCCTTCAGCTGTTTGATTGTGTTTTCCTGTAATTCTTTAAGGCATTTTTGTGTTTCCTCTTTAAGGGCTTTTAGTTGTTTACCTGAGTTCTCTTGTATTTAATGGAGTTATTTATTTCCTCCTTAAAATCTTCTATCATAAGCATGAGATATAATTTTAAGTCTGGTTCTTGCTTTTCTGGTGTGTTGGCATTATCCAGGGCTTGCTGTGGTGGGAGAGCTGGGTTCTGATGATGCCAAGTAGTCTTGACTTCTGTTCTCTTGTATTTCTTTAAGGGAGTTATTTATTTCCTTCTTAAAATCTTCTATCATCTTCTTGAGATGTGATTTTACATCTGAGTCTTCCTTTTCTGGTGTGTTGGGGTATCTAGGGCTTGCTGCGGTAGGAGAGCTGGGTTCTGATGATGCCAAGTAGCCTTGGTTTCTGTTCTTTCCATTGCCTTTCACCATTTGGTTACCTCTGGTGTTAGCTGGTCTTTCTCCCTCTGACTGTGACTTGTCTTTCCTTCAAGCCTAGGTGTCAATACTTCTTGAAGACCAGTTCTCTCTGAGAGGAATTTGGGTTTGGAGAGCTGTGGTACATGGTCAGCTCTGGGGTGCAGACAGAAACCAAAATGTTCTAGTCCCCAGCTGTCTCTTGGTTCCTGTGTTCTGATGGTTCTGCAAGGGTCCCTGTTGATCCATTGAATTTGAACATAATTGGTGGTCTTCTTGTCTGTGCTTGAAGGTGTTTCGGCCCTCCTGGGATACCAGCTCTTTCCTGGCACTATTTGAGTATGGAGCCCTGTGTCAGAGGATCTGCTCCCTGTTCACCCGAAAGAAACCAGATGACCACTCTTCAGTCCCTGTTTGCTGGGGATTCCAGTTGGGTCTCTCTGAGCAGACAGGCTTGCCCACACTCCTGAGAGGCTATCTTTCTCCAGCGCTATTTGGCTATGGAGCCCTGGTGGCTCAGGCAGTGGTCTCTAGCCACAGATGGAAACTGGAAGGCTGTAAATTTATTTTCTTAATAAATGAATAAAAACACTCTCATGTGAAGGTTTTTCCTTTTCTATGTTTTTAATCTTTTAGTAATCGAGCTTTTGTTTCTCGAATACTTACTTCCTGTGTAACATACTTCTATAATTTTCCTAACTATGCCAATTAATTCCCATATTTACATGCATCAAAATAAAATTTCTGGTGGACTAATATACGTTAAAACTCTGAAAATATGTAAAAATGAAAGTACGGTTTTGTAATTCTCTGGAGAAAAAGACACACATCTGAAAATAAAATAAAAATACAGGACTGGTTTTTCTCATACAAAACAAAACAAAAATTCAAAGAAGTATCATGCTGCTTGTAACATATAAAGGAAAAAAGACAGATATTATGGTAACAGATTTTTAACAGATACCATGAAGTTGCAGAAGAAAAAGATACTGTTATGTTCCCATAAATTAAGACCTAAGAATCAATAATGTCAAGTGTTAGCACATTTCTGAAGATTTAGCTTTCAGGTCTACTAATGGCACGTGATAGCACTTGTATACTTTCTGTTATTGATGCAGGAGAAGCTTGAACTAGTAAAATTGATGCTATAAAGGATTTATGAATAAATCTGCTTAGGAAATATTACATTACACACAAAAAAGTATTTAAGTAAAAGATTGCTGCCTCCAATATGACTGGAGGGTAAGTTGTTATTAACCAAGCCTATTAAAAACCTGTAGGAAAGACATATTTATGCCATAATTGAAGTTTAGGATTACTATGAAAATTTGTGCTGATGTTTGTTCATTAAGATTGAACTACAGTGCCTAGAGAAATGGCTCAGTGGTTAAGAGCACTAACTGCTCTTCCAGAAGTCCTGAGTTCAATTCCCAGCAACCATATGGTGGCTCAAAACCATCTAAAATGGGATATGATGTCCTCTTTTGATGTGTATGAAGACAGCTATATGTATGTATATATATATATATATATATATATATATATATATAAATGTTTTAGAAATGACTTCAAATTACATTTCATTCCATAAGAAAAAAAACATTATAGATACTTACAACCAGCCATTAGGTCCATCCCCATATCAAAGGCTGTATCAGCTCAAGTTGCCAACACCAGATTGCACTGTCCATGAGTCTTGATCTAATATTAAGTCCCTTGTGGTCTTATTGGGAAAAGCATAATTCTGCATGTGAGCAAGATGACTCTTAGTAACAACTATTTAAAAGGAACAACATTGATTTACTTAAGAAACAACTCTGGCAGTATCTTTGCTATGTAACTTCCATCTGCCCCTTGTATCCAAAATTTAAATCTCCTGTCTCCATTTAAATTGTTCAAAATATAACTTGGGTTGGGAACCCAAAGAAGATTTAAGGATGACAGTGTATCCAGAATACATAAACCTAAGACCTTTTTAATCTGGTCAATTTTTCTGTTCTAGGATGTTTCCCTTTTGTTCATTAGTTAGAACCAGTCCTGCATTATTATAGAAGAGCTTTTTATGAACAATGGTAATACTAATACACATGACAAATTAAATCGACAAAAGATAATGAGACCTCAACCTTACAGGCAACTGAGGAAAGGTGAGTACAGGAGAGGTGGTCTTTGCTAAGGAAGAGCTCACCAACTCATTATCCAATACCAAAAGTTGAGCCCTGACAACATGCATAGAAGTAGCATTATTAGAACTGAACAGATTATATTTAGAAATATAAGTACATAAAAATATATGCATGGTATTACAATTAGTGGGAAAAAGAACCCATGAATTTGAAGAAAAGCAGGGAAGGGTATAAAGAAGGGATTTGAGGAGGAAAGGGAAGGGAGAAATGTAATTAAATTATGATCTCAAAAATTACAAAAAGAGCTTCCTTTATTAATCTCTAAGTAAATGGAGTGATTTTTCGTTGGGTAGACTTACTATTGTTCCAACAATATTTATCCCAGAGAAATGAAACACCACATAAATGTACAAAAAGGTGTATAAAGAAATCTTATGTGCAACATTTACTTTATAATAATTATAAAATATTAAATGATCATCAATAAAATAATAATCTATGTAACTATAACACTCAAAAGGATGGATTGTGAATTTGAGACTAGCTTGAGTTACATAGTAAGAACCTGCTTCAAGAATAATGGGGCCTTTATTTATTTCCTCCTTAAAGGCCTCTATCATCTTCATAAGATGAGATTTAAGGTCATTGTCTTGCGCTTTAGGTATGCTAGGATATCCAGAGCTTTCTGTAGTAGAGCTTAGGTATTTGCATATTGTCCTGGCTTTTGTTGATTGAGTCACTGCACTGTACTTTAGCCATCCAGTTGTCTCTAATGTTGGTCTGGTAGTCCCTGGTGGTAATAGGCCTCTGGGACTGTAGGTAGAGCTAGTAGTTACTAATGGCTACAGGCCTCTAGGGAACCAGGCAGAGTTGGTTGGCTTCTCTTTTTCCAGCATTCACATTATTGCTTACAACTGTCTTTAACTGTACATTCAGGTGCTCCATTCATACCTTTGGTATGTGTCACACACAATGCACTTACATGAATGCAGGCATAACATCCATGTCTCTTAAAAATAATCTAAATTTATGACCATATCAATTTTAAGGTATTCATACATCTGTCAGTTATAAATAATGAAGTATATCTATTTGAGCTGACCTATTAGTAATGAAGCTAATGCAATATAAAAGTAGAAAATAGCTTCTGAGACAAACATCTAAATATTTAAGATTTCCAAATGTAAAGGAATTGACAATGAAAGAACACCTATAAAATCAATAAAGATAACTATTGCCTAGGAATATCAACATTTATTTATATATTATTTTAATTATTTATGATGATATTCATTTTAAAACTTGCATATACTAAAAGTAGAAACCACAGCATAAGTAAACTTAAAGTCTGTGTATAGTTCTTATAAAACTTAATTATCTTATTTTAGTTACTAATAAGATATGTTGAAACAAGGAAATTTTAAATTTAAAACCATGTTTATAGTGATATTTATCAAAGGGTTTTAGCTGGGCATGGTGGCACATAGCTTTAATCTTATCATTCTTGAAGCAGAAGCAGTGGAAGGCAGATTTCTGCAAGTTTGAGTATACTCTGTGTTTTAGGCCAGTAAAGGATACACAGTGAGACATCCCCATCCCTGCAAAGAAGTTGTAGCTTCCATACCCATTAGCAGTGTGCTATAATTGACATGCTCTGTGCACAGTATTAGTTTATGAAATTGAACTAGGCTGGGACTCAGTGAGTGTTGATTTTAAAGCTAATATGATGTTCTAACTATGAAAGTCATCATCTGTTCAATTATGGTTTTGTCAGTGAAGGAGCACAGACTAGCTGATCTCCCACATCTAGTCATCTATGATCTATGACAGTCTCTAATGAAGGTACATAATATGATTTCTTGTCCATAGATTTCATATTTTTAAATTATTTCAAATTTAAGTATTTTGCCCTGTTTTTCCCTCATAAGCAGGCTAGTGATATATCTGTATTTGGGGAGAAATAGTCACCTTGATATAATTGTCCTTGTCAAAACTAGTCTGAGAAGTGTCTTCCCCAGACGAAATGCAGATAGATAATGTGAACAGCTAGCGCAGTGAGAATAGCATTGTTGAGGAGTCAGGTATAAATTATATGGAAGACCTTGAAAAAGCTATTGGAGGGGTCGGAGCCTCATTATCTACATCTGCACCTTGCCACTCAAGCTATCTATTGTTATATTCCTCTATTTAGAGTAATAACCACCACTTACTGAGTCCCAACTCTATGACTGGCAATGTATCAAACATTTTATGCCATATCTAATTTAATGCTTCCAATCAATCTCAGCTGCAAGTTCCTGTGTGGCTCACTCATTTAAAAGGAATATGGATCTATGGTGGATAGGTCTCTTAGGGATGATGGCAGATGTTATCGTGGAAGTCTCTCTCTGTAAAGTCTGAATATAGGGTTTTTGTACTATATCAGCATTACTCATAATGCCCCCCTCTATGCCAAATAATGTTCCTTCAGGGAAAAACCTCATTCTTCTTGTTTTCATCTAGGAATTCCCAGTTATGAAATCATTACCAATAGTGAAAGGCACTACAAAATCATCTCCTAGCTTTCCTTTTGTCCCTTGGATCAGGACTATGGATTCTTCTTTTGTTTTTATGTCTTCCCCATTGTTTCTGCATGTCACAAGCATTTGATATTTATCAGCCATGGGCATCTTCTTTACTTTTTATGCCTCCCAATTTGATCCCTTAAGGATATTATCCACAGATAGATCCATCACCCTATAGCATAAAATCTTTCACACACGGTTTCCAAAAGTATATGGAATTTTCAAATCTGCCAAAGTTCTTTTTGTCAGCACAGTGCCACCTGGAGCACAAACATCTAGAGGAAGGTCTTAGTTGAATGAAATCTTTCTCAGTCCTTCAGAAGATAAGGTACATGAGTTCAGTCAAAAATTTAAAACAAAACAGGTAATAAGGAAAAAAATAAAGAAAAGAAAATCAAAGCAAATGAAACGCCACAAGCTGTGATTTGGATTCTGTTTTTAGGAAGGAGTCAGTGTGTTAGTCAAAAACCTCTGAATAATCATCTCACTATAGTCATAGTCAAATGTTTCTTGGTGTAGCTACAAATAGGCCAATTTTTTTTTTTTTTTACATTTCTTCTTGCCTATGATATGATAGTCATATGAGGCTTATATTTTCTCCAAATGGAATATTAAAATTAAGGCATATGCTATTGGTTGCCATCTCAAAGGCTTCTTCTGCTTCCCCATTTGCTAAAGCCTACTTTGAGGGTTAAGATGCTCCACTCCAGCAGCATCAGCAGCTTCAGGATTGAAGGGATCATTCTGATAACAACAGAAAAGCAGGAAGAACTTGAAACCTCAGGACACCATTAAAATGCTAGACCAACTCTGAGACCACTGACTTTAAGGTTTTTTCTTTGATAAAAGTGCATTTGTGCTTGAAGCCATTTTAGCCAACGTCTCTGCTACCTGCAGCTAAAAACAATTTCTAATTCATAAGGGTGATAGGTATATAGTGATGTGTAAAAACAGGCATAAACCTCCAGGTGTCATCCAGAGTGCTTTTAATCCTAGTGGATTGTGGAAAGTCTGCAGCCATCCTGGTCTTCAGAGTTCCAAGCCAACACAGGCTATATAGTGAGACCCTGTCTCCAAAGGTAAGTGAATAAATGCAGTGTATCTGATCCCAGCAGTACATTTCTGGAATTCCAACATTTTGGAGTTGAACTAGGACTCTGCTTCCACAGCCATCCTAGGCAACATAGTGAGTCCCTGTCCAAGGAAGAAAAAAAGTGCATTTACAAATACACTTTAGTTGTATGGCAATGGTGGTGCACGCCTTTGATCCCAGCACTTTTGGGGCAGAGGCAGGCAGATCTCTGTGAGTTCAAGGCCAGTCTGGTCTACAGAGTGAATTCCAGGACAGTCAGAGTTACACAAAGAAACCTTGTCTCAAAAAAACAAAAACAAAAACAAAAAAACCCAACAACAAAACAATACAAAGCAAGAAATACATTTTACTAATAAACTGAGAAAATATATAAAATAGCTTTTGACTCCACAAGATATAAATTTTAATTGTTAAAATTAGTGAACCTCCAAAAGCAAATATAAAAAAAAAAACCTGGAGAGAACCAACATTTTGATCTCAGGGATTGGAAGCAGAAAATGAATCAATAATAGAATGATTTTCTTTTTTTCTTCAGCAAAGTCAATTCAATGTTGTAAAAAGATTAAATTCTTTTCTGAACACTTTTAAGGATTTATTATTTAATTAATCCCCGCCTCCAACACATATCACATATCTTTGTGGTTCAGTGAATTTTCACAACTGGTTATGTCTATATAATTAAGACCTGAATGTAGATGCAATCTTGTTTAGGAAAGGTCTCTGAAAAAGCAGGCATTGATCTATTCCTTTCACCATAGATTAAACTGTTTTTGACCAGTGGGATGATTTGATACATACTTTCTTCTGTATGCATTTATGTTCAATGCACAATGTTCCTATGATCTGACTATATTAATTATAAACAAGCAGTTAATTCACTTTTATTGCTGAGTAATATTCCCTTGTGTTAATATCATGACAAAGGCATTTGGGTTGATTCTAGATGGAAATGATTAAGCAAAATAGGTGATTATTTTAAACTTAAATTGATTTTTAAAGTACACATATTTATGATATACATACACCATGATGTCTTGAAATGCATTTGCATTGTGGACTAGTTCAAAGAAGGAATTCACCTGCAATGTCACACATTCTTAGTGAGGTTTTCCATAGTGAGAATTGAAGTGTATTCTTTTAGTGATTTTCAGGCTACAAGAAATTTCTTAACTATAATCAAATGGTGTAAAACACATCTCAAGGTTACTTTTATCTCAGATATGTTATGATATTTAACCAACATATTCTAATAGAGACAGACAGCACATGATAACCACTGTCCTGTCTAGTTTTCTGTCAGCTTGATACAAGCTAAAGCTATCTAAAAGGAAGAAACATCAATTGAGAAAATGCTTCCCTAAGATCCAGCTGTAGGGAATTTGCTTAATTAGTGATTGATTGGAGAGGGCCCTACCGATCCTGGGTGATGCCATCCCGGGTCCTGAGTTCTATGAGAAATCAGGCTTAGCCAGTCATAGAGAGCAAGTCAGTAAGCAGCATCCCTCCATGTCCTCTGCATTAGCTCCTGCCTCCAGGTTCCTGCTTTGGTTAGAGTTTCTGTCCTGACTTCCTTCAGTGATTAAAAAAGAAAATGTACTGTGGAAGTGTAAGCCAAACAAACTCTTTCTCTTTTAAGTTACTTTGGTCATGGTGTTTCATCACAGAAATAGTAACCCTAACTAAAACAACTACCATTCTACTATCTAAGTCCATGAATTCAACTGTTATCACTTTATAGCAGTGAGATAACATGCACAATTTTTCTGTACCTGGGCTCACTTTGGGGACAATTGTCTTTCAGGCTAATCCATGCTGCTATAAATAACAAGATTTCCTGCTTTTTGAAATGGCAGAATAGTATTATCACACACATATACAATGTTTCTTTGTACACTTTTGTGAAGATCAGCAATTAGGTTGATTTTTTATCTTGACTATTATAAATCCTCTTGTAATAAACATGGATGTGAATATATCACTTCAACATAGGAATTTCAGTTCTATTGGTTATCTACACAGTAGTGGAATGACTATCATATTTTTATCACATTGCTGTTCTATGTTTAACTTTGTGATGACTGTCATACTGTTTTCCATAATGGTTTTATTAATTTATATTTCCAACAATAATGGGTAAAATTTCCCTCCTCACAGTCTTGCCAACATTACATCTTCTTTTTTATACACATGTGTATTAGTTACTCTTTCATTGCTGTGATAAAAAACCATGACCAAGACAACATATAAAACAGAGCTCTCAGTTGAGATTATGGTTTTAGAGAATTAAGAATCCATCATATTAGGCAGAGTGAAAGCAAGCAACAGCCATGCTGGCCTAAGCAGCTGAGAGTTCACATCTTGATCTGCATGTAGGAGATAGACAACACAATAGGATGGCATGAGTCCTTCAAAATCTCAGCAACCACTCTTAGTGACACACCTCTTCTTTCAAGATCAGAGACTTAATGCTTACCAAAGAGTTCCACTAATTTGGAAACAAAAATATAAGCCTATGGAGACTGTTTTCATTCAAATAAGCACAATATTATAACAACTAACTGTTACCTACTTTGGTTTTTTTCAGATTTTTTTTTTGGGGGGGGAGGGTGTAGGGAGCCATTTTTTTTTATATATTTGTTTCTTGGCACAAGATCTTATGCAGTGTAGACAGACTTCCAACTTGATGTCCTTCTGCTTCAGCTTGCTGAGTACTGGGATAAAAGGTCTGCATCACTATACCTAGCAACATTGTAATTTAATTGAATTTATTTATTTATTATATAATAATAAACGATGTCATTTTTATTATAAATCCACTGGATATTTTATGTCCAATTTAAATTTTCTAGTACTGAAAATTGAACCTAAGACCTGATGCATGCTTACCAAGTGTTCTGTCTCTGAGCTATATCCTCATCGCTCATTTTTCCTTTTTATATTTCATGATGGTACGCAGGAAGTTCACTGGGCTGGCTCTGAATTCATTGTACTTAGTGCAAAGCAGTCTCTGAACCTGCCTTCCCATCTTCCTAACTCAGCCTCTTAAGTAGCTGGGATTAGAGGTCTGTGCCAGTAAGCTTAGTTTTTATTTCTTTTCATAGGAGCTGTATATTCAAGTCCTCTGTCCACTTTTTGATTTTGTTTTCTATCAAGGTGAGTTTGTGTATGTATGTAAAAGGAGATGTGATACTAATATCTGATCCAATGTGTAGTCTGCAGTTTCCTCCACCCTCTGTCTACATTTTTGTTCTTTTGCTCATTTCTGTCACAGTGCATTTTTCTATTGATGTCATCCCATTTGTCTACTCTCACTGTTACCTGAGTTCTGAGGGATACATCCAAAACAAGTTTCATTCACACTAATATTATGTAGCTTTATCTTGTTTTTTTTTTCTGATATTTTACACTTATTTGTCATATGTTTAATTTTGAACTTATATTGTGTTGACTTTTGTACATTGTATGAGATCAGGGTCTATATTTACTTGTATGCATATAGATACTGAGTTTTCCTAAGATAAGCTTACTGAAAAATAATTAGCTCTACCTGTATGGATTGGTTTGTGGCCTCTTAATTCTGTTCCATTTGTCCATATATCTATTTGAAATCAATAGTATATTGTTTTGATTATTCTAGTGTTATACTATATATTGAAACCAATAGTATATTGCTCTCGGTATTCATATTTTACTCAACAACATTTTGGACACTATTTATAGAAAGGATGGGGCAAACAAGAGGGTATGGAGGAGATAGGGGAGAAAAGGTGAGTAGTGGGAGAAAGAGAACACAGTATAATAATGTATATGTATGAAAATGTCATAATGAAACCCATTATTTTGTATGCCAACCTTAAAAACTGATAAAAAGAAAGTAAATAAAAGAATACCTTGGGGCCTGGAGAAATGGCCCAGCAGTTCATAATACTAGCTACTCATCCATAGGACCCTGATTCAATTTGCAGCATCCATACAGTAGCTTACAACTGTCTGTAACTCTGATTCTAGAGGATACAATGCCCTCTTTGGCCTCCAGGAGCACCAGGTACACAAGTGGTACACAGAAATACATGAAAACAAAGACACCCATAAATATAAAAGAACATGTTTTGGCCATACCTGGAGAACATAATATTTTCTTATACATTTTCATTTATCTGTGGCAAATATCTAGGAACAGTGTTGTTGGGCAATATAGTAGCTATAGGCTTAATTTTATAAGAAACTGACAAGTAGTTCAACAAGAAAGTTTCCCAAGTAGATCAATCATTTTATCCAACACCAACAATATATGAAAATTCCATTCAACTTATATCTTTACCAATACTTGTCATACATGTCCTATGGGGGGAGGCATTCTATTGGGCATGATATCACATTTTAATTTTAATTTGCATTTCCCTGAAAATTGACAATTTCTCATATGTTAAAAAGTTATTTGTTTCAAAATAATTTTATATTTTATTGATTGTTTTAATTTGATTGTGTGTGTGTGTAAGTGTTATAAGGGGTGTGGGAGTGTGTTTGTGTGCATGTATGTGCACATGTGTGCACATGTTCACATATGCTAGAATGATATAAGTATGGAGAGCATAAGACAACTTAGAGGAGTCAGTTTTCTCCTTCTACCTTATGGATTCCAGAGATTGAACTCTGTTCCTCTGGTTTGGTGACAGATCCTTTACCCACTTAACCATTTCACAGGTCCATACTAACATTTCTTACATGTTCTTTTACTATATGTGTGACCAAGCCTTTTGTTTGTTTTTAGTGATATTGTATTTTTTTACTTAACAAATATTTGTTTATTGAGCACCTACATCCATTACTTTGTTTGCTAAATATATTGATTATTTTAGATAGTCAGATTCTTCAGACATTGAAGCTACATTAACAATGTAACAATGTAATACTATAACAATGTAAAATACTTCTATGCCCTCTACATCCTACATTAAAATTTCTTATGTACGTCAAACAAGTGAGCAATGTAATTTGGAAAAAAATTATGCCATCAAAATGACTGCTATTCCGTGAGTAAATCTATTTTTGGAAAGAGACAACGTACAGGGGGGATAAAATGACTGATTATATTTAAGAACACATGCTTCTGCTTATCCTACCATTTTTAATGAATGACAATTACTAGTAAATAATAGATATGTCCTAATAATAACAATATAATTGGAACCCTTTTCTTCCTCCTGTGTTGTCTGGTCCAGTCATAATATGAGGGTTTGTGCCTAGTCTTGTTGTAACTTGCTTAAGCTATGATCTTTTCTTCTTTTGAAATTGAGGAACACTGGATATAAGGGAGTGGAGAGGTGTGGGATGGGATCCTAGGAGAAATGGAAGGAGGGGAAATTGTGGTTGAGATATAATATATGACAGAAGAATAAAAAATATAATACAATTGGGTTGAAATAACACTTGATACCAAGATGTAATAATTATTGTTTTAAAAGACAAATAGCCTGCTTGAACTACATTGAAATGAAATTTGGCGTATATATTTGATGTACAAATATAAATAAGGTACAATATAAATGGTAGATTATATTGGCTTTATCATTTGAAGATTACTTAACTAGTTCTATTGTGGTCTAAATAAAATATTTGTATATAAATGCAATTGGGTGGGAGCTAGTCAAGGAAAGTAAATATTACAGAGCTAATGATTTTATACAATACAGGAATTAAAGCTCTCTGAATACTATTCATGTATTTTTACATATAGATATTTATGCTTTCTTTGAGAATATTAACAAGAAAAAGAACTGTGATATAATGTGCTTAAAATAATGAGAACAAATGACTATATTCCACAGAAATACACCAATACATTGAACATGAAATTTAACTTCTACAGATATTTGATAAATAATTTATGGTGAGATATATTTTCTATGTCTTTAAATTAATTATAATACACTTGGTAGTATGTGTCTGGGATTCAGATGGCTTTCGTCCTCTCCTGGACAAGGTAATTAACAGTAAACTATGTGCTTAATACAGCGAAACCTCAGCTATCTCATCCCTAAAGGGAGAATAATGACAAATTTGTCTGGGTGACTAAATAAGATATCTCATAGAAGGCAAAGCCTGATATACCCATATCTATATTTTGGTTATTAAAACTTCATTTGAACTCTTACAATGAATTCTATTAACAACACATTATATATGTACCTTAAAGAGTAGAGCTTAGTATGATTTGATGAATGAATTCTTGTATACACAAATATCACCATATTTCAGTAATATTAATAATTACTAATTACATTAATATGTAATTATTATTAATTATTAATTAATATTAATAATTACATTGCACAATCATATTGTGATTGACTTGTTTTTTGATACTTTATTTGCATTTCAAATGTTTTCCCCTTTCCAGGTCTCCTCTCTGGAAAACCCTTATCCCATCCCCCCCCCACCAATGCCTATATGAGGGTATTTCCCCTTCCACCCACCCACTCCAGCCGTCCCTCCATGGCATTCCTCTATACTGGGACAACTAACACTCTCAGACCCAAGGGCCTCTCCTCCTACTGATGGTCAACAAGTCCCTCCTCTGCCACAAATGTGGCCAGCACCATGGGTTCCTCCATACATATTCTTTGGTTGGTGGTCTAGTATCTGGAATCACCGGGGGCCTGAGCAGTTGACACTGTTGCTCCCTCCACAAGGGGCTGTAAACTCCCTCAGCTCCTTCAGTCCCTTCTCCAACTCCTCCACCTGGGATCCCACACTCAGTCCAACAGTTGCTGTGAATTAAATCATGGGTGTCCCAAACTTTTGGGCTAATATCTGCATATCAGTGAGTACATACTGTGTTTGTTCTTCTGTGATTAAGTTACCTCACTTAGGATAATATTTTCAAGTTCCATCTATTTGCATATGAATTTCATGAAGTCATTGATTTTAATAGCTGAGAAGTATTCCATTGTGGATATGTCCCACATTTTCTGTATCAATTCCTCTGTTGAGGGACATCTGGGTTGTTTCCAGTTTCTGGCTGTTATAAGTATGGCTTCTATGAACATACTGGATCATGTGTCCTTATTACATGTTAGAGCATCTTCTGGGTATATGCACAGGAGTGGTATAGCTGGGTCCTCAGGTAGTATAATGTCCAATTTTCTGAGAGTCCCTCAAAATGATTTCCAGAGTGGTTATACCAGCTTGCAATCCCACCAGAAATGGAAGAATATTTCTCTTTCTCCACATCATCGCCAGAATCTGTTGTCTCCTGAATTTTTTATCTTAGCCATTCTGACTGGTGTGAGGTGGAATCTCAGGGTTATTTTGATTTGCATTTCCCTGATGACTAAGGATGTTGAACATTTCTTTAGGTGCTTCTCAGCCATTCGAATTTCCTCAGTTGAGAATTTTCTGTTTAGCATTGTTCCCCATTTTTTGAAAGATTTATTTGTTTCTATGGAGTCTAACCTCTTGAATTCTTTGTATATATTGGATATTTTCCCTCTATCAGATGTAGGATTGGTAAAGATCTTTTTCCAATCTGCTGGTAGCCATTTTGTCCTATTGACAGTGTCCTTTGACTTACAGAAGCTTTGCAACTTTATGAGGTCCCATTTGTCGATTTTTGATCTTAAAGCATAAACCATTGGCATTCTGTTAATGAACTTTTCCCCTGTGCCCATGTGCTCGAGACTTTTCCCCACTTTCTCTTCTATTAGATTCAGTGTATCTGGTTTTCTGTGGAGATCCTTGATCCACCTGGAATTGAGGTTTGTACAGGGAGATAGGAATGGATCAATTTGCATTCTTCTACATGTTGACCTCCAGTTGAACCAGCAAAATTTGTTGAAAATACAGTTTTTTTTTTCCCCCTGGATGGTTTTAGCTTCTTTGTCAAAAATCAAGTGACTGTAGGTATGGGTCTTCAATTCTATTCCATTGATCTATCTGCCTGTCACTATACCAATACCATGCAGTTTTTATCATTATTGCTCTGTATTACAGCTTGAGGTCAGAGATGCTGATTCCACAAGAAGTCCTTTTATTGTTGAGAATAGTTTTTGCTATCCTGGGATTTTTGTTATTCCAAATGAATTTGAGAATTGCTCTTTCTAAGTCTATGATGAATTGATTTGGAATTTTGATGGGGATTGCACTGAATCTGTAGATTGCTTTTGGCAAGATGGCCATTTTTACTATGTTAATCCTCCCAATCCATGAGCATGGGAGATCTTTCCATCTTCTGAGATCTTCTTCAATTTCTTTCTTCAGAGACTTGAAGTTCTTGCTCTACAGATCTTTTACTTGTTTGGTTAGAGTCACACCAAGATATTTTATCTTGTTTGTGACAATTGTGAAGGGTGTTATATCCCTAATTTCTTTCTCAGCCTGTTTATCCTTCAAGTATGGGAAGGCTACTGATTTATTTGTTTGAGTTAATTTGATATTTGGCCACTTTGCTGATTATCAGCTGTAGTAGTTCTCTGGTGGAGTTTTTCAGGTCACTTAAGTATAGTATTATATCACCTGCAATTAGTGATATTTTGATTTCTTCCTTTCCAATTTGTATCCCTTTGACCTCCTTTTGCTGTCTAATTGCTCTTGCTAGAAATTCAAGTACTATATTGAATAGATAGGGAAAAAGTGGACAGCCTTGTCTAGTCCCTGATTTTAGTGGGAATGCTTCAATTTTCTCTCCATTTAGTTTGATGTTGGCTACCGGCTTGCTGTACATGGCTTTTACTATGTTTAGGTATGGGCCTTGATTTCCTGTTCTTTCTAAGACTTTTATCATGAAGGGATGTTGAATTTTGTCAAATGCTTTTTCAGAATCTAATGAAATGACCATGCAGTTTTTGTCTTTGAGTTTCTTTATGTAGTGGATTACATTAATGGATTTCTGGGTATTGAAACTTCCCTGCATCCCTGGGATGAAGTCTACTTGATCATGGTGAAAGATCGTTTTGATTTGTTCTTGGATTCAGTTTTCGAGAATTTTATTGAGTATTTTTGCATCAATATTCATAAGGGAAATTGGTTTGAAGTTTTCTTACTTTGATGGGTCTTTGTGTGGATTTGGTACCAGTGTAACTGTGGCCTCATAGAAAGAATTGGGTAGTTTTCTTTCTGTTTCTCTTTTGTGGAATAGTTTGAATAGTATTGGGATTAGTTCTTCTTTGAAGGTCAGACAGAATACTGCACTAAACCCATCTGGTCCTGGGCTTTTTTTTGTTTGTTTATTTGGGAGACTATTAATGACTGCCCCTATTTCTTTAGGGGTTATGGGACTGTTTAGATGGTGTACTGGCTAGTTTTGTGAGTCAATGTGATACAAGTTGGAGTTATCACAGAGAAAGGAGCTTCAGTTGAGAAAATGCCTCTGTGAGTTCCAATTGTAAAGCATTTTCTTAGTTAGTGATCAATTACAGAAGGCCCCTTGTGGGTTGCACCATCTGTGGACTGGTAGTCTTGGGTTGTATAAGAAAGTAGGCTGAGCAAGCCAGGAGAAACAAGCAAGCCGCTAAGTTACATCCCTACATGGCCTCTGCATCAGCTCCTGCTTCCTGACCTGCTTGAGTTCCAGTCCTGAATTTCTTTTGTGATGAACAGCAGCATGGAAGTGTAAGCTCAATAAACCTTTTCCTCCCCAACTTGCATCTTGGTCATGATGTTGTGCAGGAATAGAAATCCTGACTAAGACAAATTGGTAACAGAAGTGGGGTATTCCTATGACAATCTGACCATGTTTTAGGGAGGACTGTGGAAGAACTTTGGAACTTTGGGCTAGAAGATCCATTCGGTGTTAAGAGCTTTGTGGGATGTTGTCTAGGAGCTTGGAAGATAATTTTGAGAACAATGCAGAAGATGGAGGCCTGGTTTTTGAAATTTCAGAGGGAAAATTAAAGATTCTTATCAGGGTCTTTGCTATTTTGACTGTGAAGATTCTATGGTTTTGGTTAGCTGGGGCTGAAGGATCGCCTGTGATTAACAAGAAACCAGCTATGATTAACAAGATACCAGAACTACTAAAGCAAAACCATTGCATTACTGGCACTATTGATGCTGGTTAGCTGGAGTTGGGAAATTGGTGGTGATTGGGAAGAGAATAGCATCATTGAGATGAAATCTTCTGAGAAGTGTTCTCTGAGAGCACAGAGGCTGCATTCCAGAGATAGCCAGGGTTGTGCCTTGTGCTGTGGCTGGACTTGTTAATGTGTAAGAGTCACCCAGGTGGTACTGGTTTTAAAGGCATGAAGGAGTCATGAAGAGCAGCTGAGGCCTGGGCACTGTGAGAGGCCACAGAAGACCATTGGTGAAGATGCAGCCTCAGTTGCAATTGATGGCCCAGGACTGAAGGGGTCATGCAAAGGAAGTGAGTCTTGGCACCATGGTAAAGCCTAGTTGCAGCTGAAGAATGCAGTGTTTTGGAGATACCAGTACCATGAGATGACCACCAAGAACAGCAGAAGCAGTGGATTACAGGAATCTCGAGCCTTAAGTGCTACAAAGGGCAGAGCTGGAGAAGTGACTCAGGCCCTTGGAGGAATCCAAAAGATTGTGACTGGATCACAGACATTGGACTGTTGGAGTTTGATTTTCCTTTTGATTGTGACTGTGGCCTGATACTTTTCCCTCTTAAAGAAATAAGGTATTTTAGTGGAGCCCACAGTTAAGAGACTTCGAATTTTTAAATGACTTCGAATTTTAAGAAACTGGATGTTTAAAAAGGACTGAAATGTTAATATGTAAAAATTTGCAAAAACTGGGAATTTTGAAGTTATTTAGATCTTGGGGATGAATGAGGAAGTAAAGGTTGAGGATTATTGGTGATGTGTTTGTGTGTCAAGTTGACAAGGGGTCAATTGTACTGGCTAGTTTTGTGTGTCAACTTGACACAAGCTGGAGTTATTACAGAGAAAAGAGCTTCAGGTGAGAAAAGGCCTCTTTGAGTTCCAGGTGTAATGCATTTTCTCAATAAGTGATCAAGGGGGAAGGGCCCCTTGTGAGTGGTACCATGTGTGGGCCGGTAGTCTTGAGTTCTATAAGAAAGCAGGCTGAGAAAACCAGGAGAAACAAGCAAGCTAGTAAGTTACATCCCTCCATGGACCCTACATCAGCTCCTGCTTGCTGACTTGCTTGAGTTCTAGTTCTGACTTCCTTTGGTGATGAACAGCAGCATGGAAGTGTAAGCTCAATAAACACTTTCCTCCCCAACTTGCATCTTGGACATAATGTTTGTGCAGGAATAGAAACCCTGACCAAGACAGTTGTTTTATCTGATCCTGACTTAAGTATGGTACTTGGTATCTGTCTAGAAAATTGTCCATTTCATACAGATTTTCCAATATTATTGAGTATAGGCTTTTGTAGTAAGTTCTGATGATTTTTTTGAATTTCCTCACATTCTGACGTTATATCTCCTTTTTCATTTCTAATTTTGTTAAGTTGTATACTGTCTCTGTGCCCTCTGTTTAGTCTGGCTAAGGGTTTATCTATCTTGTTGATTTTCTCAAAGAACTAGCTCCTGGTTTTGTTGATTCTTTCTATAGGTTTTGTTTGTTTGTTTGTTTCTACTTGGTTGATTTCAGCCCTAAGTTTGATTATTTCCTGTCATCTATTCCTCTTGGGTTTATTAGCTTCTATTTGTTCTACAGCTTTCAAGTGTGCTGTTAAGTTGCTCGTGTATGTTCTCTCCAATTTCTTTTTGGAGGCACTCAGAGCTATGAGTTTTCCTCTTAACACTGCTTTCATTGTGTCCCACAGGATTGGGTATGTTGAACTTTCATTTTCATTAAATTCTAGGAAGTCATTAATTTCGTTCTCTCTTTCTTCCTTGACCAAGTTATCATTGAGTAGAGGTTGTTCAGCTTCCATGTGTATGTGGGCTTTTTGTTGTTGTTTTTGCCATTGAAGACCAGCCTTAATCTGAGATGATCTGATAGGAGACATGAGATTATTTCAAACTTCTTATATCTGTTGAGATTTGTTTTATGACCAATTATATGATCATTTTTGGAGAAGGTACCATGAGGTTCTGTGAAGGTATATTCTTTGATTTAGTATTAAATGTTCTATAGATATTTGTTAAATCCATATGTTCCAAAGCTTCTGTTAGTTTCACTGTGTCTCTGTTTAGTTTGTGTTTCCAAGATCTGTCCATTGATGATGATGGGTTGTTGAAATCTCCCACTATTATTGTGTGTGGTGCAATATGTGCTTTGAGCTTTAGTAAAGTTTCTTTTATGAATGTGGTTGCCCTTGCATTTGGAGCATAGATATTCAGAATTGAGACTTCTTCTTGGTAGATTTTTCCTTTGATGAGTATGAAGTATCCTTCCTCATCCTTTTGGATGACTTTTGATTGAAAGTCGACTTTATCCAATATTAGAATGGCTACTCGAGCCTGTTTCTTGGGACTATTTGCCTGGAAAGTTATTTTCCAGCCTTCTACTCTAAGGTAGTGTTTGTCTTTAACACTGAGGTGCTTTTCCTGTATGCAGCAAAATGCTGGGTCCTGTTTATGTAGCCAGTGTGTTAGCCTATGTCTTTTTATTGGAGAATTGATTCCATTGATGCTAAGAGATATTAAGGACTAGTGATTGTTGCTTCCTGTTATTTTTGATGTCATTTTTATGTTTGTGTGGCTATCTTCTTTTGGGTTTGTTGAAATTTTCCTTTCTTGCATTTTCTACGTGTAGTTTCCCTCCATGTGTTTGTGTTTTCCATCTATTATCCTTCGTAGGGCTGTGTTTGTGGAAAGTTTTAAATTTTGTTTTGTCATGGAACATCTTAGCTTCACCATCTATGGTAATTGAAAGTTTTGCTAGGTATAGCAGCTTGGGCTGGCAGTTGTGTTCTCTGAGGGTCTGTATGAGATCTGCCCAGGATCTTCTAGCTTTCCTAGTCTCTGGTAAGAAGTCTGGTGTAATTCTGATAGGTCTGTCTTTATATATGACTTGAACTATTTCCCTTACTGCTTTTAATATTTTTTCCTTGTTTTTTGCATTTGATGTTTTGACTATTATTTGACAGGAGGAATTTCTTTTCTGGCCCAATCTATTTGGAGTTCTGTAGGCTTCTTGAATGTTTATGTTCACCTCTTTCTTTAGGTTAGGCAGGTTTTCTTCTATAATTTTCTTGAAGATATTTATTGGCCTTTTAAATTGGGAATCTTCACTATCGTCTATACCTATTATTCTTAGGTTTGGTCTTCTCATTGTGTCCTGGATTTCCTGGATGTTTTGGGTTAAGAGCTTTTTGTATTTTGCATTTTCTTTGACTGTTGTGTCAATATTTTCTATGGTATCTTCTCCACCTGAGATTCTCTCTTCTATCTCTTGTATTTTGTTTGTGATGCTTGCATCTATGACTCCTGATCTCTTTCCTAGGGTTTCTAACTCCAGGGTTATCTCCTTTTCTAATTTCTTTATTGTTTCTATTTCCATTTTTAGATCTTGAATGGTTTTGTTCATTTCCTTTACCTGTTTGGTTGGTTTTTTCCCGTGTTTCCTCTTTAAGGGCTTCTAGCTGTTTACCTGTGGTCCTTTGTATTTCTTTAAGGGAGTTATTTATTTCCTTCTTAAAGTCTTCTATCATCATCATGAGAAGTGATTTTAAATCTGCATCTGGCTTTTCTGGTGTGTTGGGGTATCCAGGGCTGACTGTGGTGGGGTTCTGATGAAGCCAAGTAGCCTTTGTTTCTGTTCCTTATGTTCTTGCCCTTGCCTTTCACCATCTGTTTTTCTCTGGTGTTAGCTGGTCTTGCTCTCTCTTATTGTGGCTTGTCCCTCATGCAAGCCTTTGTGTCAGTACTCCTTGGAGACCAGCTCTCTCTGAGAGTAATTTGGGTTTGGAGAGCTGTGGTACAGGGTCAGTTCTGGTCCAGACAGAAACCAGAATGATCCTGTCCCTAGCTGTTCCTTGGTTTCTGTGTCCTGATGGCTTTGTGATGGTCCCTGTTGATTGAGGAATTTGAACAGAAGTAGTGATCTTCCTGTGCTTGAAGGTGTGTTGGCACTCCTGAGAGACTAGCTCTTTCCTGGAACTGAGTATGGAGCCGTGTGTCACAGGATCAGATCCATGGCTGCAGAAGAAAAGTGGAAGTCCACTCCTCAGTCCTGTGTCCTGAGCGTTCCAGGTGGGTCCAGCCACACTCCCGGGAGCATAGCTCTTTCCCTGCACTAGGTGGTAATATAGCCATGTGGCACAGACCACAGACATAAACTAGAAAGCTCCTATCCCAGGCTCTTCCTTGGTCCCTGTGTCCTGAGCATTTTGAGTGGTCCCGCTGAGCAGTGGTGCTTGTCTTACCTCCACTCCCAGGCTCCTGGGATGCTAGCTTTCTCCTGGCACTATTTGGCTATGGAGCTCTGTGGCACAGACTTGATATTGTATTATAAATCCTTGAATGGCAGGAGTTTTGTATTGTTGAGGTTACAGATACCATATCATATGTCAATGTAGACATTGATACTTTTCTCATTTCATGATGTCTAGCCTAGCCTACCTAAATTTTGAAAAGTTAAAAGTTGTTAATAACCATAAATAGTAATAATGTCAAATAACAGTTTTAGTTTTCCATTTACCTAGAAAATTAATTATGTAGGTACATATAATTTTTGAGGTACAAATAATTATGGAAGTATGTAACTCCTAGTTATACAGGATTGCCAGGAACTGTCAGAAGTGATTTGTATTTGAGAGGTTTTTAAATTGTTCTATGCCTCAGCCTCTAATCTGTAAAATACCTTTAAGGTCATTTTCACTTGCAACATTTCTATTCTACTAGGTCTATTACAAGCTAGCAACAGTGATACTTAGGCTCAGAACCACTATATTGGTATGGTTGTTGACTTTCAGAGATACTGGGAGGATATGATTTTGTCATTATATTTTTCTATCCATAAATCATTCCTTTTGATCTTACAGTTCAAAACAAAGATCCTTTGCATACAATTCTGTTTTTTCTTAATGAGTCTATAGAAACAATTTGTATTTATATTTTAGTATAGAGATACTAAGTGAATTTCAGAGACCACTATAGTTAACCATTGTAAAATCTGATTTTCCCTTACAAAACAAACAAACAAATACAAACCAAACTAAAGCTGAAATGGGTTTTGTTTCCATTGAATATAGAGAAAATTTGCCTTTCAGTTGTAAATCATGATCCTTGGTCACTAAGCTTTTCTCATGGGAGCCCTATAACGGAAAGTTCCCAATAGTAGGTTCTCTCCACTTCAGTATGGGAAGGAAGTACAAAGTTTTTATCATTCCAGGATTGCTTTATGACACAGTGTCTGTTCACAGAGAAGAGATGTTTGTAATTAGAGTCCTAGAAAGGGGATTATAATATATGAAGTCCTTTTGGTTTTTTACTACATATAACTCAGCTAAAAAATATTGAGATATCTTATTATGATCAGAAGGAGAAATCAGATTTTATAGGGGAGTGAGGAGAATTTGTTGTGTTTTATAAAAATATAAGGAGAGAGGGAATACATTTTGTGGATGTGTAGTCAGGTTTTGGGGAAAGAGGTTTCTCTGTGAGACCATGCTGAGGCATCCCTTCCCCCTGGGGGACAGAGTTTATTCAGGTCATGGGGAGGGGAGTTGAGGGAGTAGAGACAGAGAGAGAGAGAGAAAGAGAGAGAGAGAGAGAGGCTGGCCATGAGCATGTGGAGAGAGAGGGTGAGGGGAATGGGGGAGAAGGGGAGCAGGTGCAAGGGGACAGAGCAGGAGCAAGAGAGCAAGAGAGAGAGGAGGTGGCAATCAGACTCTTTTACTGGACCTGTTCCTTCTGATCTACCCAGAGATGGTTCCACGGACCCTGGAAAGCAAGGAAACAGCCAACTTCCTAAGACTGGACCAACATCTCCATATCCATTTTCCTAGGTTTTCTAGAGACACATCACCCCCAAATCAGCAGGAAATAGCTAAAGATCATGATGGCATATTCCTTTTACACCATCATCTCTTTCTAATTTTTCTTTTTTAAATAAACCAAAATGGGGGAATGTTAGATTTTGTCTAGGTTCTGCTCCACAGTTACATGGCAACAGCCAGGTGTGCCTGACTCTCTATATAAAGGGCTGCTTGCCCCTTCATCTCTCTCTTGCTCCTGCTCTGTCCCCTTGCATCTGTTCCCCCTCTCTCCCCATCCCCCCCCCACGTGCTCATGGCCAACATCTACTCCTCTACTCTTTGCCTTTCTCTGTCTCTACTACCCTGTCAACTCCCTTCCCCATGCTCTGAATTAACTCTTTTCTATACTATACTGTCATTGCTGTGTGACTGGTCCCACAGGGGGAAGGAATGCCTCAGCACTGGCCCACAGACGCATCCCATCCTCCACACCTGACTGTACCTCTACCAAAACTATTCCTTCTCTCTTTAGTTTTATAAAACACAATTCAAAAGCCGGGCAGTGGTGGCGCACGCCTTTAATCCCAGCACTTGGGAGGCAGAGACAGGTGGATTTCTGAGTTCGAGGCCAGCCTGGTCTACAGAGTGAGTTCCAGGACAGCCAGGGCTACACAGAGAAACCCTGTCTCGAAAAACCGAAAAAAAAAAAAAAAAAAAACAAACACAATTCAAATTATTATGTGACTCTGCTTTCAAAAATCATCTGTGGAGATGTCTTATTATTGGTATTTTAGGAACTTGGAAAGCTTCTGAAACATTTTTACTCTCATGTTATCCTTTGGAAAGAAAGTCTACATTGGATTTTTATCAGACTCTGTTTCCCGGAAAGAAAACAACTCATGAACAAGAGAATAGTAGGTTTACACAAGAATTAAACTCAAGCTTCCCACGTAGAAAAATTTTAGACAGGAAATGTGAAGTGGCATTTATTGATAATTTTTTGACTCCATTATTTCTCAGAGTATGTGACTAAGAACAGAAATCTCTCCAGCCTTAGCCAGATGCTTTAGGCTTACAAAATTAATCAAGTTGGGTAACTGGAACAGTTGTTGTGGAAAAAACTTTTTGCATACAGTATATTTTGATCATGTATCTCCCCTCTTCCATTTCGTTGCCACCTCCGTACCTACCCAACTTACTGATCTCTTTTTCTCTCTTAAGAATAGACTAACAAAAAATAAGAAACAATCTCATAAAAATGGAAATCAAATAAATAAGCAAAAGACCAATAAGGCAAAATTAAAAAAAAAAAAGCTTAAACAAATCAAAAGGAGAAAAAAAATCCTAGCCTTGCTCTGAAGTGCTGTCAAAGTACCAGTAATATTGCAACAGGGAAAACTTATTTTTCCTTTGCCAGCAGTTATCAATTGCATATAGTTTATTAGTTGAGGGTAGGAGCCCACATCTACTTCCTCATCTTAGTACTGAGAATCCTTTCTTGAATTTGTGCAGTCCTTGTGCATGCTGTTAAGAGTCTCTATGAGTTCAAATGTGCACCAATCCTACTGTTTATGGAAGACATTGTTTCCTTGGAGTCAACTACCACCTCTTAAAATATTTCTAACCCTTTTCTTCATAGATTTTTCCAGCTTGAAAGGAGGGCTTTGATGAAGAGATCCTAATTAAGGCTGACTTCTCATAAAAAAATGCCTCAAGGGAAGAAAACAATGAATTAAAATTGTTAGAAGGCTTTTTCATGCCAAATTAGGATACTTGACTCTTACTCATTGACAATTGGACCCAGTCAATCCCATGAACAGATATAGTTCTCATGAAGAAAAAGAGGCATGTGAGTGGAAATGGGTTTGGACATAAGAATTTATTCCAAGTTAGTTTTAAAGACTTTTTAGACAGTGGTAGAAAAAATAGAGAGAAAAAATACTGGATCAATATAGAAATGGTAGAATTAGGAGAAAGTTGTCTATATGAGAAATAAAAGGAAAGTCCAAAATTGGAAAAAGCTGAGATAATCAAAAAGTATTGTTAGATTATAGCTCTGCAAAGAAAGAGGCTAATTCCCAAGTTAGTGTATTTGCAGCCTTACCTCTTAGGAGGGTATTTTTCAACTTCCCAAATTAAAAAAAAATAAAAAATATGCTTACTTCAAAAAGCCTCCATTGATGATATGGTCCCATGTACAGAGAATGTACTCCTATATCCAATCAGAAAAGAAGGAGCTGACAAGACAATATGAAAACTTCAGATAACAGATAATGTTAACCATTGTTTGAGATTTGGCTGCTCACAAAAGCAGCCTGGGCGAAATTCGGGATTTATTTCTCATAATTTTTGTTTGTTTGCTTGTTTATTTGCTTGTTTCATTAGGTTCCAGGGTATTAAAAGGCTTCAAGAATCCAGTGTTGTAGAAGCACCTATACATGTTTTTAAGATTTTTTATTGTTATTTTTAGTTTACCTAGATTTATCAGAGGCCAAGGGAATTACTCAATTCCCTTTGAAGAACACCCTGGAATAGTGCTATCTTAAAAGGATCTGCTAAACTCTTCTTCCAGTAATCATTGAAACCCCAAAGACTTCCGTGTGTCCTAGGGCATTTGGCAGTCATTAATGATAATGGTCTCCATCCAGTTTTGTTCTAGTTCCTCCAATGGAAAGGGCCCTTCATTTCTTTTTATAGACAACTCCAAAGATAAACATGAGTTTTTTTTTCTAGAGACATATTAGTTGACCAGAAATGTAAATTACAACCTTCTCTGACTCATTGACCTTCTTCAGAGTTCAATGTTCTTAAAGGAAGTTCACAAATGACATGTCACTCAGCAAACCTTTAGAGAAGGGTAGTGAGCCTGGAGAGTAAGAAAGCAAAAACTGTCAACAGAAACTACTATTGATTACTTAGTTCGAGTCAAATGAATCTTGCAAGCTCTCATAGTTCTGAAAATGTGAACAGGAAATGTTCTTCATAATTTGTGTAGCAAAATCACTCAAATTTTCGATTGATTCCTTTGTCACTTGGGCCCTAGTCAATTGTTTTTGTCAATGTATTTGATTTATGATTTCATAACCTTGTCCATATTTTTGTTGCATATTTCCTGTCCTTGCTCTGGAGTTAGCCACTGGATCAAAGATTCTTTGCTTCTTTTTAGTGCTAAATGATATTTAGAAAACACAAATAGGCATGCATTACTATGAGACTAAACATTTCTTTTACCTATTGGGGCATAATCACACAAATAATATGGCTTTGGGATACTCAGAAGTCTCTTCTTTATACATGAAAAGTAGTAACCTATGAGCTTTTTCATGTGATTTAACCGAGTAGATAAAAAATAATGAGAACATACAATTCAAATTTGCTTTTAAACTTTTTACTAAATGTCTTTTATTTCTATTTATACTTTGTCTCTAAGTTTTACTAAAAACTTGGATTCCTGTGTCATTATGAATATATATTAATTTCTATTCTATTACTCGGTATTTTTGTAATATCAATACTAATATTATTTTCCATGTCATAACTGGAAATTATTTCACCAAAAAAAAAAACAATGTTAAAAGTAGATGGCCTGAAAACTAAAGATTAAGAGAGACTTAAAATCAGAATGTTTTAACATATGGGTCTTATTTGATTTAGAGAAGAATATTATTGTTTTCTTTTTGTTATATAATGCTTTTTCTCTTACTGAAAATAGATTTTTAAATTATAATATATCCAGATTTTAATCTCTCGTCCTTCTACTTCTGAGGTTACTTTCCACTTCCCCTTCTCTGCAGATCCACCCCTTTTCTGTCGGTCATTAGAAAACAATCAATCTTCTAAAGGATTATAATATCCTGTAATATATAAGATAAAACAACAATTAAAACAACAACAACAAAAAACCCATATTGAATTAGGACAAAATGAACACAGGGCAAAGAGCCCAAGAAAAGCCACAAGAAACAGAGACCTACTCATTGGCACACTTAGGAATCCTATAAAAACACAAAACCTGGAGTTATAATATTTATGCACAGGAAGTTTAGGGTTAAAACAGGTGAGAGAAACATAAAAAAATAACATGTAAAAATCAAAAAGAAATATAAGTGGTATAATATGATGAAACAAGGAACTTCCCAAGATGCCACTGTGTTCATTTTCTATTGGCCATGTACTGTTGGGCATGCAGCCTACCCTCATTAGTACTTGGTTTTTCAAGTGACACTTTTCGAGAAAATTACATTTTTATTTGCAAGTGGTTACCAACTATAGATAGCTTCTAAGTTAGGAGTAGGGGACCGTGTCTATTTCTTTCAGCTCTAGGACCCCATCTGGTGAAAACCTACATGAAGGCCCAATGCATGCTTCCCCAGTCTGTGAGTTCACATGTGCATTGGTCCTGTTATGTTCAGAAGGCCTTGTCTCCTTGGTGTCGTCCATCCCCCCTTGCTCTTACACTCTTTCTACCTCCTTTCCTGCTGGGTCATCTGATCCCTTAGGGAGGGATTTGATGTTAACACACTGTGAGGGCCAAGTGTTCCAAGGCCTCTCACTTTCTAAGTATTGTATGTAAGTCATTTTATGTATTTGTTCCCCTCTGCTACAAGAGGGAGCTTCTCAGATGATGCCTGAGCAAGGCACTAATCAATGAAGATAGCAGAATATCATTAAGAATTATTTATGCCTATGTTCCTTTAGTAGTATAAGATGTTGCCCTAAGTGTCTGGGTCTTAGTTTCTTAGTCACCAAAGCAGGATCCAGTTATGTATTCCATGTCTTGGAGTGGGCCTTTAGCCAGATCAGATATTGTCTGGTAACTCCTACAAGCTTTTCACCACTATTGTACTAGCATATCTTATAGGCAGGCACCTATTATAGATCAAAGAGTCTGTGATTGGGTTGGTGTTTACAGTTCTCTTTTAGTGTCATGCAGAGTACCTTCCTGTGGCAAAGCCACTAAAATATATGGGTAAAGGCTGTAGCAGGCATTAGCCAGACTTTTCCATATTCAACGGGTTGTACATGTTCAACATGTTGTCTTCAGCAATAGGAATTTGCACTCAATTTGTGAAGAGGAATCCATAGAACTGGCAATAGCCTTAATTGTTGGGAGTTCTCATGAGACCACTTTGGCCAACAACTCAATTAAATATAACCCATTCACTGAACTGGAAGCTCCGTTTTGTGAAAACATATGTGCAGTTGGGTCTCTGTCTTTCCAGTTATTTGGTGTTTTCTTTTAGATTGTCTTCATAAATTTTACACAGCATATACAATATTAGGCTTCTATAGTAATCCTTAATTTTAGCTCTCCCTCTCCCATATGTTCTCTCTCATCATCCTCTTCTCTCTCTTTCCCCATTTGACCTCCTGTTCTAGACAACAGCCACTTATTCATCTATTCTGTCTATTCTATTTCCTTTTCCTAGGGAGATCTATCCATCTCCCATACTCACTTACTCTTGATATGATTCTATGGATGTAGCAGGATTATCATTGAGTTAAGAGACTGCCCCACCTGGGCATCCATCCCATATATAGTCATCAAACCTAGACAATATTTCTGATGCCAAGAAATGCTTGCTGACAGGAGCTTGATATAGCTTTCTCCTAAGTGACTCTGGCAGAACCCGACCAATACAGATGTGGACACTTGCAGCAAACCATCGGACTGAGCATAGGGACTCTAACGGTAGAGTTAGCGTAAGGACTGGAGGAGCTGAAGGGGTTTGCAACCCTATGGGAAGAACAACAAGATCAACCAACCAGACCCCCCCAGAGCTCCCAGGGACTAAACCATCAACCAAAGAGTACACATGGTGGGACCCATGGCTCCAGCTGCATATGTAGCAGAGGATGGCCTTATCTGGCATAATTGGGAAGGGAGGCCCTTGGTCCTGTGAAGGCTCAATGCCCCGATGTAGAGGAATGCCAGAGCAGTGAGGTAGGAGTGGGTGGGTGTGGAAGCACTGTCATAGAAGCAGGGGAGGGGGATGGGATAGAGGGTTTGTGGAGGGGAAATTGGGAAAGAGGTAACATTTGAAATGTAAATAAATAAAATATCCAATAAAATATAAAAAAACAAGAGGTAACATCCACATATAAGTGATTTCATACTGTATTCATCATGCTAAGTAGGGGTCACCTCACTTATAATGTTTTTTTTTCTAGTTTTATCCATTTATCTGCAAATTTCACAATTTCATTTTTCCATAGTTGAGTAATACACCAATTTGTAAATATATCACATTTTCTTTATCCATCATCTGTTGAGGGGCATCCAGGTTGTTTCTCATTTCTGGATATTATTAATAGAACTGCAATGAATATAAATGAATGACTATCTCTGTAGTATAGTGGGCATCTTTTGGGTGTATGTCCAAGTGTAATATATCTATATCATAAAGTAGAGTGATTCTGCTTTCCTGAGGAACCACCGTACTTGGCCATGCCACTTTTTACTACCACCAAAGTGGATAAGTCCTTGTGAACTTGAGTTGTCATTTGATTAATTGATCTCATATTTCTTCTAAAAGTTTGATGCATCTAGTTTTATATTGATATCTTTGATCCATTTGGTTTGGGTGCTGTGCAGGGCAATAAGTATGAAAATGTTTGCATTCTTCTAAATGTAGACAACTAATATGAGCAACACTATTTGTTAAAGATACTGTCCTTTTTCCCATATTCATTTCAGGCTTCTTTATCAAAAATTTGGTGGCCATATGTATGTAGATTTATGTCTGGGTTTTCAACTCAAGTCCCCTGATCAACAAAAATGTTTAACAACCAACCAAACAAACAAAATAAAACCAAAACCAAAACAGTACAACTTGAAATCAGAAATTGTTTTATTTATTGATCAATTCTATCTCCAGTTTCAGATGTTGAACTGTTTTACTGTTTTATTCAATTTCTTCCACCGTTTGTGTACTTACGGGATTCATTTTTGTGCAGGGCCGTTATTTACGTTATTACGTAACTATTTTTTATTGGATATTTTATTTATTTTCATTTCAAATTCTATACCCTTTTCTAGTTTCCCTTCCACAAAGCCCCTATCCCATACTCCCTCCCCCTGCTTCTATGAGGGTGCTCCCCCACTCACCCATCCACCCACTCCCAACTTACCATCCTGTCATTCCCCACACTGGAGCATGGAGACTTCACAGGACCAAGCTTACTTCCATTAATGCCAGATAAGTCCATCCTCTGCTACATATGTGACTGGAGCCATGGGTCCCTCCATGTGTACTCTTTGGTTGGTGGTTTAGTCCCTGGGAGCTCGGGGTAGGGGCTGTTTGATTGATATTGTTGTTCATCCTATAGGGTTGCAAACACCTTTAGCTCCTTCAGTCCTTTCTCTAACTCCTCCGTTGGGGACCCCATGCTCAGTCCAGTGGTTGGCTGCGAGCATCCACATCTGTATTTGTCAGGCTCTGGCAGAGCCTTTTGGGAGACATCAGCCTCCTGTCAGCAAGTACTTCTTGGCATGAGCAATATTGTCTGGGTTTGGTGTCTGTATATGGGATGGATCTCTAGATGGGGCAGACTCTTGATGGCCTTTCCTTCAGTCTCTGCTCCACACTTTGTCCCTGTATTTCCTTTAGACAAGAGCAATTCTGGGTTAAAAATTTGGAGATGAGTTGGTGGCCCCATCCTCCAACTGGGGGCCTTGCCTAACCTCTGGTTATGGTCTCTACAAGTCTCCCTCCCCTTTGTTGGGCATTTCAGCTAATCTCATCTCAGTTGGGTCCTGGGAGCCTCTTGCTTTCCTGGCATCTGGGACTTTCTTGTGGCTACCCCCATTCCCCTTCCCCCATTGCTACACACCTCTGTTCAATTTCCTGACTCTATGTATGTCATCCCTGTCTCCTCCCATGCCTGATGCTGCCCCCTTTTCCCCTCTCCTTCCTTTCTTCCTTCCAAGTCCCTCCCACCCTTTACTTCCTGTACTTACTGGTTTCTTTAAGGGATTTTAAAAAATTATTTCCTTTTTTTCAGACCTCTATCATATTCCTAAATGATCTCCCACCCCCACCCCCCCAAATAGGATTTCTTTGTGTAGTCCTGGCAGTCGTGGAACTTGCTTGATCTGTAGACCAGCCTGGCTTTGAACTCATGGACATTAGACTGCCTCTGCATCCCAAGTGCCAGGATTGAAAGCATGCCTCACTACCCCCTTGCTTCATAAAAGCTTGTTAAGGTCATTGTTCCGTGCTTCAGCTATGCTGAATTTCTCAGGACCTTCTACAGCAGAGTTGGTAGGTTCCAGTGGAATGATATTGTCTTAGCTGTTATTAATTGAGTTTTTACACTACTGTCTGGGGATCTAGGATTGAGATTATTGTAAACCTAGTTGCTGATAGTTTGTTGAGAGAGTGTTTTGTTCCTTGGTTTATGTTGTCCTCTTTGGCTCTTAGGAGAATGTTGTGGCTGTGTGTTGCCTGGTAGGGAATTCTGGGTCCCTGCCAGGTGTGGCTACTGAATGTTCTGAGTTGAATATGTTTCAAGGTATTAGGAGGTATCACTTAGGATTTGGGATGGGGAGAAATCGGATGTGGAGTGACATTGCTGTCCAGAGGAAGGAAAAAAACCTGGGTGTTCCATCATGATCTACTTAGGTCCCTGGGAATGGGGGGGGGCAGAATTAGGAGGGGTACAACAGGTAGACCATGACAGGGCTAGGGACAAGACTGAGAGATTGGATTTGGAGGGGAGGAAAGGAAATGAAGATCTGGCCTGTATCACTGGCTTACTTGCTTCCCTGACAGCCTTGGCTGATGGCTTCCTATGGAATGCCTGCTGTAGTTGATGGCTGGGTTAAGGTGAGTTAAGAATAATATTGGTGGATGCGAAGACCTGTCCAATCTGCTGGAAACATACATAGAGAGGAAAGGGTCTGCTACAGAGCTGGGAATATGACTGGTGGGTTGGAATTGGAGGGATGGAGGGAGAGATGAAGATCTGCAGTTAACCTACTTGCTTTCTTGGTCAGTGTGGCTGTGGGATCCCAGGGAGTGTCTGTTGGAGTTGGGGGCTGGGACAAAACGATTGGTGTGGAGAGGAAAGCTAAGAGGGAAAGATCTGCATAATCTGTTGAAGATATTGTTCAGAGAGGAAGCCTGTTACACTTTTTTTAAAGTATTATTTTTTAATATTATACAGTCTCTAAGAAAAGAAAGAAAGAAATTATTACATTTATATTACCAAATACAGATGTCCTTATAGGTAGAGAATGTAACACTTACATATAGCATTTATGAATTAAAATAAATCAAAAGGACATATTTTTAATGCAAAAAAAGACAAGAAATACAGATTTCTGATCTCTTGGTATCCTGGAATAATTAAAATATTATAAAGTCCTGTATCTACTTCAAAATAATCCAACAGGAGATAAAAACATAAAAGATGAAGGGATGTAAATGAAATATAATTTGTCTTACAACTGTAATTTTTGAAGCTATGCAACAGATACATAAAAATATTTCTTTTTGAGTAAGTTAAAAATGTTCACAATAAAACTACTTTTAAAAAATGTCTAGTCTGTAGATTGCTTTCAGCAAGATGGCCATATTTACTTTATTAATCCTGCCAATCCATAAGCATGGGAGATCATCCCATCTTCTGAAGTCTTCTTCAATTTCTTTCTTTAGAGACATGAAGCCTAAGAAGAAGGAAGACCAAAATGTGGATGCTTCAGTGTTTCTTAGAAGGGTGAACAAAATACAGGGAGAAATATTGAGACAAATTGTGGAGCAGAGATGCCAGGAAAGGCCATCCAGAGACTGCCCCACTTGGGGATACATCCCATATACAGCCACCAAACCTGGATGTTCTTGTGGATGCTGGGAAGTGCTTGCTGATGGAAGCATGATAAACTGTCTCCAGAGAGGCGCAGGCAGAGCCTGACAAATACAGAGGCGGATGCTCGCAGCCAACCATTGGACTGAGCGTGAGGTCCCAGATAGAGAAGTTGGAGACGGGACTGAAGGAGCTGAGGGGGTTTGCAGCCCCATGAAGGGAGCAAAAGTGTCAACTGGCCTGAACCCCCAGAGCTCCCCGAGACTGGAACACCAACCAAAGAATACACATGGGGGGACCCATGGTGCTGGCCCCATATGTGGCAGAGTAAGTCCTTGTTGGCCATCAGTGGGAGGAGTGGCCCTTGGGCCTAAGGGTGTTAGAGGCCCCAGTATAGGGGAATGCCAGGGAGGGAAGACTGGAGTGGGTGGGTGGGTGGGGGAGCACCCTCATAGAGGCAGGGGGAGGGGGAATGGAATAGGGAGTTTCCAAAGGAGAAAAAATTTGAAATGTATATAAAGTATATATCCGAAAATAAAAATAATGTAAAAATAAGTATAGTTTAAAAAAATATCTAGTCATTAGTACAGTCATCTTACTAAGTGATGTTGGAAATAGATGAAATTGTTTGAATATGAGTATTTTTTGAGTTTGGCACAGGAAAATTATGCAGTAATATATATTTTATATATTATGTTATCTAAAATTTGTATTTATGTATAAGTAGTAACTATTATAGAGTTTAAAGTGTTCATGTATACAATAGACAACTATTGATAGATGAGACAGATAGAGATATGTTTTCTCTCAGAGCATATTTAATACTTACAATAGCTATATGCTAAGCTGTTTGAGGATGGCTTGTAGTGCCCTCTGAATATCAGAGAATGGATCATCATAAAGGAGATTTATTTAACTCAACGTTAGGAGGCTAGAAATGTAAGACAGATTGGCTGCATCTAGTGAAGGCTTTGCATTACATCATGGCATGGGAAAAGGTAGCTGAGTAAATGTGGAAGAGAGCCAAGAAAGAGAAGGTTGGATTGGTTTTTAACAACATCTTCCATAGGTAAGTATTTTAGTTTGCTGAGAGCTGCATAAGCACCTCTTACTGACTTAATTCCTCTTTAAGGTCTCCCTACCTTTCAACTGTAGACGAATTTCATGTGAAATAATGAATATTTTGAAGAAGTTGAACCAAACCCAAAGCCTTGAATGCCGGATATAAATTCATTTTATATTTATTTACAAGATCTTATATGATGAAGGAGCCTTCCAGTTTCCATTTGTGGCAGAAGACCTCTGCCAGGGCCACCAGGGCTCCATGGCCAAATAGCTCTGGGAGAAAGCTAGCCTCTCGGGAGTGTGGAAAAGCCCATGAGAGGGGGTAAGAGGACTAAAACAGCTCAGCTGGACTCATCCAGAATCCCTGGGACACAGGGACTGAGGAACAGGCAGGGGAAGGAGTCTTCCGGTTTCCATCTGTGGCTGAAGACCTATGCTGGGCAACCAGGGCTCCACAGCCAAATATTGCTCGGAGAAAGGTAGCCTCCCAAGAGTGTGGGCAAGCCTGAATGCTCAGAGGGACTCATTTGGAATGCCCAGGACACAGGGACTGAGGAGTGGACTTCTGGTTTCTTTCAGTGGCCAGAGAGCAGATCCAGTGACACAGGGCTCCATACTCAAATAGGGCCAGGAGAGAGCTGGTATCCCAAGAGTGCAGACACTCCTTCAAACAAAGGCAAGACCACTACTTGACCACCACTGTTCAAATTCACTGGATCAAGAGGGACTCTTGCAGAGCCATCAGGACACAGGAAACAAGGGACAGCTGGGGACTAGATCCACCTGGTTTCTGTCTGCACCCCAGAGCTGACCCTGTACCACATTTCTCCAAACCCAAATCCCTCTCAGAGAGAGCTGGTCTCCAAGGAGTACAGACACCTAGGCTTGTAGGAAAGACAAGCCACAGTCAGAGAGTGTAAGACCAGGTAACACCAGAGATAACCAGATGGTGAAAGGCAAGGGCAAAAACATAAGGAACAGAAACCAAGGCTACTTGGCATCATCAGAACCCAGCTCTCCAACCACAGTAAACTCTGGATACCCCAACACACCAGAAAAGAAAGACTTAAAATCACATCTCATGATGATGATAGAAGATTTTAGGAAGGAATTATATAACTCCCTTAAAGAAATACAAGAGAACACAGGTAAAAAACTAGAAGCCCTTAAATAGTAAACACAAAACTTCCTTAAAGAATTACAGGAAAACACAATCAAACAGACAAAGGAAATGAACAAAGCCATCCAGGAACTAAAAACAGAAATAGAAACATGAAGAAATCACAAAGGGAGACAATTCTGGAGTTAGAAAACCTAAGGATTCAAAGATGCAAGCATCACCAACAGAATACAAGACATAGAAGAGAGAATCTCAGGTGTGGAAGATACCATAGAAAACATTGACAGACAGTCAAAGAAAATTTTTGCAAAATGCAAAAGGCTCCTAACCCAAAACATCCAGGATATCCAGGATACAATGAGAAGACAGAACCTGAGGATAAAAGGTATGGAAGAGAGTTAAGTTTCCCAACTTAAAGGACCAGTAAATATCTTCAACAAAATTATAGAAGAAAACTGACCTAAAAAAAAAAAAAAAAAAGAAATGAACATAAATATACAAGAAGCCTACAGAACTCCAAATAGATTGGACCAGAAAAGAAATTCCTCCCATCACATTATATTCAAAACAGCAAATTCACAAAATAAGGAAAGAATATTAAAATCAGTAAGGGGAAAAGGTCAAGTAATATATGAAGGCAGACCTATCAGAATTACACCAGACTTCTCACCAGAAACTAGGAAAGCTAGAAGATCCTGGGCAGATCTCATACAGACTCTACAAGAACCCAAATGCCAGCCCAAGCTGCTATACCCAGCAACACTCTCAATAATCATAGATGGCGAAACCAAAATATTCTATGACAAATCCAAATATGCACAATATGTTTCCACAAACCCAGTCCTACAAAGAATGATAGACGGAAACGCCAACTTAAGGAAGGAAACTATACCCTAGGAAAAGCAAGAAAATAACCTTTCAACAAACTCAAAAGAAGATAGCCACACAAACATAAAAATAACATCAAAAAATAACAGGAAACAACAATAACTATTCCTTAATATCTCTTAACATCAATGGACTCAATTCCCCAATAAAAACACAAAGACTGACAGAGTGGATCCATAAACAGGACCCAACATTTTGCTGCATCCAAGATATGCACCTCCATGTTAAAGGCAAACACTACCTCAGATTAAAGGTCTGGAAAACAATTTTCCGCACAAATGGTCCCAAGAAACAGGCTGGACTAGCCATTCTAATATACAATAAAATTGACTTTCAACCAAAAGTCATCAAAAAAGATAAGGAAGGACACTTCATACTCATCAGAGAAAAAAAATCTACCAAGAAGAACTCTCAATTCTGAACATCTATGCCCTGAATGCAAGGGCACACACATTCATAAAAGAAATTTAATAAAGCTCAATGCACAAATTGCACCTCACACAATAATAGTGGGAGACTTCAGCACCCCACTATCATCAATGGACAGATCTTGGAAACACAAACTAAACAGAGAAACAGTGAAACTAACAGATGTTATGAACCAAATGAATTTAATAGATATCTATAGAACATTTCATCCTAAATCAAAAGAATATACCTTCTTCTCAGCACCTCATGATATTTTCTCCAAAATTGATCATATAATTGGTCACAAAACAAGCCTCAACAGATATAAGAAGATTCAAATAATCACATGCTTCCTATGAGATCACTATGGAATAAGGCTGGTCTTCAATGGCAACAACAACAACAGAAAGCCCACATACACATGGAAGCTGAACAATACTCTACTCAACGATAACTTGGTCAAGGATGAAATACAGAGAGAAATTAAAGCCTTCCTAGAATTTAATGAAAATGAAAGTACAACATACCCAAACCTATGGGACACAATGAAAGCAGTGTTAAGAGGAAAACTCATAGCTCTGAATGTATCCAAAAAGAATCTGGAGAGAGCATATAATAGCAGCTTAACAGCACACATGAAAGCCTTAGAACAAAAAGAAGCTAATACACCCAAGAGGAGTAGAAGGCAGGAAATAATCAAATTAAGGGCTGAAATCAACCAAGTACAAACTAAAAGAACTATATAAAGAACCAAAAAAACCATGAGCTGGTTCTTTGAGAAAATCAGCAAGATAGATAAACACTTAGCCAGACCAACCAGGGGCAAAGAGACAGTATGAAAATAAATTAGAAATGAAAAGGGAGATATAACTTCAGAATGTGAGGAAATTCAAAAAATATTCAGATCCTACTACAAAAGCCTATACTCAAAAAAATTAGAAAATCTAGATGAAATGGACAAGTTTCTAGTCATGTACCAAATACCAAAGTTAAGTCAGGATCATATAAACCATCTAGGTAGTTCCATAACCCCTAAAGAAATAGAAGCAGTCACTAAACATCTCCCAACCAAAAAAAGCCAAGGACCAGATGGATTCAGTCCAGAACTCTATCAGACCTTCGAAGAAGACCTAATACCAATACTCTTCAATCTATTCCACAAAATAGAAATGGAAGGAACACTACCCAATTCATTCTATGAGGCCACAGTTACACTGATACCAAAGCCCCACAAAGACCAAACAATAAAACTTCAGACCAATTTCCCTTATGAATATTGATGCAAAAATACTCAATAAAATTCTTGCAAACCGAATCCAAGAGCACATCAAAACGATCATTCACCATGATCAAGTAGGCTTCATCGCAGGGATACAGGGATGGTTCAATATCCAGAAATCCATCAATGTAATCCACTACATAAACAAACTCAAGGAAAAAAAAAAAAACTACATGGTCATTTCATTAGATGCTGAAAAAGCATTTGGCAAAATTCAATATACCTCCATGATAAAAGTCTTGGAAAGACCAGGAATTCAAGGCCCATACTTAAACATAGTAAAAGCAATATACTGCAAACCAGTGGCCAACATCAAACTAAATGGAAAGAAACTTGAAGAAATCCCATTAAAATCCCATTAAATCAGAGACTAGACTAGGCTGCCCTGTCTCTCCCTATCTACTCAATACAGTACTTGAAGTTCTAGCTAGAGCAATTAGAAAAAAAAGAGCAAAAATTAGCAAAAAAAAAAAAAATAAAAAAAAAGGAGGTCAAAGTGATACAAATTGGAAAAGAAGAAATCAAAATATCACTATTTGCAGATGATATGATGGTATACTTAAGTGACTGGAAAAACTCCACCAGAGATCTGCTACAGCTAATAAACACCCTCAGCAAAGTGGCTGGATACAAAATTAACTCAAACAAATAAGTAGGCTTCCTACATGTAATAAAGACACATGTTCCATTATGTTCATAACAGCCATATTTATAATAGCCAGAAACTGGAAACAACCCAGATATCCCTCAACACAGGAATGGATACCAAAAATGAGGTATATATACACAGTGAAATACTACTCAGCTATTAAAAACAATGACGTCATGAAATTTGCCGGCAAATGGATGGAACTTGAAAATATCATCCTGAGTGAGGTGACTCAGTCACAAAATAATGAACACAGTATGTACTCACTCATATGGGGTTATAGCCCAAAATTTCAAAATACTCAAGAGTCACTTCACAGCAAATATTGTGCTGAGCGTGAGATCCCTAATGGAGGAGTTTGAGAAGGGACTGAAGGAGCTGAGGGAGTTGGCAGCCCCATGGAGGGAGCAACAGTGTCCACTTGCCTGACCTCCTGGTGCTCCTGGAGACTGGATCACCAACCAAAGAATATACATGGAGGCACCCGTGGTGCTGGCCACATATGTGGCAGAGGAGGGTCTTGTTAGCCATCAGGGGGAGGAGAAGCCCTTGGGCCTTAAGGTATTAGATGCCCCAGTATAGGGGAATGCCAAGGAGGGAAGAAGAGAGTGGGTGAGTGGGGGTGTGGGGGAATACCCCCATAGAGGCAGGGGGAGAGGGGAGGGAATACAGAGGTTCCAAAGGGGAGATCTGTAAAGGGGTAAACATTTGAAATGTAAATAAAGTATCAAAAAATAGGTCTTACATAACAATACAGTATAATATGGATTTAAGTTAGAATATATATATATATTCTAAATCATTTAACAAAATTGACATTAAATGTAATGTAAATTACTACATTTATTCTCAGATTACATTTACTATTATGTGCTTCTATAATTGTGTCACCTATTTTTCCATTTAAATATTATTTTACACATTTTCTTTTCTCTTTTGTCTTTATTTCTCTGTGTTTTTTTGTTTTTTATTTCTCTGTGTATGTACATGTGTGCTCTCATAATCAAGCGTACAACAAATTAACCATGGCACTCACGTAGTTTCATGTAGGTTCTCTCCTTCTGTCTGATAGGTGACTGGTATTGAAATCAGGTTACAAGGTTCAGCAGCATTCACCCTTACCCACTGGGCCATCTCACAACCCATTTCACTTTTTCTTTGCTTTAAGCATCAGCTTTCTAGACATGAATGTTGTAGAATTAGCCCTGAGTTCTCTATTATTTTCTTACACATATGCATTGGAACACAACAACATATCTTTCCCTATTTTTCTTCATATCCAGCACATAAATATAAATATGAATATCCATATTTTAGAAGAGGGATTATTACTATGTTGCCTGTTTTCTCCGTGGTATCAGGTTTTGTACAAACACTTCTATACTGTGGTACTAGGGTAAAATGTGAGTCTATGTCAGCTCATTGGATTGTGGGCATTGTCTTATTGTTAATTTAAACCATATGGAGAGTGTGGTTTAATTTGGCATGCCACACCAACTTTCTTGGAGATAGTCACATTGTGACTGAGCATATACTTTAGGTACTGTTGAACTAAAATTATAGCCCAGCTCCAGCAAAAGAAGGAATGGATATAATCAATATGTTTATAATGTGCCTAGTGATTTACTAGAAAAATATACACAAAAAAAACCCCTGTAAAATAAACCTATTAATTTCTTTTTGAAAATTTCTGAAATATTTTAGTATTTATTTAGTAATGGTGCATGAAGATAGTAGGACAAAAGTGATTGCTTCAAGACTTTTTGATTATTTCAAAAATGTTTAACTTTTCAAGATACTTTTTCTGGCCAATACTGTGATTCATTTCGTTTTCTAAAAATGAGTGAGCGTAATAGGAACCTCACAGTAAAAAGGCAAAATATTTCTCAAGTCACATGTTTTAAATGTGCCTCCCAGGCACCGTAGAAAATCCCCAGCACAAAGTTTTCAAGTTTATAAAGGGGGGATTGTATTTCATATGCCAGAGGTCTCATACATAAATGATTATTTGTAATTCCTTTTCAGAAATCACACAAAAGACTGTGTTCTCTGCTTGAGAGCATGATCTCCTAAGTGTACGGCAGTCCAGTTTCTATACACTGGGTTTGGTCAGAAGTTCCTCTGTCAGGTTTTCCTCAGGTTTGTTCGAAACACTCAACTAACAAAGGGATTTCTCACTTGTAAATAATGGGCCCTCTCCCCCTCCTTCCAAACCTCCCCATTATGCTTCTTTCTTGAGGCTGCTTTCTCTGCTTTCTTTTTCCATGGTTAGATCTGGTGGCATATAAAATCGCAGTTTCAAACACTCTTTGTGATGGGTAATCCTATTAGTTTGGAAAAACTTATTTTCCTTAAATTTTGAAAAGCAGATATTTTATTTCATGACACTTTCTACATATGCTATTATTTTTTATCAAAATGTACATTTTAATTGCCACAAAACTTGACAGTTGTTAATCCAGTGAGATTGTGAAGAATTGTACACTATTAACCTGTTGAATTGTTTTTCCTTTATTTTATGAATTCTATGTATAATGGAATTTTATATTACATTCAGAAATTTTGAGAAAAATAAAAGTGTTAATAACAATTACTCCATAATCATAAACAACAAAAGATTCCATTCTAATTCAACTAGAATTTACTTTCCAGGAAATTGTACCAGAATGTTTACATGTTGATGGCATATAAGGTACCACTCCCTATGCCTTAGAATGTACATGTATACAGTTATTTGAAGCTCATCTAAGGAATCTAAAGATACACACCTTATCAAAAATCCCATAGAAATCTCTCCACAGCTTTTATGAGGAAAAGCTGTTGATAACATATCCATTCTAATTCTACATGTGTAGAGAAATATGAAAGAGTCTCATAATGTATTTCTTAAAGGATGCAAATAAACTACTAATAAATCTGTACAAATTAATTGTTGATAGGAAAGTTATATTGTATTTAACCAAGCATTCATTTATTTATTCATTAAAATATGCATGTATGCACATATACAAGGGTTTTTACACAGAGTAGAAAAATATTTAGGTGTATTGAAACATTCTGTACATGTTTCTGTGAGTTGGGAGTCAGAGCAGAGAGAACAAAGGTTTACTTGAATCACCCAAGGAAGGCTTTAGAATCAAACTGAGATGTTCAAAAGCTAATTATGCAGAGAACTAATGAACTAGGGAGTGTTTATTGCCTTATAAATGTAATAATATGGTGTAGAAATTTTTAATCACTTACCAAAGTCTGTCAATGAGTAACTTTTAGTAGCTGTAACAGGGATGTTGAAATCTGTGTTACAATAATACAATTATTGTTGCAAATGAGACTTCTACATACATACTACCATGAGAAAAAAAAAAACAAGTCAAATTAAGCAGCTTCATACCCCAGGACTGAGCACAAAATAAAACGAAAGAAAACGTTACAAAGAATCACTGCAGTTCCTATCATTCAAAGAAGCTTGTGACATTATCTGTCCACAGCTAAATTTTTCTATATTCAACAAAAGAGGAAGAAAGATATAATTTTGTAGATTAGTGAAACCTATAGAAAAAACAGGTATGTAGTGGAGCACGTGTATAATAACATGACTTAGGAGGCTGAGACAGGAGGATTATATATAGTACGGACAAAAATCACAATTCTCACATCAAAGAAATCAAGAGACAGGTTATCTTTGTGACAGTTGTTAACAATCATAGCTCAGGAACATGGACTCAGACTATTCAGACTACCATGTTCTGATATGGTAACAGTTCATGAAGTTTTTATAGTAGCAGCTTAAAAGAAAGTGAGAAATTCACAAATCAAAGTGCTTTCCAAATTCATTGTCTCTGCTGAAGATATTGTAGTTTGGGGGCTTGTTGAAAGCTAGTGGTCTGTTTTATATATACCAAGACTTAGCAGATGACATTCAAACATGTTAGATCAGACAAAGTGGTGCTCAAAGGAGGTAAGGCTAGATTGCTTTATGATATTTACTGCTGTGACAAAATAAAATAACCAATATCAGCTTGGAGACAAAGGGGTTTATTTATCTTACAGCTTCTATTCTGTCATCCAGGGCACTCAGTGCAAGAACTGGGGGCAGAAGCTTGGAGGCAGGAACTTATGTAGAGGCTATAATGGGTGCCCATCCAGAACTCTCTGCAGAGAGGTGACACTACCAATGTGAAAGTTAGTTTCAATCAAGAAACTCACCCATAATCTCATCCATGTGTCAATTTGAGGATGGCATTTTGTCAATTGAGGATCCCTCATCCAAACTGCCTCTAGACTATGTCAAGTTGATATAAAAACTAGCCAGTACAAAACAAAATAATTTTGCTCTCAATCTGCAACATTCCAACTTTCTATAATCAGCCATTATAATCAGTCAGCCATGTAGCATCATTCACACTGGGTTTTTTCAGTTCACAATAGTAAGACATTTTCTCCAGGAGAAGGAGAGGAAGAGGAGGGAGAGAGGGAGAAGGAGAGACAAACAGAGAGATTATCCTTTCATACTACATTTCCAGTCAGTTTTGTCGGAAGCAATGAAAAATGCTTGCCATTAGTCAGGCAGATTAAACCTATTGTGATGAAAATGTATGAAAATTTTATAGAAGAAAGAGAAAAGAGAGTTAAGGAGAACTGGTTAGTACAAGGAAATGAAAACTTGTGAGAAAATGAGATCTCTTAATTTTTTAAAATAAAACTGAATTAGTTTAATCTCTAAATGATATCATGGACTCTTGCTTGGTCTGTAATGCTTCTTTCTCACCCCCCACCCCGCCCCGTGCACTGTGTGTGTGTGTGTGTTCCTGAGAGAAAGGCATGGGGTAGTCTAGGATAAAAGGAAGGAATGGCCTGATCTTCCAAAACCTGTATAGAATATGGGTATGCAACTGAAATAAGACAGAGAGTTTGTCTGTAAACTAGGGAAATCAGAAAGTAATTTAGAGGGTCTGGTTAAACTGGAGACTATGAGTCCCAGGAAGTGTTAGGAGCCAGGCCCTAACACCCTCTTTGGAATTTGCCTGAGCCTCCACACTGTCCTTGGGAATCTGAGACTTTCTGAGGACCAGTTGTGTTTGCACAAGATAAGCTGGAGATGCCTGGAGCCAGGATCTTCATACCGTTCCTGGGAATCTGACCCTAGTGACCTTCTGAGAGCTAGTTGTGTTTCCTCAAGACTAAACTGCCCTTCCCACCTCCCGGAAATAGACCAATCATAAAACAGTTTGACACCGGGTGGTCTGGCTTGTTAAAATGGTTAAACCATGACAGCCAGGGGGCCATAAGCCTCCTTTCCCCTCCCCTCTACATTCCTTTTTCTTTAAAAGCAAACGTGTGTAAAAAATAAAGTGAGACCTAGACGGAACTTTGCCTAGCCTCCCTTCTCTCTCTCGTCCGTTTTTCTTTTCAGGCTTAGTCCTCCTCGATCCTCCCGAATAACTAAGTCCTGCAGGTCGGGACAGGGAAGAACAATATTTCTTCTGAATTCTGGCTTGCTGGCATAGCAAACATATTTGTTGATCAAGACTTTTTTTAATAACATGACAACAATAATAAATGGAAAATGCTTACCCACGCCTTTATTAAGTAACTTTAGCAGTCAAGGACAGACAATTTAAAGATTTTTGTCATGTATCCTTTACTGATAAAACAACAATAAGAATGACAACATAATCTTATAAAAGATAAGCATGCAAAGACTTGACCTGGGCAGCCACAGTTACTATTTTTTAAATTTTATTGTTTTTATTTTTGTCCTTTATTTTATTGGATATTATCTTTATTTACATTTCAAATGTTTTCCCCTATCTACATCTCCCCTTTGGAACCCCCTTATCTCATCCCCTCACCCTGCCTCTGTGAGGGTTCTCCCCACGAACCCACTCCCATCTTCCCACCCTGGCATTCTCCTACACTGGAGAATCAGACACCCTCAGGACCAAGGGCCACTCCTCCCACTGATGTCAAACAAGGCCATCCTCTGCCACATATGAGACCTGAGCCATGGGTCCCTCCATGTGTAAACATTGGATGGTGATCCAGTGCCCAGAAGCTCTGGGGAGTCTGGCCAGTTGACACTGTTGCTCCCTCCATGGGGTTGCAAACCCCCTCAGCTCCTTCAGTCCCATCTCCAACTCCTCCAACTGAAACACTCCAATGGTTGGCTGCAAGCATCTGCCTCTGTATTTGTCAGGCTCTGGCAGAGCCTCTCAAGAGACAACCATATCAGGCTCCTATAGGCAAGCACTTCTAAACATCCAAAATAGCAATTGGGTTTGGTAACTGTCTGTGGAATGGCTAATATCCACTTATCAGTGAGTGTATACCATGTGCGTTCTTTGTGACTGAGTTACCTCATTCAGGATAATATATTCAAGTTCTATCCATTTGCCTTCGAATTTCATGAAGTCATTGTGTTTAATAGCTAAGTAGTATTCCACTGTGTAAATGTACCACATTTTCTGTATCCATTCCTCTGTTGAGGGACATATGGGTTGTTTCAAGCTTCTGGCTATTATAAATACGGCTGATATGAACATAATGGAGCATGGGTCCTTATTACATGTTGGAGCATCTTCTGGGTATATGCCCAAGAGTGGTATAGCTGGGTCCTCAGGTAGTATTATGTTCATTTTTCTGAGGGTCCGCCAAACTGATTTCCAGAGTGGTTGTACCAGCTTGCAATCCCACCAGAAATGGAGGAGTGTTCCTCTTCCTCCACATCCTTGCCAGCATCTGCTGTCACCTGAGTTTTTGATCTTAGCCATTCTGACTGGTGTGAGGTAGAATATCAGGTTTCTTTTGATTTGCATTTCCTTGATAACTAAGGATGTTGAACATTTCTTAGGAGTTTCTCAGCCATTCGAGATTCCTCAGTTGAAAGATCTCTGTTTCCCATTTTTCTTCCCCATTTTTTTTTTTTTTTTAGGGCTATTTGTTTCTCTGGAGTCTAATTTCATGAGTTCTTTGTATATATTGGATATCAGCCCTCCATTGGATGTGGGGTTGGTAAAGATCTTTTCCCAATCTGTTGGTTGCCATTTTCTCCTATTAACAGTGTTCTTTGCCTTACAGAAGCTTTGAAATTTTACGAGGTTCCACTTGTCTATTGTTGATATTAGAACATAAACCATTGTTGTTCTGTTCAGAAAAATTTCCCCTGTGCCCATGTGTTCAAGACTTTCCACCATTTTCTCTTCTATTAGTTTCAGTGTATCTGGTTTTATGTAGAGGTCCTTGATCCACTTGGACTTGAGCTTTGTACAGGGAGATAAAAATGGGTCAATTTGCATTCTTCTAAATGTTGCCTGATAGTTGAACCAGCACCATTTGTTGAAAATGCTGTTTATTTTCCCCTGGATGGTTTTACTACTTTGTCAAAGATGAAGTAACCATAGCTGTGTGGGTTAATTTCTGGATCTTCAATTCTATTCCATTGATCTACCTGCCTGTCACTGTACCAATACCATGCAGTTTTTACCACTATTGCTCTGTAGTACAGCTTGAGGTCTGGGATGGTGGTTTATCCAGAAGTTCTGTTATTATTGAGAATATTTTTTGCTATCCTGGGTTTTTTCATATTCCAAATGAATTTGAGAATTGCTCTTTCTAATTCTATGAAAAATGTAGTTGGAATTTTGATGGGGATTGAATGTAATCTGTCAATTGCTTTAGACAAGGTGACCATTTTTACTATATTTATCCTGCCAATCCACAAGCATTTTTCCAACTTCTGCGGTCTTCTTTTATTTCTTTCTTCAGAGACTTGAAGTTCTTATTGTACAGATCGTTCATTTGTTTGGTTAGACTCACACCAAGGTATTTTATACTATTTGTGAGTATTTGGAAGGATGTTGTTTCCCTAATTTCTTTCTCAGCCTGTTTATCCTTTGAGTATAAAAAGGCTACCGATTTGTTTGAGTTAATTTTATATCCAGCCACTTTACTAAAGTTGTATATCAGGGAGGTCTCTGGTGGAATATTTTGGGTCAGTTTAGTATATTGTCATATCATCTATAAATAGTGATATTTTGACTTCTTCCTTTCCAATTTGTATCCTGTTGACCTCCTTTTGTTGTCTAATTGCTCTAGATAGAGCTTCAAGTATTATACTGAATAGATAGCAAGAGAATGGGCAGCCTTGTCTAGTCCCTGATTTTAGTGGGATTGCTTCAATATGCTCTCCATTTAGTTTGATGTTGGCAACTGGTTTGCTGTATATTGCTTTTACTATGTTTAGGTATGGGCCTTGAGTTCCTGATGTTTCAAAGACTTTTAACATGAAGGGATGCTGAATTTTGTCACATGCCTTTTCAGCATCTAATAAAATGATCATGTGTTTTTTTTCTTTGACTTTGTTTTTGTATTGGATTACATTGATAGATTTCTGTATATTGAACCATCCCTGCATCTCTGGGATGAAGCCTCCTTGATAGTGGCAAATGAATGTTTTGATGTGCTCTTGGATTTGGTTTGTGAGAATTTTATTGAGTATTTTTGCTTCGATATTCGGGAAATTGGTCTGAAGATCTCTTTCTTTGTTGAGTCTTTCTGAGGTTTTAGTATCAGTATAGCTGTGGCTTCGCAGAACAAATTGGGCAGTGTTCCTTTTGTTTCTATTTTGTGGAATAGTTTGAAGAGTATTGGTATTAGGTTTTCTTTGAAGGTCTGATAGAATTCTGCATTAAATCCATCTGTTCCTGAGGGTTTTTTTTTTTCTTTTTTTGGTTGGGAGACTTTCAATAACTGTTAACTGCTTCTATTTCTTTAGAGGTTATGGGACTGTTTAGATAGTTTATCTGATCCTGATTTAACTTTACTATTTGGTATCTGTCTAGAATATTGTCCATTTCATCCAGACTTTCCAATTTTGTTGAGTATAGAGAATTGAGAATTCTTGGTAGATTTTTCCTTTGTTGAGTATGAAGTGTCATTTCTTAGACTTTTCAATAACTTTTGTTTGAAAGTTGATTTTATTTGATATTAGAATGGCTACTCTAGCTTTTTTCTTCTGAGCATTTGCTTGGATATTTGTTTTCCATCCCTTTACTCTGAGGTAGTGTCTGTCTTTAACACTGTGGTGTGTTTCCTGTATGCAGCAAAATGCTCGGTCCTGTTTACATACCCAGTCTGTTATTCTATGTTTTTTATCAGGGAATTGACTCCATTGATGTTAAGAGATATTAAGGAAAAGTGATTGTTCCTTCCTGTTATTTTTGTTGTTAGAGATGGAATTATATTTGTGTGGCTATCTTCTTTTGTGTTTATTGAAAGAAGATTTCTTTCTTGCTTTTCCTAGGGTCTAGTTTTCCTCCTTGTGTTGGTGTGTTCCTTCTAGTATACTTTGTAGGGCTGTATTTGTAGAAAGATATTGTGTAAATTTGGTTTTGTCATGGAATATCTTGTTTTCTCTGTCTATTGTCATTGAGATTTTTGCTGGTCATAGTAGCCTGGGCTGGCATTTGTGTTCTCTTAGTGTCTGTATGATATTTGCCCAGGATCGTCTGGCTTTTACAGTCTCTGGTAAGAAATCTGGAGTAATTCTGATAGGTCTTCCTATATTTGTTACTTGGCCTTTTTCTCTTACTGCTTTTAATATTCTTTCTTTGTTTTCTGCATTTTGTGTTTTGACTTTTGTGTGACAGGAGGAATTTCTTTTCTGGTCCAGTCTTTTTGGAGTTCTGATCGCTTCTTGTATATTTATGTTCATCTCTTACTTTAGGCTAGGGAAGTTTTCTTCTATAATTTTGTTGAAGATATTGACTGGTCCTTAATGTTGGGAATCTTCACTCTTTTTTATACCTATTATCCTCAGGTTTGATCTTCTGTTTGTGTCCTGAACTTCCTTACTGTTTTGGGCTAGGAGCTTTTGGCATTTCGCATTTTCTTTGACTGTTGTGCCAATGTTTTCTATGGTATCATCTGCACCTGAGATTTTCTCTTCCATCTCTTGTATTCTGTTGGTGATGCTTGCATCTATGACTCTTGATCTCTTTCCTAGGATTTCTATCTCCAGGGTTGTCTCCCTTTGTGATTTTTTTATTGTTTCTATTTCCATTTTTAGATCCTATATGGTTTTGTTCAATTTCTTCACCTGTTTGGTTGTGTTTTCCTGTAATTCCTTAAGGGATTTTTGTGTTTCCCCCTTAAGGTCTTCTACCTAGTTATCTATATTTTCCTGTATCTCTTTAAGGGAGTTATCTATGTCCTTCTTAAAGTCCTCCATCATCAATATGATATGTGATTTTAAATCAGAGCTTTGCTTTTCTGGTGTGTTGGGATATCCAGTGCTCACTGTGGTCAGAGAACTGGGTTCTGATGATGCCAAATAGTCTTGGTTTCTGTTGCATATGTTCTTGCCTTTGCCTCTTGCCATCTAGTCATCTCTGGTGTTAGCTGGTCTTGCTGTCTCTGACTGTGGCTGTTTTTTCCTGAAAACCTGTTTATCATTACTCCTGGGAGACCACTTCTCTCCAGTAGGAATTTGGGTATGGGGAGCTGTGCTACTGGGTCATCTTTGGGGTGCAGACAGAAACCGGAAGGGTCCTGTCTCAAGCTGCTCTTCAGTTCTTTGGTGCTGAGGGCTCTGGGCGGGTCCCTCTGAGCAGAACTGGTGTTCTTGTTCTTACTTGTGCTCACAGGCCTTTCCACACTTCTCAGAGACCAGCTTACTCCTGGTGATATTTGGCTATGGAGTACTGTGGCACAGGAACGGCTCCCAGCACAGACAGAAAGTGCAAATTTCCTCTCTCAGGCTGCTTCTCAGTTCCTGTGTCCTGAGTGTTCTGGTGTGGGTCCCTATGAGCCGAAGTGGTGGTCTTACCTGTGCTCACAGGTGTATCTGCATTCCTGGGAGACCAGCTTTCTCCCTGTGGTATTTGGGTATGGAACACTGTGGCACAGGATCAGCTCTGGGCAGAAAAGCAAATTGGAAGAATCTTATCTTTTTTTTCAATTTCAACTGTTGTCTATATTAATGACGTAATTATAATTTATTTTCTATTGGTTATTTTATTTATTTATGTTCCATATGTTGTCCCTTTTCCTTCTTTCCACTGCACAAACTCCCTATTCTATTCCCCTTCCCCCCTGCCTCTTACATTTATGGAAGCGGTTCATAATATGATAGAAGGAACAGTAAATAAAAGCTTGTATTTTTAATTAGCCAGCACCCTAACAATTATATTCTTTGAAATGAGATATTATTCTTTTTATAAGATCCTATAGAAGGTAATAAAGAACAATATAGTCCTTATATTTGGAGGAGATGTGTAAAAGTAGAATAAATTGAATTGCATGAGATAACCCTGATCAAGAGAGACAGACAGTGCAGATTATCATTCATCTGTGGTTCCTAGCTCCAAATCTTCAGATGTGTATATACATCATAGAGTAAATGAAAAAAGTAGCAGTAGATAACATTAATAATGTGGAAAAATTTTTAAAGAACTATTTTATATTTGTCTAAAATCATATATAATATATGTAAATGTATGTGTAAATATATATATCATATATAATGAATATACTGAAGTTATACCCCTTAGGATATTAATGCACCCCTTATGGGTCATAAGCTATATAATAAAATCCACAGTACTAGGCATGAGAAACCTGTCAAATTGTTTTAAAGGGAGTCCAGGAGAGTCTCAAACTAATATAGGCTATTTCTGCTGCCTTTAGTTGCTTTCAAATTAGTTGAACATAAGTCATTATTCCTGCAAACACCTTGTACTTTGGATAGAGAACTGTAAAGTATCAAGCTAGATGTGACCTGAAAACCTACACCCTAAGAACTAGCTTTCTTGGGTTTCCATCTATGGCAGGAGACCTCTGCCTGGACCACCAGGGCTCCATAGCCAAACAGCACCTGGAAAAAGCTAGCCACCCACGAGTCTGGAAAAGCCAGCAAGAGGAGGGCTCCAGATACAAGAACTGAGGAACAGCCGGGAGGTAAGAGCCTTCCGGTTTCCATCTGAGACAGGAGACCTCTGCCTGGGCCACCAGGCCTCCATAGCCAAATAGCACTGGGAAAAAGCTAGCCTCTCAGGAGTGGGGCAAGACTGACTGCTCAGAGGGACCCACCTGGAATACCCAGGTCACAGGGACTGAGGAACCAGGGATCTGGTTTTTTCAGTGGCTAGAGAGAAGATCCTGTGACACAGGGTTCCATTTTCAAATAGTGCCAGGAAAGAGCTGGTATACCAGGAATGCCAACACACCTTTAAGCACAGGTAAGACCACCAAATCACTGGACCAAGAGGGACCCTTGCAGAGCCATCAAGACACAGGAAACAAGGGTCAACTGTGGATTGCATCGGTCTTGTTTCTGTCTGCACCCCAGAGCTGCCCCTGCAACGTAACTCTCCAAACCCAAATTCCTCTCAGAGAGAACCGGTATCCAAGGAGTATTGATACCTAGGCTTGCAGGAAAGACAAGCTACAGTCAGAGAGAGAAAGACCAGCTAACATCAGAGATAACCAGATGGCAAAAGGCAAGGGCAAGAACACAAGGAACAAAAACCAAGACTACTTGGCATCATCAGAACCCAGCTCTCACACCACAGCAAGCCCTGGATACCCCAACATATCAGAAAAGCACGACTCAGACTTAAAATCACATCTCATGATGATGATAAAAGATTTTTAAAAGGAAATAAATAACACCCTTAAAGAAATACAAGAGAACACAGGTAAACAACTGGAAATCCTTAAAGAGGACACACAAAAATCCCTTGAAGAATTACAGGAAAACACAATCAAACGGGCAGAATTACAGGAAAACACAATCAAACAAATGAACAAAACCATTCAGGAATTAAAAACAGAAATAGAAACGATAAAGAAATCACAAAGGGAGACAATCCTAGAGTTGGAGAACCTAGGAAAGAAGTCAGGAGTCATAGATGCAAGCATCACCAACAGAATACAAGAGATGGAAGTGAGAATCTCAGGTGCGGAAGATACCATAGAAAACATGGACACAACAGTCAAAGAAAAAACAAAATGCAAAAAACCCCTAACCCAAAATATCCAGGATATCCAGGATGCAATGAGAAGACAGAACCTGGGGATAATAGGTATATAAGACAGTGAAGATTCCCAACCTAAATATCTTCAACAAAATTATAGAAGAAAACTTTCCAACCCTGAAGAAAGACATGAACATAAAAATACAAGAAGCCTACAGAACTCCAAATAGACTGGACCACAAAAGAAATTCCTCCTGTCATATTATAGTAAAAACACCAAATATACAAAATAAGGAAAGAATATTAAAAGCAGTAAAGAAAAAAGGGCAAGTAACATATAAAGGCAGACCTATCAGAATTACACCAGACTTCACACCAGAGACTATGAAAGCTAGAAGATCCTGGACAGATCTAATACAGACTCTAAGAGAACACAAATGCCAGCCCAGGCTGCTATACCCAGCAAAACTCTCAATAATCATAGATGGTAAACCTAAAATATTCTATGACAAAACCAAATATGCACAGTATGTTACCACAAACCCAGCCCTACAAAGAATAATAGATGGAAAATGCCAACTCAAGGAAGGAAACTACACCCAAGAAAAAGCAAGAAAGTAATCTTTCAACAAACTCAATGGAAGATAGCCACACAAACATATAAACAACATCGAAAATAAAGGGAAGCAACAATCACTATTCTTTAATATCTCTTAACATCAGTGGACCCAATTCGCCAATAAAAAGACATAGGCTAACAGACTGGATTCATAAACAGGACCCATCATTTTGCTGTATCCAGGAAACACACCTCCATGTTAAAGACAAACACTACCTCAGAGTAAAGGGTTAGAAAACAATCTTCCAGGTAAATGGCCCCAGGAAACAGGCTGGAGTAGCCATTCTAATATCAGATAAAATCGACTTTCATCCAAAAGTCATCAAAAAAGATAAGGAAGGACACTTCATATACATCAAAGGAAAAATCTACCAAGAAGAACTCTCAATTTTGAACATCTATGCCCCGAATGCAAGGACTACCACATTCACAAAAGAAACTTTACTAAAGCTCAAAGCTGTCCTGCGCTACCGTCTCGCCAGCAAGAACGACGCGGCACACAAAGGATCCTTCTGCAGTAAAGCTTTAATGCATCTTGAGAGGGAGAGCATAAGCTTGCCACGAGTGGAGACCCCGAACAACAGAACACCCGTCCCTTATATAGGTCACAGCGCTTGCCTGGGATGTGGAGCTTCCTCATTGGCTCCCGCACATCAGGCCAGATGATGCCACGAGAGAGGCTGAGACTCTGAGGTGGAAAATTACCAGGTACATGCACACTAGCCTGTTTACAACTTGTCCTCGGCCGGATGTAGGCGCCATCTTGTAATGGCGAATGTGGGTGCGACTTGGGCGGCTCCCCACATCTCCCCCTTTTCATTTCTGTAAGCAAAGTAGGACACTCTTAAGAGGGCGGAGACAGAGGTCAAATCCCCTGACCAAAAGGCTGGGCCTTGTACAGGAGACGACCCCTAAGCTCATGCGCGCCCAAGGTCTTCCTGACCCGCCCAGTGCCGTTTTTTAGAGGGAGGGAAACTAGGGCACTCAACCCTCATGTAGATGACATATCTCCCAAGGCGGCCCACAATGATGACTGCCTTGTGTGATGCTTTGCTCGACATCCCTCAAGAGCTGCTCAGACCAAACACTCTACCCAGTGCAATGAGACTAGACTCGCGGGTGTGCAAGAACTGTCTGGCTGGCGACCTACTGCTATTGTTTAAGCATGGACAGCCAAACACTGGCCGAGGCTCCTTGTTCTAAGGCAACAAGCGCCTGCGCAATGACCACCTTGTCTCTTTTAGTCTGGGCCCTGAGTTTGCAGATGAGCCATAGGAGCAACACCAACCCACAGCAAAGCACTGCTCCAAACAATCCCACCCCCACCCATTCCTTGAAATAAGAAATTGCCGAAGAAATCCATGAAGAGAGGCCCTCTGTCAAGGACAGGTCAAGACGGGTGGAGTTGATCTGAATAATTGCTGTCCGCAGTTCTCGAAAGGTTTCATCAAATTTAAGGGTCCAATTCTGTAACATATACTGTGAAAGACTTTTAGACAGGTTAGCTGCTTTTGTAAATCTGTCATATTGTATGGAAGTAACACAGAGTCCTGGCAACTTTTGTTCACAGCCCAATTGGGCTAGCTGTCAAAGGACATCCAGTTGTTCTTGAATAAGATCAATGCGCTGGTTAACCAGCATTAGGTCCCCCTGGACTTAGGTATTGGCGGATACCTGTCTGTCTAGAGCTAAGGTGGCAGCTGTAGACAACTCATTAATGGTATTGGCGGTCTGCATCGTTCCAGAGAGCGCAAGGGCCGACTCAGTGATGGCCCCTGTAACCGCAGCTGCTGCCACCACACCTATGATAATGGCAGAGATACCAAAGTCTTTTTTCTGCCTGAATATGGTCTGATCCGCCACAAAAGGACCTTGGCCAGTTAACATATCAAAGGTCCAATCTTTCTGTCCAGGGGTCGGTGCCGTAGCATTGGCTCTGGCTTGAGCTTGTGCAGCTTCATGCCATAAAGCCTTCCACTCCATATATTGTCCCATTGTAGGGAGCGCAGCCTTGGCCAGCATCTGCCAATCGGCGGGAGTCATGGACGCCCCGGCAAATCTCTCTAACATTATTATAGTAAAATTAGCATTTACCCCATACTTTCGGACCGCTTCAGCCAGGTCTTTAATTTGGCTGTACTCTACAGGGGCATGAACTTGCCCTCCCCCATCTGCCTCGAAAACTGGAAAAGCGGCTTGTACCTTTCTCCTAACCTTGTCAGAGAGAAAAGAAAAGGAGTTGGGGCACGTCTCATAACGGGGAGGTGCGGAAGGCACGGTCCGCCTAGGGGCCAAAGAAGGTGGCCACTTCATCTGCCCATTGCGGGGCGGCCAATCTTCCTCATACCGTGCCGCTTCCTCTTCTAGCTCTGACTCCTCACTAGAGCTAAGGGGGTCAGTGTCTGAAGTTTCCAATTGAAGAGCCTCAAGGTCTTGAACTGGGTAGAGGCTCTCCCCCCTTCTTTTTACTTTTTTCTTGGGTATGAGAATCGTTTTTCTGCCCACAGCCTTGTCGGGGGGGACAGTTTTTTCCCATTTTGTCTTTAATCTCTCCCTCGTCCTTAGACTTACCAGGAGGTCCTTTTTCCTTGCTGAGATTTTGGGTACCCATCCTCTCACTCCGTTCAGATTCTGACATGGTGTCCTGGACCCTTTCAGGGGTGATTTGCCCCTCCCTTACAGCATCTACACAGGCCTCATCTTGATCGCAGCAATACAAAGACAGTAAAACCAAAATGAGGGCACTTAACACAATTAGCAAGGCTTCAACAGCGTTAGACCAAAAAGGGGGCAATCCCAAGTCAAGACCCAGGGTCAACATGCCTTTCCGAACCTACCTCCCTGCAGTTCTGAATCCTCCCTGTTTCCAGGGGGTCTCCAAAGGTGCTTGACGATGACAAAGTTCCCGGGTTTCGGCACCAGATGTCCCGCGCTACCGTCTCGCCAGCAAGAACCACGTGGCACACAAAGGATCCTTCTGCAGTAAAGCTTTAATGCATCTTGAGA
>JADRCH010007473.1:1998951-2043590 GCA_019843965.1 Rhynchomys soricoides
AGAGCATAAGCTTGCCACGAGTGGAGACCCCGAACAACAGAACACCCATCCCTTATATAGGTCACAACGCTTGCCTGGGACGCCAAGCTTCCCCATTGGCTCCCGCACATCAGGCCAGATGACGCCACGAGAGAGGCTGAGACTCTGAGGTGGAAAATTACCAGGTACATGCACACTAGCCTGTTTACAACTTGTCCTCGGTTGGGTGTAGGCGCCATCTTGTAATGGCGAATGTGGGTGCGACTCGGGCGGCTCCCCACACAAAGCACACATTGTACCTCACACAATAATAGTAGGAGACTTCAACACCCCACTACCAACAGTGGACAGATCTTGGAAACATAAAATAAACAGAGACACAGTGAAACTAACAGATGCTATGAACCAAATGGGTCTAACAAATATCTATAGAACATTTCATTCTACATCAAAAGAACATACCTTCTAATCAGCACCTCAGAATACTGTCTCCACAACTGATAATATAATTGTAACAAAACAAACCTCAGCAGATATAAGAAGACTGAAATAATCCCATGCCTCCTATCAGATCCCTACAAAATAAGGCTGGTCTTCAATGGCAACAACAACAACAGAAAGCCCACATACACATGGAAGCTGAGCAATGCTCTACTTAATGATAACTTGGTCAAGGAAGAAATAAAGAAAGAACTTAAAGACTTACTAGAATTTAATAGAAATGGAAGTACAACATACCCAAACCTATGGGACACAATGAAAGCAGTGTTAAGAGGAAAACTCATAGCTCTGAATACCTCCCAAAAGAAACTGGAGAGAGCAAATACTAGCAGCTTAACAGCACACCTGAAAGTTCTAGAACAAAAAGAAGCTAATACACCCAAGAGGAGTAGAAGGCAGGAAATAATCAAATTAAGGGCTGAAATCAACCAAGTGGAAACTAAAAGAGCTATATAAAGAATCAACAAAACCAGGAACTGGTTCTTTGAGAAAATCAACAAGATAGATAATCCCTTAACTAGACCTACCATAGGGCACAGAGACAGTATGCAAATTAACAAAATTAGAAATGAAAAGGGAGATATAACAACAGATTCTGAGGAAATTCAAAAAATGATCAGATCCTACTACAAAAGCCTATATGCAACAAAATTGGAAAATCTGGAGGAAATGGACAAGTTTCTAGACAGATACCAATTACCAAAGTTAAATCAGGATCAGATAAACCATCTAAACAGTCCCATAACCCATAAAGAAATAGAAGCAGTCATTAAAAGTCCAAAAAAAAAAAGCCCAGGACCAGATGGGTTCAGAGCAGAATTCTATCAGACCTTCAAAGAAGACCTTATACCAATACTCTTCAATCTATTCCACAAAATAGAAACAGAAGGAACACTAAGCAATGCATTCTATGAGGCCACAGTTACCCTGATACCAAAACCCCACAAAGACCCAACAATAAAAGAAAACTTCAGACAAATTTCCCTTGTGAATACCGATGCAAAAATGCTCAATAAAATTCTTGCAAACAGAATCTAAGAACACATCAAAACCATCATTCACCGTGATCAAATAGGCTTCAACCCAGAATTGCAGCGATGGTTCAATACCTGGAAATCAATCAATATAATCCACTACATAAACAAACTCAAAGAAAAAAACCACAGGGTCATTTTGTTAGATGTGGGCAAAAGCATTTGACAAAGCAATCTAAATGAATGCAATCCCCATCAAAATTCCAACTAAATTCTTCATAGACTTAAAAAGAGCAATTCTCAAATTCATATGGAATAACAAAAAACCCAGGATAGCAAAAACTATTCTCAACAATAAAAAGACTTCTGGGGGAATCAGCCTCCCTGATCTCAAGCTGGACTACAGAGCAGTACTAATAAAAACTGCATGGTATTGGTACAGTGACAGGCAGGTAGATCAATGAATAGAATTGAAGACCCAGAAATGAACCCACATACTTATGGTCACTTGATTTTTGACAAAGGAGCTAAAACCATTCAGTGGAAAAAAGACTGCATCTTCAACAAAGTGTGCTGTTTCAATTGGTGGTCTACATGTAGAAGATTGTGAATTGATCCATTCCTATCTCCCTGTACAAAGCTCAAGTCCATGTGGATCAAGGACCTCAACATAAAACCAGATACACTGAATCTAATAGAACAGAAAGTGGGAAAGCGTCTCCAACACATGGGCATAGGGGGAAAGTTCCTGAACAGAACACCAAGGGCTTGTGCTCTAAGATCAAGAATGGACAAATGGGACCTCATAAAATTACAAAGCTTCTGTAAGGCAAAGCACACTGTAAATAGGACAAAACGGCAACCTACAGATTGGGAAAAGATCTTTACCAATCCTACATCCGATAGAGGGCTAATATCCAATGTATACAAAGAACTCAGGAAGCTAGACTCCAGTGATCCAAATATCCCTATCAAAAAATGGGGAAGAGAGCTAAACAGAGTATTCTCAACTGAGGAAACTAGAATGGCTAAGAAGCACCTAAAGAAATGTTCAACATCCTTAGTCATCAGAGAAATGCAAGTCAAAACAACCCTGAGATTCCACCTCACACCAGTCAGAATGGCTAAGACCAAAAACTCAGGTGACAGCAGATGTTGGAGAAAGAGGAACACTTCTCCATTGCTGGTGGGAATGTAAGCTGATACAACCTCTCTGGAAATCAGTTTGGCGGATCCTCAGACAAATGAACATAATACTACCTGAGGAACCAGCTATGCCACTCTTTGGCATATACCCAGAAGATGCTCCAACATGTAATAAAGACACATGTTCCACTATGTTCATAGCATCCATATTTATAATAGCCAGAAGCTGGAAACAACCCAGATGTCCCTCCACAGAGGAATGGATACAGAAAATGTGGTACATTTACACAATGGAATACAACTCAGTACTAAGAACAATGACTACATGAAATTCGCAGGCAAATGGATGGAACTTGAAAATATCCTGAGCGAGGTAATGCAGTCACAAAAGAATGAACATGGTATGTACTCACTGAAAAGTGGTTATTAGCCCAAAAGTTCGAAATAACCAAGAGTCACTTCAAAGCAACTGTAGGGCTGAGTGTGAGGTCCCAGATGGAAGATTTGGAGAAGGGACTGAAGGAGCTGATGGAGTTTCAGTCCCAGGGAGGGAGCAATAGTGGCAACTGGCCTGACCTCTTGATATTCCCGGTGACTGGATCACCAACCAAAGAATACACATGGAGGGACTCATGGTGCTGACCACATATGTGGCAGAGGAAGGTCTTGTTAGCTATCAGGGGGAGGAGAGTCCCTTGGGTCTGAGGGTTTTAGCTTCCCCAGTATAGGAGAATGCCAAGGAGGGAAGACGAGAGTGGGTGGGTGGGTGCATGGGGAAATACCCCCATAGTTGTAAAAGGAAGGAATGGGGAGGTTCCAAAGGGCAGATATGGAAAAGGGGAAACATTAGAAATGTAAATAAAGTATGAAAAAAGGGCAGGGACAACTAGCTCTCTTAATACTGAAAGTTACCATGGGAGCTGCTAATCAAGGGAAACAATCAATACTACCACCTGTGATGCCTATAAGCACAAAAGTGACCTGCTTGGCAAGATATCACTGTAGCTACAATAGTGGCACTCATATCTTGGTGGTAACCAACAGCTGACTAATTGGATTTAATGCCAACACAATAAGGATAAAATTTTGCCTGGTATTGTATACCTAACTGAAAACCCAGGGCAATTAAAGACATAGACTTTAGATGAAAACCTACTACTGTCACTTTTCTAAACCAGGATGATTCCTACCTGAACTCTAGGTATTTCTCTTTGAATAGAAGGATAAGTATTCTCACTCCACATCAAAGAAGCTACTCTTAGAAGCATACAGAGGCCACAACTAATAAAGCTGTAAGGAGCCACTGATTATGGGTTATTCAGTGCCAATTGACACATCTATAACATAAATTCTACACCTAATACAGAAGAGGGGGCATAAATATTGTAAGACCCAGAGTACCAGGACCTCTCTTGTGAGATTATTTCTCCTACAAATGAAAGAAAATCTTCATTCATGACACTTAAACAATATGGCTGCCAAAGCAAGACCTGAAGAAGTACACCAATATACACACCAGCATGGAAGGGAGAAATCTCACAGAGCCCCAACCCTAGCAAAGAATTACAGGCAACGAAGGAGGAGAGAGAGAGAGAGAGAGAGAGAGAGAGAGAGAGAGAGAGAGAGAGAGAGACTCAGAGCTCTCTAACTGGCTATCTAATATCAAGTGATAAGGTCTGAAGACATACACATACAGGTAACACTTGACTGACCAGGGTATATGAAAGGAGTTTGATGAGGGGGATCTAGGAAATGATTATACATGCAACGGTGTGTATCTATATGTGTTTGTACCATGAGCATGCTGTACTAGTGAGTTTTGTGTGTCAACTTGACACCAGCTGGAGTTATCACAGAGAAAGGAGTTTCAGTTGAGAAAATGCCTCTATGAGATCTGGCTGTAAGGCATTTTTCTCAACTAGTGATCAAGGGGGGAGGGCCCCTAGTGGGTGGTACCATCTGTGAGCTGGTAGTCTTGGATTCCATAAGAAAGCAGGCTGAGTAAGCCAGGGGAAGCAAGCCAGTAAGAAACATCCCTCCATGGCCTCTGCATCAGCTCTTGCTTCCTGACCTGCTTGAGTTCCAGTTCTGATTTCCTCTGGTAATGAACAGCCGTGCAGAAGTGTAAGCTGAATAAACCATTTCCTCCCCAATTGGTTATTCCCCAGCTGACTAACCAATTTCCTTGGTTATGATGTTTGCGCAGGAATAGAAACCCTGACTAAGACACATGCCTAGTGTTTGCATAGGTAAGAAGAAGGTACTGGATCCCCTATTACAGGAATTACAGATAGCTGTGAGCCTAAACGTTGTTTCTGGATATTGAACCCATGTTCTCTGAAAGAGCAACAAGTGTTCTTAACTGATGAGACATCTCTCCAGCTCTGGAAATAATTATATTTTAATTATTAATATTGCAAAATAAGTTTATATTTTTTCTAAAATAAAAACCAATATATTGTACCCATTAATCCAAGATATGGACAATATCTACAAACTTGTTAATTTTTTAAATTAAAAATAATTTGAACATCATTTAAAGAATAGTCTGGGTCATTGATAGCTGTTTTCTTCTATGTGCACCAAAATATATGAAATCAAATCTTCTAAATCAAAGCATTAACAATTAACTTTAGAAAAATAGAAACCATAAAGGTTAGAACTACACTTATGTGCCTCCTGAAGTGATGCAATAAAAAGTACACAGACAGCATGCAGTGGTAAACTCAACATACATAATGGTGAACATGAAAATTACTAGGGCTATAGATCTTACTTCTAGTTATCAGGAAATATAGGGGATGGTAGAACAAATTAAAGCACCATGTGAAAACAGATACTTTAAAAGGAAGGTCATTCTTTTGAAAAATATTTTATTAGCCTATATTAATTTTACAGAAGTTTATTATGACATACATATGACTTTGATTTATTCACTCTTTGATACTCTTTCTCTGTGACACCATTCTCCTTCCATATCCCTAATAGTTCCCCTTTGCAGAAAGTGGAACTTTCCAAGAATTGGTCTTTTAAAAACTAAATTGATTTTATGGAATAGCTTGAAGAATATTGGTATCAGGTCTTCTTTAAAGGTCTAGTAGAATCTGCACTAATTCCATCTGGCCCTGGGCTTTTTTTAGTTGGGAGGTTTTTAATGACTTCTATTTCCTTATGGGATATGGGCCTGCTTAGATAGTTTACCTGCTTTTGATTTAACTTTGGTATGTGGTGTCTGTGCATAAAACCATCCATTTCGTTTAGATTGTCCAGTTCTGTTGAGTATGGGCTTTTGTAGTAGAATCTGATGATTTTTTTTGATTTTCCTCCTTTTCTTTTATGTCTTCCTTTTCATTTCTAATTCTGTTAATTTGGATACTGCCTATGGGCCCTTTAGTTAGTTTGGCTAGGGGTTTATCTATATTGTTGATTCTTTCAAAGAACCTGCTTTTGGTTTTGTTGATTCTTTGTATTGTTCTCTTTGTTTCTATTTGGTTGATTTTGGTCCTGAGTTTGACTATTTCCTGCTGTCTATTCCTCTTGGGTGAGTTTGATTCTTTTTGTTCTAGAGCTGTCAGTTGTGCTGTTAAGTTGCTCCTGTAAGATCTCTCCAGTTTCTTTACCAGGGCACTTAGTGCCATGAATTTTCCTCTTAGCACTGCTTTCATTGTGTCCCATAAGTTTGGGTATGATGTGTCAATATTTTCATTAAATTCCAGGAAGTCTTTTATTTCTTTTTTTTATTTCTTCCCTGATCAAGTTATCATTAAGTAGAGAGTTGTTCAGTTTCCACATGTATGTGGGCTTTCTATTCTTTTTGCTGTTATTGAAGACCAGCCTTAGGCCATAGTGATCTGATAGGATGCATGAGGTTATTTCAATCTTTTTAAATTGCTGTCACTGAAAGAAGGTGTAAAAGCTGTTGTACCTTAAAAGACTTCAGATTTCATAAATAATTGGAATGTGTATTTTACATTTTTATAAACCAGTTGTAGAAGACATGTACTGGGAATACAGTAAAGTTGAATACAGATCAGGTATCATATATCATTAGGAAACAATTTTACTACATGTGCAATGATATTGTGGTTAGCTAGTACTATGTCTTCATTTGAGTTGCATTTTCTAAGGAAATCTTATGAAGTTTTAATTTATTTTTAAATACTCCACTCACAGGGCAAAAATATTAGTATTTATTCACTTCTGATTTTTCTAAATATTCTCTGGATTTGAAAGTCTTTAATGTAATGAAATACTTTGACAAAGGCAACATTTCTGAGCTATAAATTCTGATATGTAAATCAGTATCAGACAAAAAAGAAAAACTGGGAACAGATAAACACAGCAAATATTAATTTCATTTTTGTTTTCTCTGTCAACAAACCTATAATCTTCCAGATTGTTGAATAAGCACAGACAAGCATGAATGTGCATCACAGATAGCTCTGGAATTGTATTTTTTTTCCATTTAAAACTAAAAGCATAAAATGCAATGGTTCCCATTTTTATTAATAATTTTATGTTCAGTTTCCCAAAATAGAATGGGAAACAGGGCAGGAATTCTAAAATCATTTTCAAAAGTTAATATGCTATGAACATTGGTGTTTATTATTCTGTTTACTAAAATTTTTAAACATGTCATTGGTGGTTACAATCTGGAACTATGTAAACATTTTGGAGAAAATCCACACGTAAATCTGTGGAATATACATTTAGTCTTAATGCAAGAAGACTTCTGTCTTATTTTCATTCCTTTCATTGATCGTTTTACAATCTGGAACTGCATAAATGTTTTGGCAAGAATCACCAGTTAAATTTGTGGAATTTGCATTTAGTCTCATAAGCAAGAAGACTCCTGTATTATTTTCATTTCTGTTGCAGTGGTAACATACACTGGAAAAAGAGAATTTAAGGGAGAAAGTGTGTAATTTGTTGTATAATTCCAGAATCATAAAATTTATCATGATGGGAAAGGTAAGGCTGTGCAAGGCAAAGTCATCACCTTGTATCAGTAGCCTAGAAGTCTAGAAGTTGAGAGAAAGAGAATAGGATATGGAAGCAGGCTAGAAAATTCCAAAGCCCATTCTTAGTTACATACTTCTTCCAGCAAGATTCTATCTTTTAAAGGTTCCATATACTCCCTGAACTGTGTCAGCAGATGGCACAGTTAAAATGTGTTTAAAAATTGAGCCTATGGAGGACAATTCACATTCAAACCACAATAATTTCTGAGACTTGAGTTCAAGGCTTTTATATCCTGTTACCACCATTTTCAGTTCATGAACTTTGTTTTCCTGATGGAAGATTGAGTTAGTTGTTCATTTTTGTTGTTGTTGTTATTCAGTAATACATGGTCCATGTGAGTTAAAAGGGAAGTCAGTTGGATATTGTCCTCAGTATTTAGTCTTGATGCAAGAAGTCTTATTTCATATCTGTTGTAGTAGTAACATACCTTAACAAAAGAAAATTTAAGGGAAAAGGGGTGTAATTTGTTTTACAGTTCCATAATCATAAAATATGTAGGAGGAGTGAGTCAGCATGTTCTGACTAGCAGCCCACAATAGCCAACACATGCACAACAGCCACTTCTACATTCAATAATCTCAGAATCTGCCTGACACCTAGAGACAAGGCATGTAACATCCAGCCAATTAGCTGGTATCTCCTGCACAGGATGAGCAGTTATGGACTGAGGGGGCATAGGCAAAAGGTATAAAGGCATTCCTCACTATTACAATAAGCTAGTAAAGCTCATGGTCCAAATTACAATTTGCAAATCACGTATTTCATTGTCACAATTAAGGACATATAGCAAGTAGGGCAGGAAGAAAGAGTCACAGTAGGTTTGTGCCCTTAGCATGTGATAAACGTACTAAAAGAACTACAATGCATAAGCATGGGTTAAGCAATGGTCTTACTTCTTTTCACTCTACTGACCTTTTAGGATTTTAATGCAACCTACACACATACATATTGTTCAGTAGAGGCATTCAAAATCAACTTTACTACAAATTGTTACCTAGTTGTATTATTCTTATGTAAATACTATGGTTTAATTTAACTCATGTTGATATTTCTTTAATATTTCTAGACAGTTTCAGCTGTCATTCCTTTTTACTGTGAGGCACTTAGTTGATGATTTAATTCATTTAAACTTAAACTCCTATAGTTATGGAAGCAGGAGACTTCATCTTTTGGTAAACTGTCTATTTTGCCCAATTCTCATGACAATTAATAGTGAAAATGTGAAATGTGTACAGGCAAAACAACTGAAAGAAAAAGTCCATTTTCCATGCTGGGGAGCAGGCTATGAATGCAGAAATTGTTAGCTTATGTCTTTATGTTGAGAAATATTTACATCCGCAGCAATGACATCTTACATTATCCTAAGCAGTTATGTTAAAGAACTTTCAGTTAAGCTACTTGAGTTGATGCCTAAAGTAACCATGTAGTGCAAATTTCTAGAGGTAATTATGCTACAATACAAATACATATATAAACACAGGTAATTAGATGACATTTCCCAGGAGCAACATGTGCTAATTTGTCAACACTAATTTGACCATGTCTATACCTATACATATCACTATTAGAAGGGAATATTACTCACAGTTGGATCAGCTTTTCTTGAATGCATTTATTATCTGGCTATGTGTCCATACCCACAGAACAAACTTCCAGTCTATTTTTAGTTTGGACACTCAGTATAGTTTTACCCTACTGTATGCCAGGCTCTTTTCTTTGTTTTGATTTTTAACTATTTATGATTTATAATTCCTGTTTACATACAAGCTCTTAACAAATTCTAAATTCCAGGGATACAGGAGTAAAATCTGGTGAGGTTGCCATTTTACCCATGGTGTTTTGTACTATACTTAGTGCAGTGCTATTATTGAAAGAACACTCTGTTGAATGAACTAATGAGTGAATGAATAGTGAGCTAGTGAGTAAAACAAAACAAACTCTCAGTCGAAGGAAGGCAGGCTTTTCTTTGTTCTAAACAGACATGGAAGGTTCATACATAAACCAGTTTAGAAAGTGAGGGATTCTGATAGTAGATATGTAATGCTGGCTTCGATGCAAACTCTGGTTTATATGGCATGCTGAAGAGGATTTTTTTGTAGTTGTAGTCAGTAGTAGCTGTTTCTGTTTAAGATTGATTTCCAAACTGATTTCCAGAGAGATTGTATCAGTTTGCATTCCCAACTGCAATGGAGGAGTGTTCCTCTCCTGGGCATATACCCAGAAGATGCTCCAACATGTAATAAAGGCACATGCTCCACTATGTTCATAACAGCCATATTTATAATAGGCAGAAACTGGAAACAACCCAGATGTCCCTCAACAGAGGAATGGATACAGAAAATGTGGTACATTTACACAATGGAATACTACTCAACTATTAAAAACAAAGACTTCATGAAATTTGCAGGCAAATGGATGGAACTTGAAAATATCATCCTGAGTGAGGTAACGCAGTCACAAAAGAATGAACACAATATGTACTCACTGATAAGGGGTTATTAGCCCAAAAGTTCAGAATACCCAAGAGTCACTTCACAGCAACCATTGGGCTGAGCGTGGGGTTCCAGATGGAGGAATTGGAGAAGAGACTGAAGGAGCTGAGGGAATTGGCAGTCCCATGGAGGAAGCAGCAGTGTCCACTGGCTTGACCTCCCGATGCTCCTAGAGACTGGATCACCAACCAAAGAATACACCTGGAGGGACCCATAGTGCTGACCACATATGTGGCAGAGGAGGGTCTTGTTAGCCATCAGGGGGAGGAGAGGCCCTTGGGTCTGAGGGTGTTAGATGCCCCAATAAAGGAGAATGCCAAGGAAGAAAGATGAGAGTGGGTCGGTGGGTGGGAGAATACCCCCATAGAGGAAGGGGAAGGGAGGAGAGAATAGGGAGGTTCCAAAGGGGAGATCTGGAAAGGGGGAAACATTTGAAATGTAAATAAAGTATCAAAAATAAAAAATAAAAAAAAAAGAAAGTCTGTTAGAATGTTGGGGAAAAAAAAAAAGACTGATGTTTCCTATAGTGAACCCAGGAATGAAAAGTGACAACAATGAATGACATCTGTTGTGAAGCATACCAAGAACCTTTTGAGATTCTGAAGTGCAACAAAGCCCTGTGGTACTTTATACCAAGATAGAAAGAATGACTTGATCTTACTTGGGAACTTTACTTTTCTATACAGCTACCAAATGCTAAGGGAAAAATTAAAGACAAAGCTCAGTCCCTTTCTGCATTATCAGGGATATGTGATATGACTGGACCAGAGTACACATTTGAGGTTTCTTTTTCCTTTTTTTTTTTTTTTATTCAAATTCTCTTTTCTGTTCAAGCTTGTTAGTGACTTGACTCTTGGCAAAAATCCCCTGCCTTGATTGAGGTTTCTATCATATAACTGGATTTCAGTTATCTATTTATCCTCTATTTCTTGAGCTTAAAATCTTTGTTGTAGAAATTGCAGAAGCTTGTCCTTTTTGCCAGACTTTTTATTCTTTCTGACCCACCAATAATCCATTTTGACTGATAATTTTAAAAATGTGACCACTGACCATAATGGAGGACAACAAAAAACCCTCTATTTACTAGAATAGGAGTGTAGATTTATAAAATCATTTTGGAAGACTCTTCTTACAGTGTCTAGTAATCAAGAACATACATACATCTTATGATCCAGTAATTCTGCTCCAAAGTCTATGCACAAAATAAATGCCTACACTTATTAACCAAACGACATAAATAAAAGTGAAAATATAATTTATAATAACCCCCAACAATAAAACATAACTAAAAATGAAAATATAGATTATAATTGCCCCTAATAACAAAACTACCCAGATGTCTTTCAACAGTAAATAATGAAAATAAACTATGATGTGTTTGCACTATTGATTATTATCCAGCAAGGAGAATGAATAATGTGTAAGTATGTATAAATCAAATACATTTTTTCACAAATGTTGGATAAAAGGAATGAAACACAGAAAGGAGTACACACTGTGTTATTCTACTTATATGAATGTCAAAAGAATATATAACAAAGTGGTTAAAATACCATCTCCTTGTAAGGAGGCCACTGACCAGACTGGACAATTTTAAATTTTATCTTTTGAAAGTGTTTAGAGTTTTGATAATGGTTTGTTTTCTTTATTCTTCTCCTTCTCCTTCTTATTTTTATTTTTATTTTTTTATTTTTTTAGTATAGAATAGAATTTATTTAGGCCATAGGGAAGGGAGTTGAGGGGGTAATAGAGATGAAGAAAGGCAGAGAGAAAGAGAGAGAAAGAGAGAGAAAGAGAACAAGTGAGAGTTGGGCGGGGGAGTAGATGTCAGCCATGAGCTTGTAGACAGAAAGGAGGAGGGGAATGTGGAGAGAGGGGAAAGAGGGTGAGGGAGCAGAAACAAGAGGAGAAGAGAGAAAGAGCATGGTTTGTTTTCTTATCTGAGCTTTGAATATACAGATATGCTCAGGTTAAAATAATTTGTGCCAGGAGGCAAATCCTTACAGAAAACTGACTTTCCCTCTCTCAGCAGAAATCAGTTGCCAAAATATCTCCATCACTAGGGTTTGGATTTTCTATCACCTTCATGTTGGAACTTGGTTTGCATTGAGTTAGTAGAGGTCTTACACATGTTGTCACAAACTTTGTATGAGGAAATATCCTGTTATATCCAGAAAACTCTGTTTCTCTGTAGTCACCTACCTCCTCTGTTTCTATTATCTTCCTATACCACTTCTAAAATGATTCTTGAGCCTTGGGAAAAGGAGAATGTGCTATAAGGGTATGAAACCCTCAAAGAACTAGCATTTAGAAAAATACAACACCCCTTCATATTAAAAGTCTTAGAAAGATGAGGAATTAAAGGCCCATACCTAAACATAGTAAAAGCAATATACAGCAAACCAGTAGCCAACATTAAACTAAATGGAGAGAAACTTGAAGCAATCCCACTAAAATCAGGGACTAGACAAGGTTGTCCACTCTCTCCCTATCTATGCAATGTCGTACTCAAAATTCTAGCCAGAGCAATCAGACAACAAAAGAATACCAAAGGGATAAAAAGTAAAAAGGAAGAAGTCAAGATTTCACTATTTGTAGATGATAGTATACTTAAGTGACCCCAAAAATTCCATCAGAGAACTCCTACTGCTAATAAACAACTTCAGCAAAGTGGCTAGATATAAAATTAACTGAAACAAATCAGGAGCCTTCCTATCCTCAAAAGATAAATTGGCTGAGAAAAAAATTCAGGGAAATGACACCCTTCACAAATAGTATAAAATATCTTGGTGTGACTCTAACCAAGCAAGTGAAACATCTGTAAAACAAGAACTTCAAGACTCTGAAGAAAGAAATCAAAGAAGACCTCAGAAGATGGAAAGGCCGCCCATGCTTGTTGATTGGCTGGATTAACATAGCACAAATGGCCATTTTTCCAAAAGCAATCTAGAGATTCAATGTAATCTCCATCAAAATTCCAACTCAATTCTTCATAGAGTTAGAGCTATTATCAAATTCATATGGAATAACAATAAAACCCAGGATAGCAAAAACTATTCCCAACAATAAAAGAACTTCAAGGGGAATCACCATCCCTGATCTTAAGCTGCACTACAGAGCAGTGGAGATATAAACTGCATGGTATTGGTACAGTGACAGGCAGGTAGATCAATGGAATACCCATTGAATTGAACCCACACACTTATGGTCACTTGATCTTTGACAAAGGAGCTAAAACCATCCAGTGGATAAAAGATAGCATCTTCAACAAATGGTGCTGGTTCAACTGTCCGTCTACAGGTAGAAGATTGTGAATTGATCCATTCCTATCTCCCTGTACAAAGCTCAAGTCCAAGTGGATCAAATTTCCTGAACAGAAAACCAATGGCACAGACTTTAAGATCGACTATAGACAAATGGGAATCTCATAAAATCAAAAAGCTTCTGTAAGGCAAAGCACACTGTCAACAGGGCAAAATGACAAACTACAGATTGGGAAAAGATCTTTACCAACCATACATACAAAGTCAAAGATCTACTGGCTAAGACTGCCTACTTGTTGATTACAATTTTACTGGAATGACAAGTATCACATTGTCAGTCCACAATTTAGTAATATTTTCATGAAGAACAAGAAATCTAACATAAAATAGACTAACATTCTTCCTGTTTATTTACTCAACTTCTCTGTTTCTTACCTACCTGATATGCAACTAAGAAGACAGAGAACCAGTGACAGTCCCTGATGTTAAAGGTATTAACTAACTTCTTAAAAACTCAAGGTTCCACTGTTCTCTGTCTTTCAATGTTAGTTTTAGAATAAGACAATGCCGAGTCAAGCTTGGCCATGTAAGGGACCCAAAGGTTTAAACAACCGGTAATTCCCCCTCACAAAGACATGGAGATCAAGAGTGATGCAATCAGCAAGAGGTTTATTATCCAATGCATTGGGGTCATCCTGCACATTAGACAGAGGCGACTCGGAATTCGCAAAGCTCATACCTTTTATACATTCTTGAGGCAGATTATGGTCACAGCTTGAGTTGGACAGTTGGCCTTATCTCTAGGGAGAGAAAGAGGGGAGGAATGCCCATCCCACAGGAAATATCTGCTAGCTAGGTGGCCTATTCTCAGGAGATGGGAGGAAAAGCATTTTTTTCATTCCAGGGCCATTGTTGTTTGGGAGAGCCCTTGTTGACAGCCCTTGTTGCTGGCTAGTTGACCTTATCTCTAGTGAGGGGAGGAGAGGGAAGGAAAAATATTTGTTTCAGTAAGGGAAAAAATGACATGGTTGCCAGCCCTGAAAGAGAGCCATCAGGGCAATGGCCTCTATGAGGGTCAAACTTTGCTGTGGGCATAAGGCTTATTTGTAAAATAATGTACACATTTTCATGTTCCTGCCTCGAGAAATGTCCATTCTGCCAAAGTTAATGACTCCATGATAATCAGAAAGATTGTAAGTCTCGGAGGTGAGGGTGTGTTTAATGTCCAGCAAACTGGTAGAATGCTGTGTCCTTCAAGATAGCCCTTGAGGCTGTGGAAAAGAATGCTGAAAACATGAGTTCAAAAATATATAATTTCTCAACTATGTAAAATATAAGGATACAATATGATTTGTATAAGGCACTTCACAGATCTAAGGGAACAGAGGCAGCTGCACTATGAGCCAGCTTGTCAGAAATATACTAAGGGAAGAGATAAAGAGACTTAAGGAGTGGTGAACACAGGGGAAGATCCCATCCAGCTAAGATACTTTTGTTTATGCTTACAAAAGTAGGCAGATTTCTGAGTTCAGTCAGCCTGGGACAGAGGGAGTTTAGGTGCAGGCCCAGGAATGATAGGAATGTCAATTTCAGGGCAGGGTCCCACCCAGCTATTTTATTGTCTGTGCTTGTGCTTGCTATCTCTTTCTAAGAATCAAGGGGCTGAGATTATGGGATGTTGATTCATGGTAAAATCAAAAGGGAACCTGGAGTAATGACTGACTTGATATGTAAATAAAAGACTGAGCTTTTGTTCTATCCAGGGAGTTTTGAGAATGGCAAGAAAAAGCTCTTTGGAATAGAACACAGAGGGAGAGCAATCTGGAAAGCCCTCTGGAGCAGAACATAGGTCCTCATCTCGGACTCACAATTTGACTTCTAGTCATTTGTTTCACTACTCCTAGACACTCTTTCTCTTAGGTACCTCTCTTTAAGCTGAGGCTGGTCCTTAGCTAGACCATTTAGCTAAAATATCTTCATGAATATTTAAATATCTACGGTAGCTATGTAAGATTTTTTTTTAAGTTAAAAAGAGGGCTAATATAGATATACAGCTAAATACAGATAAATAGACTTTATAAAAGAATTATCAAAATGATATACTTATTTATCATGGAGAAGACTCGAAATAGTTTATTTCAGTGCTAAAAACTTTTAGCAGTGTTGGTCATTTATCAAAATTGTATGAAAATCTTTGTACAAATTTTATCCTGGCGCCATATGATACCAGCATGTTTTCTAAAATATGAGTGCATATAGTACATAGTACATAGAGTATATACTTTAATATAGAACAATAACTTCAGCATCATGGATATAATGTATATATACAACTTAAATCCATTATAGTTTAGTTCACTTTACGGAGATTTCCAGTTGGCCACAAAAAAGGAGATTGTAAATGTATATATGTTTCCAGAGAATATGACCATCTGCTATAAGTTCTTTGAATAGGTTGTCTAATGTTCTATTCTTTTTTTGGATCACTTCCCCATGCCCAAATGTATTTGCTTACTATCATAAAACTTGAGTGGCTTCAGTTCACCTCTCTAAACCAAACACTCTAATGGGCTCTATGTAGCAGAATGTTTGTCAGCTATAGTTGACTCTTTGAATAGGCCTAATTTGTGGCCATAATTTTAAATATGGGACAGTGTCTTTGCTTTTGCTCTAAGAGGCAGAAACTGTATTTTAAATAAATTGTGGGGTTAATATAATATGTACTAATTAGTATCCTTTTTGCTAAGAAGACAAACAACTTATCTTTCTGAGCTGATATATTTGGCAAAATAGTTGGGATTTGAAGTCAGAGGTCTTAGGAGGGGAAGGACAAAAGGAAGGCAGGATCAGATATTGGAAAGGTCAGGAGAAAAGTACAGAGGGTCAAGAAAATAAATAGAAACATGTAGCAGTGGGGGATGAGGAACTGGAGGTAGCCTCTAGAAAGTCTCAGACTTCAGGGAAGCTAGATGCTCTCAGGACCCAGCATCAATGACTTTATCTGAAATGCCCAATAAAGGGGAGATAGAACATGTAGATACCACATCCAGTAGATAGGCACAGTCCCCAGTTGATATTAAAACCCATTCATATTAAAACTTTTAACGCAGAAATGTTCCCATCTAAAGGAAATGCAGGGACAAAAAAAAAAAAAAAAAAAAAATGGAACAGAGACTGAAGAAAAGGCCATTCCAAGACTGTCCCACCTAAGGATCCATCCCATCTGCAGACACCAAACCCAGACACTATTGCTGATGCCAAGAAGTGCTTGCTTACAGAAGCCTGGTATGACTGTCCTATGAGAGGTTCTACCAGTACCTGACTAATACAGACTTAGATCCTCAGACTCACCCATTGGACTGAGCCTGCGAATCCTAATGAAAGAGTTAGGGGAAGGACTGAAGGAGCTGAAGGGGATTACAACCCTATAAGAAGAACAATAAAAACTAACAGGACCACCCAGAGCTCCCATGGACTATAGAACCAACCAAAGAGTATACATGGGGGGAGCCATGGCTCCAGATATATATGTAGCAGAAGGTGGCCTTATTTGACATCAGTGGGAGGGGAGGCCCTTGGTCCAGTGGAGGTTTGATGCCCCCAGGGTAGGTGGATACTAGAGTGGTGATGTGGGCATGGGTGAGTGGGTGGAGGAGTACCCTCATAGAGGCAAATGGGAGGGAGGAGACGTGGATGGGGTGGGGGGTTTGTGGAGGGGTAACCTGGAAGGGGGTATCATTTGAAATGTAAACAAATAAAATGATTAATAATAATAAAAAAAAAGAAAAAGAAAAAAAAAGAGTCACAACTGACTGCATTGCTTATTGCCTAGAGAGGGGGAATTCAAGTCACTAAAAATCAACTGTTTTAAATGTAAAATAAACAGAGAATATAAAAAGTAATTTGAATATCACATGCTGTAGTATATATTCACTTATGACTGTGTAAAGAAGAGATAAAGTAGGCATAATAGCAAGATATAATAAAGCAGTTGAGTATATGCTACTATTGTCCAGCTTCATAATGTTTTGGCATACCCCTGAGGCATCTGAAATTATTCCTATGTATGGTTCTCTCTCAAGCACATGAGGATCCTTGAGTCTTTGCTTTAGATTTTTCTGTGGAAAACAGGAGCTTTATTAACTGCATACAGAAGTTGCAGAAAGTTAATACCCAGTAGGACAGCCCTCAAACAGTAAGGAACCAGATTTGATGGATAAGTACATCACCCTTTTTATCCCTCTGAAGGAAGATTCAGGAGCATATTTAATATAGTTTCCCCCAGAGTTTCTGTAATTTACAATTTTATGTCTCAACTCCAGTGAACTAATGCGAACACAGAAATATTTGATAGCATATATGTATTTTGAAGGTGTTTCTCAAAAAATTAACATTTGAATCAGTATACTGGGGAAAGAATGTGGCTCTTGATAATTTGAGTATGCATAATTTAATTTTTGATTAATTTTGATTAATTTTTGATTGCATAACTTGATTGAATAACTGTAAATGAAGGACCAATTTATATTGTCTTCTTCAATTGGGATAATTATCTCCTATCATCTCTGACCCTTCGACATTGGGATCCATGATTCTTTGGGCATTGGACCAGAGGGCTAAAAGATACACCACCACCTTTCATGGTTTACTAGATTATTGGCAGTGGGATTTCTCAGCCTCCATCATCTCATAAATTAATTTCCATGACATGGCATGTTTCTGGACATACAGAGGCATATGTGATTGGATTGATAAACAGACCAACAAATTATCATGCTCTACAACCCAGTAAGGGGTTCTGAAATTAATAAAACATCACAAGCTGAGGACTATATGAGAGCTATACATTATATTGATTAAGATATACATCTAACACACATGCATATAACACTTACAACTTCTATCTGTATATGTTAGGATACACCTATTGGTAATATTTCCATTTCTTGAGATGCCCCTATCTAGGGTTCAGCCTCAGTAGCCTACTACAATAACTTGTTCTTTAATGTGCCCTCATTAACTTTTCTCCTCCATAGCCTTCCTTTCTCTTCTGTTTCACTTACGATAATTTTCTACACAAAACAACACATGCAAGCATTGCCTTATCTCAGTATGTGCTGTGAGGCAGGTGAGTCCCATAGGATAGCAGTGGTATTTATTTAATGTACCTACATGAATTAACTCCTTTGCTCCTACTAATAATTTCAGAACCAAGGAGAAGATACTCCCAAGTTCCTAGTTTAGAGAAAATACTGTAGTACTGTTCTGTCTTATCATCAAGGACAACATGATTTATCACTTGTAGTGATTACATCATTTAACAGCAGTGAATTCAGGGAAGCAAATTGCAGAAAACATCAAACTTTAGAAACAGGACTCATGGTAGCTATCATTTATCATGTTAAGTATTTCTGAAAAGTATTCATATAAAATTCTAACTTTTTATTTGATTTAACAATGACTAATTTATTCAATTCCTCTGTATTCAGTGAATATGCTAGGCTTTTTTCTACATATCTGATATAGTTCCAAGCAATAAAGATCCATTGAAAAGAAGGCATCTGAGGATCACATTCTTATATTCTCAAGGAATTTTGCAGTGGAGATACTATGAGATAGACAGTAATCTATCAATTAGATAAACTAACTTTTAATTTATAATTATGATGCATGTCACAAAAGTAAATATGTAAATATAGTCATATTTCTCAAGACAAAAGAATATAAAAACCAACAATATATAACATTATGATACATCCTTAGCCTTCTCGAAATGGTTAACAAAGCCTATAGCTACACAGTTTTATTTACCATTTTTTCCTCACAGTGGAAGAATATAAAACAATGTATTTCTATTTTATTACTATCAACAACACAAAGACTTTCAGTGCTATTAACTGGCTTTACAGAACCTTTACTGCTGCCTATAATGGCAGAATAAATTATTGTCAGGGTTAATCTTTTCTAAAATAATTTATCCCTTCTGCAATTTACAGCAATAAGTTTCTCGAGCGTTTATTTAGCACTAAACTCTCTCTCTTTGGCTTTCATAAAAACTGTGGGAGATATTTGTTACCTTGCCCTGTCATCCTGTGTAATGTTAAATACAATAGCAATGGTTTAATGTGATAAAACATAGGGGGAAAGACTGCTGAGACTTGAATATAATCAATTTGCTCCAATCCCAGTTTAGATGAAAATTTATTGCTAAATTGTCTTTTTAAAGTTGCTTTCGTTATTTCATATTGATCTCCAAATGATTAAGAAGTGGAAGAGTATTGATTTATAAATGAAAAAAAAAGTCCTTATAATGAGAATAAGAATCAAACTGCAAAATTTTTCGTTTATAAAACTAGATTTTAATGGTCTCAATTAGCTCCTTCATAGTTCTTGAACTTAAGCTGGATTTTTTTGTTTTATCCAATCTTAACTACTAATTTTAATTCTCAGATCATACTTTACATATCTTACTATGAATATGTATGTATATTACACACACACACACACACACACACACACGTATGCTCAACACATTACAAAATTGCCACAACAGAGTTCAAGACATTTCAAAGAGACCTAACAGAAGCAGAAGTGACACATTGACAGGGATGCATAGGGAGTGTGTCTGTGGAGTCAGATAGACCCTGTTGGTCTACAGAATACATTACTGCTACAGAGTCAGGAATCTGGGTCAAATTTGGGCAGAGCTTCAGAGTTCAGTCAACATTCAGCAGCAATTAATTGGACTAGGATCCTATAAGAGAGAATAGGACTGAGATAGATGAATGGGCAGACAAGTGGACAGCAGATGCAGATAGATGAATGGTGGACAAATGAACGACAGCTGAAAAGACCATGTCAAGAATAGAGCCCAAACCAACGAAAAGCCCAGGATAACCAAAAATTATATTCCTGTCCTTCTTTTGGCATGCACTCAGGCAAACAGAGTAGAGGTTGGTAGAAGTCTTCACCATCACAGTGTTATGTGATGCCAGCACAGGGTATCAGTAAGTGCTCCATGTCCTTGCCTCCTCTGGTGTGTTTTATAAATTATTGAGTCTGGTTTTACTTATTTGATTTTAATAAGCTCCTATGCTCCTATAGTTCGAATGTACTTGGGTAAATTGTATGGTGGCACCTTAACAACTTTAAAATTACTTCTGTATTTATTTTGACATGTTTCTTATAACTCACCATTGTATATAATACTGTGATACTCCCACAGTACATACAGATTTTTGTCAACATAAATTCCTAGAAATAAGTTTACTAGATAAAATTTTATGCACAATTTATACTTTGGTACTTTTTGGTAAACTATTCATTAGAAGTACTGTATTGATTTGTACTGTTATATGGAACATTTCTCTAAAATTCTCTAACAATTAAATTTTATTATTAAAATAAATAAATAAATAAATAAATAAATAGGTATACATTTTGGGAGAGTCTGAACCACAGTGGAAACGTAAACATCACCACTTGTCTGGCACCACCTTCAAGACATAGATTGCTATATAACTTATTTTTTAAAGTTGTTAAGCTGGAAATTCTTACAAGTTAAAAAGACCATTCTGTTAAGTGTGGGGCTGATATGATTGATAATTTTTAAAGTATGCAATATAAGCTATATTTGGCTATCAATATCTGGAGTTAAGATGCAAAATCACTTTCTCAATATTAAATCTTAAAACTCTGCTTAGAAGGTGTATGTTTGAATGGAAAAATGCAGCAACTCCTGGTAGTCCTTATTTCCTGGATTATTTTCTGTTCTTGTTTGAGTCTGGACTTTCTTGAGCTAATGCTGTTCATAGAGACCTCCTTGACGCTTTGGAGACACTTCAGATTACTTCAGGAGTGCTTCACATACGCAAGGCCATGGGTTCAATTCATGGCACCACAAAAGAAAAGTCCCTTGGGAGATCATGTTGATTCAAGTTCAAAAGTGAAAGTACATATCCTAGTTACTTAATCAATCAACCCAGAGTAAGTGAAAAATCTTTCTACAACTTTCCTTTTTCTTTTTTACTCAAAGAAGTAGCATTTCTGGGACCACTTTGGGACCCTCTATTTTGCCTCCATAAAGGACTTCTTCATAAGAGCATGGTTGTACAGCGTTCCAAATGTCTGCCTGGCTACTTCTCATTGAAAATCTCTTTTCTTCAATTACTAAGATACTAAAACACTCATATGCTGTTATACTTTATTTTTGGTTTTGCCATATTTGAATGTTGGGTGTCCTCCTTGGGAACTAGCGTAAGAAGATTCACTCTTCCCCATTTTACCCACAATATCATAAGGTGTCATTCATAAATGTCCCAGAGCTAGTCCAATCTGTATGTTCTTATTCTTGACTGGATCTTTATTTTGCAATAAGTTTCATAGCTACTCTAGTAAGGAAAACAATGTAATGTATAAAAGTGGCCTCTAATTGTTTTATAATTCAGTTCCTATTATTTTATATGATTCTTTAATGCATATTAAATTCCATGAAGTTATTTTCCAGAGCAGACATTGGTTTAAAAGTAATATTTTGTTTGCCACATGCTCTTGTATTTTAATATCAGTGGTAAGTACAGCAAGTAGAAATGTAGTCTAAACATAAAATTTTATTTTAAGTGTATGGGCAATTTTCCTACATGTATGTCTAAGTACCACTTTGTACAACAAGCCACAAGAAGACATCAGATCCCCAAGAATAGGAGTTATGAATGATTGTATGTCAGCATTTAGGTGCCGAAAACAGAGCCCAGATCCTCTCAGAGAACAGCAAGTGTTCTTAACTACTGAGCTTTCCCTAGCTTCAAGTCTAATTTAAAATTCATTTAAAATTCTTGCTTTTCCACAGTTACATCATGTCTGTAAAGTGACAATTGATACATATCTTCTGTATAGAGATAGGTGACTGCATGTAAGAATCGGATAGGTCAGAATGGTAGAACTGATATTTCAATTATATAATCTTATTTTACTTAATTCAAATTTTGTTACATTTATTTATTTGTGTGTATAAATAAATGTGAAAGATAGAGATAGAGAGAGAGAGAGAGAGAGAGAGAAACAGAGAGAGATACATAAGGAGTCTATGTACGTGTGTACATTAGTTTATACATGTACATGTTCCACTGGAGGTCAAAGAACAGCTTGTAGGAGTCAGTTCTCTCTTTCCACTATGTGGTTTCCAGGGATCAAATCATCAAGTTTGATGGCAAGTGTCTTTGTACTATGAGCCATTTTGCTGCCCTTAAATTTTATTTAATTTTTGTTTTGTTTTATTGTTTTGTTTTGTTTTGGTTTGGTTTTCTTTTTTCCTAGACAGGGTTTCTCTGTGTAGCCCTGGCTGTCCTGGAACTCACTCTGTAGACCAGGCTGGCCTCGAACTCAGAAGTCCACCTGCCTCTGCCTCCCCAGTGCTGGGATTAAAGGCATGCGCCACCACTGCCCAGCTTATTTAATTTATATTAAAGATTTTAATTAAAAATTTACCTCCTACCTGAGACAAACAATATTTACATAATCTGCTGGGGCTCCTTATTGTCTGTCATGTATGCACTATCTCAGCATATATAATGAACACATTTGTGCCTTTCTGCAATATCAGAAATCATAGTATAATAATAAATTCACAAAATAGGGCAACTTCAATAACAAAAATATGCCATATACTCTAGCTTTTCTTTATAGCTCTAGCCAAAGAAAATACAGGTTCTTTTATTCCAGTCTTAACAAATACTATGTCTCAGATCACACAGTATATACATACATACGTATATACACGTACAAACACACAGATACCACATAATAAATATATCTATATGTATGTGTGTGTATATATTTATGTTACTAAATAGTTGTGAAGGGTTAAAGAATCAAAGAGTTTCAAAGAATCCTGAAGGACCAATGCTAGGAAACTGATAGGAAAGGTAGTGTCTGTGTACTGAAAAGATCATGAATATAACTGAGCTGGAGAAGCAGTTGGAGAAGCTAGTGCTGCTGACTGCTGGCAGTAGACTCATGCTGATGGGTCAGAGTTGAGTGAGGTCCAAAGAAGTATGAGACCAAGTCCAGAAGACTGAATAGCCAGATGTATGGATAAATGGCAGGTCTATGTGGCCAAAGAGGAAGGGGAGTAAATGAAGATTTGAGTAGGCCATGTCAAGAATGGGGACAGAGCCAAGATAAAGCTCCTATGTCAGGAGTTCTCTACCTATTAGTCTCTGATGCACACACTTAATGGTCAGATGTCAGTGGGAGCCACTGCCATTGCCACACTATGTGTTTACCTCTTCATGGGATATGGGAAAGGGAGATCTACCCTTTCTTTGGTCTAATGTATCTGATAAGTTCTTGGACCTAGTTTTCCTAATTCACTTTTCCTAAGCTTATGTGAGCCTAAAGTCCCATTTCACTTTGATATATTTATATAGTAACATCCTGTCTACCCCCAGAAATAAGTTCTTTAACAGTCAGTGCTATGTGGGAGGTGCTATAAGACTGTAGCAAGTAAATAGAGACTAAAAAATAGTAACATAAAGATTAATATATGTAGGTATGAAGAGTTGGTTTTAGCAGGTAAGAGCATTTGTTGCTCATTCAAAGGACCAGAGTTGATTCCTAGCACCTGCATTGTGGCTCACAACCATCTATAACTCTAGTTCCTGGGGAATCTAACACTTACACCTGACCTCTACAGGACCCAGTCATGTACATGGTACATACACCTACCTACATGCAGGCAAAACATTCATACACATAATAAAATAATTCAATTTAAAATTTAAAAGAAGACTAACATGTAAAAGAAGCCAGTTTGTTGGATTAACTGGCTGTGTGGTGGGAGTGAAGTCCCTTGGTGGCCCCGGCTCAGAGCACCTCGGAGAGGCGGGATGCAGGCAGTTTGATTGCATGCACCCCACAGATCACCAGGTGTGTGTCTGGCTGTGAGAAGCCCCCACAGAAACACTGTCTGGGGGTGGGGTAGTGCGGCCTGGGGTCCCGGGGATCACAGGGAAGCTGGCTCTGTCAGGATCCCATGGTCTTGGACATTCCAGGCGCCATTGCCATGGAAGAACTGAGAATGAAGTGGGGGCGGCAGGCTGGAGGTGGCCTGGGGCCAAGATGGGAAAGCAGGGAGGAGACCAGCCAGATCCCACCAGGGACTGGGGTTGGCGGCTTGGCACAGGCTAGCTGGATTGGTTGGTTGGGTGACAGCCATGACTGGGAGGACTGGGAGGCCTTTTGCGGGATACTAAATGTGGCTCTTTAGAGGAAAGCTGGTTCCCTCTTTCCCCATGGCAGATCTCGATGAAGAAAGACAGTCCAGGGTTTCAGGGCATTTATTGTCATGGCACAGAGTGGCATGAGAATTGGTACCCCTGTGACCTCAGGGAGGGGCGAGGTTGAAATAGTAACTGGGAAGGGGAGTGGCTAAGCCTCTAAGGGCTTCATTAACATGGGGATGTCTTGAGGCTATGTGACCATGCCTCTACCCATGGAAGGGTTTGGGGCTATGTGACCCATAGTCACAGACCTATGGAGAGCTGCAGTCTCATGTCAGGAGCCTGGTTTTCCAGGGGAATGGTCAAATGCCTGCCATCTCTTATAGGGTCCACTGGATCCTATTGGGTCCACTGGGGTTTAAACCTTAGCTCAACCAGAAACCAGGCTGCCTTCATGGTCCCACACCAGTTGATATAAAAAAACTGGAATCACTTCTGCACCTGGGCTGTAGTCAACAAATGAATCATGCTCAAGAAAGTCCCAAGCCATACACACATGGGAAACGTGGGCTTCATGCAGATGACCTATACTCATGGCCTAGCACATTAGAATGCATGCTTTCCTCTCTGCTCACTATCCCACTTTTCTCAAGAGCCCTTTTCTATTCTTAATAAACTTTATTATTGATCTGAAGGATTTCTTTGGGATACAAAAACCTAGATACTTCAGGTACCCCTGTGAAATACTGTAATGTCTGCCCTCCAAACTCAGATTCTCACCTATGACAAGATGGTGCAGTCACAAGTCAATCCAGGGACTGAGTTGTCCTTCATTCTCAAAAATGGAATCACAAGCTGCTTATAAAATAGAGTATCTATAAGCAAGATAGGGTCTGGAAAAAATCACTGTTTCATGCAATGTGGAGTAACTTAGGGAAGAACACAGCCTAATCTAAGTAATTGTTAATAAAATTGGTCACAGCCGCTGTTCCAGTTTCAAAGAACAAGAGCAGTGGTGATCTACAAAACTGCTAATTAACATTTTTTCTCCAGATCCAGCATCATATCATGGCCATTCATCATTAGGGATTCAAATAGTGTGCTTTTTACTCTCAAGGGGATTTGTGTCCTATGTGCTTCATGCTTAAAAGCAAAGTACATTTGGCATTGTTTACAACATTTGAAGAGATACTTCATTATTTGAGGAGTCATATATTATTGTCTCTGATATATATATATATATATATATATATATATATATATATATATATATTCTGTCACCTGTCTTCAGTAAGGTAACTAAACAAGTAAGAGAGAAAAACAAGAGGAAGAAAGGTTATTCCTTTTTCCAAAGGAAAGAAAAAAATGATTATATCATTGAAACATTTCAATTTTATTATCCAGAATGTCCTTTCTCTCTTAAAAAACTGAGATTTAACCCAGAAAACAGGAGTTTAGGAAAGGCCAAAAGAAAGTTAGGATTCCTAGTCCCTTGTTATCTTTTTTGTTACATGAAGCCTGAAGGTGTTACTAAAACTCCAGTCCACAAACTGATCCTTCCTAGGGAAACTTCCTTTTGTCCTAGCTATATCTTTTTTTTTTTTTTTTAAGTTGACATAAACTATAGTCATTTGAGAAGAGGAACTGTCAGGTGAGAAACTGTTCTCATCAGATTTGGCCTGTAGGAAAATTTATGGGGGCATTTTCTTGATTTATTATTTATGTGTTGTGGAAGGCCCAGCTCACTGGGGGTGGTACTGCGTTGTACAATAAAACAGGCTGAACAACCCATGGGGAGTAAGCAGTGAGTAGCATTCTTCTAGAGCTTCTACTTCAGCTCCTGCCTCCAAATTCCTGTGGCAGTTTCCTTCCATGATGGATTGAAAACTGTAAGATGAAACAACCTTTTTCCTTCTTACATTGGTATTTGTCATGGTGTTTTATCACAGTGATATAAATGTTAATTAAGATAGAACTTGGTATCAGTATGTAGGGCTTTGCTGTGATGAGCCTGTCCGTGGGTTTGCGTAAAAACTGTAGAAGGACTTGGGAACTTGGACTAGAAGAACCATTGAGTGTTCAGAGGTTTGAGCTGTTGTGAGTATTTATGTATAGTTCTGACAGCAGTGCAGAGTTTTAGAGGTAATCAAAGATTCTACCTAGGTCCTATATTGTGATATTTTGAATTATAAACATGCAGTTCTACTCAGCTAGCACTGAAGAGTCAGCTATAAATAACAGGAGATGAGAACCACTAAAATGAAACTTTGCTTAATGGGACAATTGATACTAGTCCACTGGGATTTAAGAATCAGCTTATGGACCTCCATGGCTGATGCTGGCCTAATTCAAAAGGCATGACTTTCTCTCTCCTTCTTCTCCATATTCTTCCTCCCAGCAACTTCTGAGTTCTACAGATTGCCAGCTCTGCTGGTTTCTTCTAAGTTCTAATAAAATTGTCTTTGAGCTTCCTGCTGAGTCCCTTTCAGAATAATTTTGTTAACGAGACTAAGAATACAAAGAAGGAACCCCAATTTCCCCAACAACGTACAATGTGAGGCTCCCTAATTTTTCTGATAACAATTGTTGCAGATCCAGTCTGTCCTGCAGGTCTCCTGAAAAATTGAAAATGTTTCCAGAAAACAAGATCCCCATCTGTTTTATCCCTAGGGCCTCAGTCTTTTCCTCTGCTTCACAGTATGAAATTTCTAGAGAAATTCTAATTTTGTAGGCAACCAGTCTGTTGTTTCTGTAGTCTGATATCCCATGAAAAGTTGGGAAGTATAGCTCTAGAATATCTTCATTCTTCACAATGATAGTCTCAAAAAGACTCAACCTGAATGTAAACTCAAAAACTAGATTCTCCTTTCCCTTAATCCTGCCTTTCTTTGAGTGAGCCACCTAAGGGACAAAAGAGGTAAATTCAGATACTTGTATACATCCCTGTAAACTGTTTTGGGAACTCTTGGGAACAAGCTTCTAATTTGTTCAACTGTATATATGCTATCCCTGAGCAAAAGAGGGAAATTATTTTCCTTATAGTCTTGGTCTTTGTCCATACAAGTGGAAAATATTTCTTTGCTTACATTATCTTACTCCATTTAATTTTTGTTCTTGGTGACCCTGGTCCAGGCCTCATTTTCTTATTAAATTAGAATATTTCTTTGCTCTCAGATATAGTCATATGCCTCATATAAATCCATTCACATTGTTTAGTTAATATTTGTTTAAAATCTCAGTAATAATATTGACTACAATTTTAAGTGACCATCATTTTCAAAATTATTCAGACATTGCACTTAAACGATATTCTGGTTAAGACAATAGCTGAGAGGAATCATTCATGGAGACAGGAGATAATATAAAGGGATTTTTGTGATTAAGGAATATGTTGATAAATGAGAACAGAATTCAAGAGATAAGCTATTAACAAATCCTACTAAAGAGACATCATCCATGTAAAGAGCAGGGAAGAGAGTACAAGTCAGAACACCAAGAAGTCTGCTGTAAACAGTCTTCCTAGAATTGATTGCATAGATAAGACTGGAACAGCGGAACAGTGGTAATATCAATAAACATGCTTATGTGAAATGGGAATACTTCAGGGGGTCCCACCACTAGATAAACAACTGTAGGTAACCAGTGACTACTGGGAGAGCTATTGGCAATACAATACAAAATGCTCAGTCCTGAAACCATATACAAACAATCAGAAACAGTTCTATCAGGTTATATTTATATACTTGTTCAAATGTGTGTATCTGTGTGTATACACATATATGTACAAGTATAGACACATTTGTGTATATAAAATCTATAAAAGGAAAAGAGGCTACCAATATGAGAATGGGGGCCATGGAAAGGGCTGGAGAAAGGAGAGAAAGAAAGTGATATGATTCTATTTTAATTAAAGATGTGCTTTAAGAAGACATTATCTTTTTTTAACCTTGTGGCTTGTCAAGATCATGAGAAATATGCCAATATTTGAGGCTGATGTTAAAGGGAAATAGTTACTTCCAGATCTAACTAACTAATTGTATGGCATGTCATCCAGCCTCTCCTATTGGAAGCAGAATGTCACTACTGCAGATAAAAGCTATATTCCAAATCATTCTCTTATAGTTATAGTGCCAGCCTTGGCCATCTTCAGCTATTTTTTTTAATCATTTGTATGTTTAGCTTAAATAAAATAGTGTGCTATTTAATATCTTTTTCTGAAAATATCTCTTGCTTTCGAGGAGACTGGGCCTTTGCCAGTTCTCGCAAACTAAGTTAAAAATATTCCCTGAGATCATTTAAACTATGTACACAACCTGCTATGTTGCTGTATATTCAGCCTGTTCAAGATTAACCTGCCTTAAGAAAACAATGTAAACAACCTTACTATGTCTAGAACTTCTCATGCAGTCTGCTTTTATAACCTAAGCGAAATGCATAGCTTTAATCTTAAACTATGTACTTTTGCATGTATGTTTTTATGTATGTTGTGGTGATTACTTGCTGATAGCAGCCAACAAGTTGAAAGCAATGTTAAACAAACCAAAGAGAAATCCCATAAATGTTGGAAGCCACATGTAGATATAGGTTAATAACCTGTGTGTGATTTTGAGTGTCATTCTGGGTCAGTTGTGGCCAATAAATTAACTCCTCTTATAAAACTCTGGTGCAGATTTTTGGAAAAAACATTTGTCATTCCTTTATCATACCTTGTTTATTATGCTGTTCAGCAAATATAGAGCAAAGTCTTTTCCTAGGGACAAACAAGCAACACTAACTAATGATAGGGGCAGAACAGATAACACACAATACAACTGACAACAAACAGGGTCCAGATCACAATTTACAGACAGAGGGAGGACACAGGGAGAGAAGTGAAGAATTCACATTTGGGCTTACACTTGGGCTCTCATTCCAAGAAGGAGTCTCTCTTTTCATTATTTAATACAATATCAATGCAGCATGCTATAGAAAGATATGTTGCCTAGGACTAGCTTGTCAGCAATGGGAATGTACCCTGAAAATTCAGTCAGAGACAAGTGATCTTGAATTCCAAAGAATAATAGCTTACCATTTTTTTGGTTGTGTGCCTAACTAAAATGGTCTCTGAATAAGTAGGAGAGGAGAGAAAGGGGTAGTTAGAGAAGAGTGCCATTACAAGGAGTGAGTAAGGGGAGAGAAGAATGTAGAGAAGCCACTTCAAGAAGATGCTGCTGGTGACCTACCCATGCTTACTACCCATATATAATGTTGAAATGCCAGAACCCACAGTTGTGTACCCAAGGATATTCTTGATCTTCAGATACTAATTTGCCTCATTCTATCCCAATGTTCTGGGGTCCTTCTCATGCTTACCACATACCGGACACTAGGCCTTTATGTGGTAGACAGGAGTTAAGGCATAATTATTCTTGTTCCATTTTATTCCAAGTGAGCTGTCATTTCTACATCATCTCTTGACATTTTCTCCTGGCCTTATGTTCTATTTTATGAAAGTTCTGCATAATATAAAAGCATAATAAGACAGACAACCAACCTAACAGGCAAAACTTTCAGAAAAGTAGAGAAAAATATTTCCTGAAGAAACATACTTAACCTAAGAAAATCAACAGAAAACCTTTTAACATTAAAGTGTTTTATAAAATGTCAGGTTAAAGATAAGTACACAAAAAATAAATCACTTGCATACAAGCCAGAAAATATTGCTGAAGAAAAAGTACTTAAGTAGAGTGCATTTCTTATCAACGTTCTCATATAATTCCAATTTAAGTAGTTAAAAGTACAGATTGACATAATTACTTGAAAGTTTAGTTGAAAAAGTAACAGAGATAATTGAAAAAATGCAAAAAAGTTCTAAATGTCTGAACATTTTTTTAAGAGTACAGTAATCAAAACAGAAAGAAAGCCATAGAAACATCAGTGGACTTAGTCTGGAAAGCCGACAAGTAGACTCACATGGTAAACTGATTTTCATTTGAATGTTTTATGGAATTACCCTAAATTTACATATAGATTTTGTTGTTGACAGGCTTTCATTCTGTAGGCTTGGCTGTTCTAGAACTCACTGTATAGATATATAGACTGGGCTGGCCTCAAGGTAATGATACACTCATTACAGTTTTCCAAGTGATAAAATTACAGATGTGTGCCACCCCATCACCTGCCATTTTAAGCAATAATATATCAATTCCTTTTGGGCTTCATTAGTTTGTCTCAGTTATATTCTTCTCAAACACTATAGAAAAATATCACAAGCAAAATATTTACATTAGCATAATTTGGAGATCTTAATCAGAGTTGCCCAGCTTTAATTGTACTTATGTCTGTGTTCAGGTTACATAATTTAATACTTGATATGTTTATATATACATAGCCACATCAAGATACAGATAAATTCCACCACAAAAGCAGTTCCTTTTTGTGGTCATTTTAATCATGGGTATATCTGTTCTGATGCTGTTTGCCTTCTGTTCCTAAATATGGAAGCCAATAACCTGTCACTATTTCAGTATCTTTGTCATTTTAAGAACAGTTAAGATCGTAGCCGTTTTTAGAATTTCCATTTGGGTTAATTTTTCATAAAGCAGCTAAAATTTATGTCAAGATCCTTGAATATGCTGTCTTTCGTTATTAAACAGATATTGCAACTGCAACAGGTAAGAAAAATAAATAAGGGAGTCCCCAAGGTCTGACACTATTACTGAGCTCTTCACAAAAAGGGACCTAGCAAAACTGTCCTCCGAAAAACCCAACAGCAGCTGAAAGAGTCAGATGCAGACATGTGCACCCAACCAATAGACAGGAGCTGCTGACCCCTGTGGTTGAGTTAGGGAAAGTTTGGAAGAAGCTGAGGATGAGGACAACCCTGTAGGAGGACCAGCAGTCTCAATTATCCTGGACCCTCAAGATCTCTCAGAAACTGGCCAACCAACCAGGCAGCATACACCAGCTGCTATGAGGCCCCCAACACATGTACAGCAGAGGACTGCTGGGTCTGGGTTTAGTCAGAGATGATGCACCTAACCCTCAAGAGACTGTAGGCCCCAGGGACTTTAGAGATCTGGTAGGGTAGGAGGTAGGAGATGGGGGTGGGAACATCCTGGTGGAGACAGGGGGTGGGGAGGAGGTATGGGATGTAAAACAGTCAGGGGGTTGGACCTGGAGGGGAATAAAATGTGGAGTATAAATAAACAAACAAACAAACAAACAAACAATTTAAAAAGAAAACAAGAAAGAAAGAAAAAGAAACAATAAGGAAGTATAGTAAGAAAGAGTATTTGACTATATTTACCCACTACATAATTATCAGTGATGAGAGTCCAGGGAAGCTACCTGAAAATCCAAACCATTAGTTGGTGTGTTCACTAAGAATGTAAGGCATGGGAGAGGCCCTCAGGAAAACTCAAATTTGTTTTAACACACTCAGTGAACACAAGATGTGCTGCTTATATTTTTGTTAAGTTAATCTAAGCCAGAGTTATATGAGATAAGGAACTTCTATTGAGAAATGTCTCCATATGTCTTGACCTATGGGTGAGCCTGTGGAACATTTTATTAATTAGTGATTGTTGTGGGAAGGCCCAGCTCACTGTGGGCAGTGCCAGACCTGGGTAGGTGGTCCTGAGTCACTGGGTCCTATAAAAACAGTCTGAGAAAACTGGGAGGAGCAAAGCAATAAAGTAAGCAGCACTCCTCTATGGCTTCTGCTTCTATATTCCTACCTTGTAGATTTTGTTGTTAACAGTTTCATTGTATAGTCCACACAGCCCTAGAACTCACTCCATATGTACTGAGTTTCCTCCAGGTTTCTACCTTGAGTCCCTGCTTTGACTTCCCTCTTCCCAAGTTGATTTTTGTTGTGATGTTTTGTCACAGCACTAGAGAAACAAACTAGGAACAAAGAAACTGTAATATAAACATGCAATATGCTATTCATTGTCACTTAAAGAAAATGAAATTCTTAACAAATACAGGAATGATATCCTGAAAAGGTGTAAATGTTGATGAAATAAATCAAATATGACCTAAATAGTCATGCTCTTTCATTGATAGACAACACAGGAAAGGTGTCAGTTCTCCGTTAATTTGCTTACAGGCTTAATTCAAGTGCTACAAAACTCCAGGACAAACTTGTTAGATACAAACAAGCTTATTCTAGAATTAATACAGAAAGTACATGCCTTTGAATAGCTAAAATAATATTGACAAATAATAGGCCTAATATATAACTAGTGTAGTCAATATAGCACACTGTATGTGGAAAGATGTAGCATGTATATATGAATGAAGCTAAATAGACAATACAGAATAAATCATCCAAATAGTTTGCTTTTTGGCAAAATGCAAAGATAAATCAAGTAGAGGAAGGATAACCTTTCCAAAAACCTTGACATCATAATTTCATCTTATATTATGGCTTAGCTTTCTTTGGGTTTATCTTTCTTGAGGTTCATTTAGTTTGTACATTTTCCCAAATTCAGGATGAATAAATTAATATTTATTTATTTATTTATTTATGTGGGAGTTGGAGGTGTTTTGCTTACATGTATGCCTGTGCACCATATGCATACAGTTTACAAGAAGGACAGAAGAGGATGATGACAGATCTTTGGAACCTTGGATATTGAGACACAGGGTTTGATGGCAGCAGCCTCTCAAACCAATAATATCTGTACATACTGTTTAGAGTTCAAACTGAGTCTATTCTTTCATTTTCTTCCACCGACATTTCTTATAATACCGATCAAGACTTCTATTCATTCTGGGGTGCTTTTTTTCTTATTTGGAGATCAAGAAATTCTGTGTCGGACTCTCATTCTTCTGATAAGTGTACAGAAGTAAAATCCCATGCCATAGTCTTAGTTTTCCTGTCCTGGTATTTAGATTTGTTATTCCTTCTTGTCACCTTTTAGAGTTCTCTTTTGGTTGTGTCCTACATGGTCTCCAGGAATTGTTGTTCATGGGGAATGAAAAATAGCATACAAGCTGAAACATCAAAATTATTTGTGATACAATGCCAAATGTGTCTTTCTTTATAGAGATAGAGAAAGAATTATTTTGATACATAGGTAATCATTACAATAAATCAAAACCTTCAGACATTTGGAGATATGAAATGGATGTTTCAAGTGGTTTGGTTAGGGGAGGTTTGATTGTTGTATTTTTGTTGGAGTAAATATGTCACTGGGGTGGACTTTAAGAGTTCAAAGAGTCAGCTATTTTGAATTCTCTCTACACTGTAAACTTATGGTTCAAGATGTGAGCTTTCCACTTGCTATACCAGTTATCATGTCTGCTGCTTCCCCAACATGCAGATGATGGACTCTCTTGTCCCTCTGGAACTGTAAGCTTCCTTGGTCATGGTGTTTTATCATAGCAAAAAAAATAATTAATACAATACCTAACTGATCTTTCATGTAAAAATTAACCAAAGTCCATGAGTTTTTGTGAATAAATAAGTAATTGATTACCTACTTAAGATAATTTATGTTTGTGACAACTCACCAGATCTATAACTTCAGTCTAGTTGTGAGGATAGTATGTGTCAAATCCTAATTCAGAGAGTTTTTGAAACAGCTGACCACAGATTAATAACTCTTTCAAGGTCTTTGAAAATGTCACAGATCACAGGAGACTAAGAAAACCTGGCAACTAAATAAAATATATTATCTTGTTTTGGAGATTTTAACAAAAAAGAGCTCATGTAGCAAAACCAGTGAGACCTCAAAAACATCAAGACTCGGGTTCAACAAAAGCATAAAGGAATTAAATCCTAAAAGTTTCCCTCGCATTTGCACTATACTCTGCAAATAATTTAGCCTCACTGAATTTTAATTAACTGCTATAAACTCTATTATTGGATACTTACCAGTGAAAACTATATAATTAGTGTTCTTAAATGACTTCATATATCAAAGGTATTAACTAAAATACCATAACTTATATTACTTGGACTAAACGTAACATTACCACTGCCTGCATAAAAATATTCTACTTGTTCTTGTCTCCTTTTCTCAATTTCCCTTTCCCTGGGGAATTTTCTCATTTTGTTCTTATATCTTTCTTATTTTCTCTATTTCCTGTTGTGTTTTCTTCCTTGGACATTCTTCTCTGCCTTATAACCTCATTTTATTTATTAGATGAGCGACTTCCTCTAGAATTATATAAATAGAGTGATCACCAAAGATTTTTTTTAGCCTCTCATTTGTTGCTGTGAACCAAGAGTCACATTATCTAGCACTACTGAACACAGTGGATATTACTATCTGTGGAGAAAAGAAAGGGAAACTGGGAAACCACACAGTCATATTTCTTTGTATTCCAGGCACTCATAAAAGATACAAATAAATTTTTGATAAATAGATAAATAAAATTGTCATGGGTTTAAACTTACTAGTCACTTCATAAAGGTAAGTAGATCTGGCTGTAGAGGTATTATTTTCCTGTTTTTATATGATATATAGTGATTTTCTTTGTTCTAATTTTTTTCCATAAAATAAATGGCTGCTTTTGACAAAGGCATCTGTTTTTCATTTATATAATCAAGAGCATCAATATTTACTAGGCATTTTGATGGAAGCTTACCAAACTCCTATTTTTCTTTATATGAATTCTTAGACATGAGAGAATAAGACATTAAAATATGTATATTAAAATCTTTGATTCAATGCCAATCTAAAACCATGTAAGTATAATCAGTGTAAATCTTGATCATCTGATGAACTACTTTATCACTGCCAAGGATTGCCAAAGAGTTCCTGGAAACAAAGTTTATGATCCTATTTACAAGGAAAGACCACATATATGAGTGTATGGTACACAAAAGGCTTTTCACAGTGGTTCAAATGAGAAATGAGTCATTGAATAACTTTCTGGAATGAAGTCTTAGCAAACAAATGTGGCAAGGAGCATTTTGTTCAGGATTATGTTCACAATGTCAATACATTCATTAAAGAATAATATATTTTATGCATAAGAGAAAATAAAACTAGCAATTAGAAAAACTTTTAATATCATAGATTTTCGTTTTCAGCCTTTTCTTAGCACTGCAGACTAAAGCCAGGTTCCCTATGCATGCTAGACAAGTATTCTACCACTGAGCTTTGTCCAGTCTTTACTTTTATGTTTTCAGTAGAGAATCAGGTAGAAAAATATTAAATGGAACATACTACCAAAGCAAAGCAATCGTGATTTCAAATTAGAACAATTTTAATACTGAATAATTGAATTGTTAAAAATAGCAATGGGACACAATGATCTATCATTATCAAGATAAAAACAATTACTTCAGTGATATGGATGAAACATTCAGCTACATTTGTATAATTTGATCAAAATGAACATTATTTATTTTGAGGAAAATGATCTTGATAATAAGTTAATATATTTTGTGTATATTTTGTTTGTAGTATACAATATATTATTTATTTACTTTTGAAGCATCACCAATACTGAATAAAATGAAAAATGTAACAAGGAATATAGGATATCTTGAACTCTGGGAATATTAAGAAATTCAAAGGAGAGATAAAGCCAAAGAGTTGCATTAGCACAGTTAGGGAGCAAGAGGATTCCAAATTAGATAGAGGATCGAGTTCAACAGAGTAAGAACTAACAGATCAGTAGCAAGAAATTAATATACCATCATTATAAAGAAGAAGAGAATAATGAAAGCATAGAGTCAGGGAAGAAAGATGTCACAAAAATATAGGCATGAAAGAGATCTGATTCAAGATAATGACAAAACCAATAGAGAGAAAGGTGGTTTGAAATCAAATAAAGCTTGTTGAACTTTTTGAGTTCTATGGACTGTATCTTGTGTATTCTGTACATTTTTTTGGCTACTATCCACTTATTAGTGAGTACATACCATGCAAGTCTTTTTGGGTCTGAGTTACCTCACTCAGGATATTTTCTAGCTCCATCTATTTGCTTGCAAAACTCATGATGTCCTCATTCTCAATGGCTGAGTAGTATTCCATTGTGTAAATTAACCACATTTCCTGTATCCATTCTTCTGTTGTGGGGCATCTTGGTTGTTTCCAGTCTCTGGCTATCACAGACAAGGCTGCTATGAACATAGTGAAACATGTGCCTCTGTGGGTATATATCTTTTGGGTATATTCCCAAGAATGGTATTGCTGGGTCTTCAGATAGATCTATTTCCAATTTTCTGAGGAACCTTCAGATTGAAGGGCCCAAGGGAGGACACCCCAGTCCCACTTGGGAGGGAGAAGAAAGCAATCACAAGTGGAGAGGGAGGGAGAGACCTGGGAAGAATTATGGATGAGGGAAGAGGGGAACCTGATCTGGTATTGGGTGAGGGAAAAGGGCTGAAGCCCTGAGGGCCAGCCGAAAGAATGGAAACAGGCAATCTCAGGAGGTAGGACGCTGGGGGTACCCTCCAGAATCCACCAGAGACCTTGGAGGTGAGAGAATCTCAGGACTCAAATGGAGGGAACTTAGTTGAAATGCTTGACAGAAGGGAGAGGGAACTTATAGAGCCCACCTCCAGCAGGAAGACAAGGGCATCGAGTAAGGGATGGGATTGCCATCCCATAGTCAAAACTCTGACCCAGAATTGTTCCTGCCTGAAAGAATTACAGGGATGGAAATGGAGAAGAGCCCAAGGAAAAGAAGTTCCAGCAACAGGTCCAAAGTGGAATCTAGCTCAAGGGGAGGTCCCAAGGCCTGACACTGTTACTGAGGCTATGGAGCACTCGTAAAAGAAACTTATCATGATTGTCCTCTGAAAGACCTAAAAAGCAGCTGAAAGAGTCAGATGCAGATATGTGCATGCAACCAATGGACAGAAGTTGCTATCCCCTGTGGTTGAATTAGCGAAAAGTTAGAAGAAGCTGAGGAGGAGGGCGACCCTGTAGGAGGACCAACAGTTTCAATTAACCTGGACCCTTGAGATCTCTCAAACACTGGACCACCAACCAGACTGCATATACCAGCTGATATGAGGCCCCCAACACATATAGAGCAGAGGACTACCAGGTCTGGGTTCAGTCAGGGAAGATATACCTAACCTTCATGAAACTGAAGGCACCAGGGAGTTTAGAGGTCTGGTTGGGTGGGAGTTGGGCGATGGGGACATCCTGGTGGAGACAGGGTGTGGGAAGGAGGTATGAGATGTGGAACAGTCAGAGGGTGGAAGGGGGAGGGGAATAAAATCTTGAGTGTAAAATAAATAAATGAATAAAGATTTAAAAAAGAAAGAAATCAAATAAAGCCTGTATTAATCTTCCCTAGAGAAGAGTCTCCCAGTTTGTTAACCAATATCAGGCAGTCATCCCTGATTTTTATATATATATATATATATATATATATATATATATATATATATTCATTCTATGGTCTGAGTATATTGTATTTATGCATTTAGATATGTGTGTATGTGTGTGTGCATGTGTGTATATGTTTGTGTTTATGTTTGTGAGTTTCTGTGTGTGTCAAAAAATTAAAGAAAAAGAGGTGCATTAATTTGAGGAGGGGGAATGAGTAAGACTGAAAGAAGAAAAGGTATGGGGGAAGTGATGTAACTATATTTTATTTCAGTTAAATTCAAATAAAGAATAAGTTCAAGTTTAAGCATGAGCATGATTTCTTGGTAAACATAATTTTTATTTGATTGTTGGGTTGTTTTTCCTTTTCCATAGGAAAAACATGTCACACTGAAGCCACAGTCAAGACCTCCGTACTACAATGCTAGGGATTTCATCATAAATCTGGCCTCTTCCTATTGATATTCATATTTTTCCTGTGGTATTAGTCACTTCCTCTATAAAGAAAGCAGTTTAGCTGGGAAGGTGCATTTCAAATACCATTTCCCTCATTCTCCTACTACTAGAACTGGCAAAATCTAAAATCTAGAAAGAAAACCAAGAAATAATAATATAAGGCAACAAGGAAGATTGTAGAGAGGGCAAAAGGACACATGGGATGTAAAAGAAGAAAAGATTCAGGGGCAGGCCTTCAGAGGAGGAACTAAGGTAGCATCAGGCAGAGGATCTGGGGCTACAAAGGTGAAAAGCATACAAAAAACACTTTGTTCAAATATGTCCTAATTGTATCTATCACATTCTACTTTTATTTTAAAATATAAACAATTTCTAAAAACTTAATACAGACCATTACTTCTCCACACTTCTCCCACCCCTAATAGACAAATGCAGCTTCTTTCTGGTTTTTAGTTTCTCTTGGTATAGCAAAAATAAACTTATTGTTGATTAAAAGCCTCCTGATCTTATTTAGCTGATGGGGAAGAAAATGTGAAAATAGGGACTGGGACATTCCCTCCTGTCTCCATTGTCTTAGTAGATCTGTATTGCATTTTAGAAGCGACCAAGACAGATGATCTTCATTAGACTTTTAAAATCTACATGTTTGTAGTACTGGTGATCTTATATCAATTCTTATTAATATGGCACGCTTTGTAATTACTTTCTAAAAAAAGATCTGGAATGTCCATCTTAGCATTGTGCCTTGAGTATGGTGATCAAGACAATTAAGATAGAGTGTGTTCTTTTTAGAAAATAAAATCATTTTGGTATCTCTTGAGATTTTCCTATTTTTCGTGGCACTTTCGATTTTGTGCTATAGTCAGTGTGAGGCATTGTGTGAAAGAACTCTCTTTTCACTTAAAACAGTCTGATCCATGAATGTTCTCTCCCTAGCTTTCTCCTGATAAATGGTCTTCCTCCGCTACTTCCTGAGTTATTTCTGTCCCTGAATTCTGATCCTGAATAAACAGACAGGTAATTGAGATGAAGAACAGACTCAAATCTTTAGGATGCTTTACAGAAGCCAATGATGGAAAGCTATAACTGGGCAAAACCAATTACATTTATAAGATGGCATTTTTAGAAGAATCTTAAATTAATCCAAATGTCAAATTTATTTTTTGCAAAAAGCTAAAATGTGTGTGTGTGTGTGTGTGTGTGTGTGTGTGTGTGTGTAAACTTCTTTTTCTCCTGGTAAAAATGCCTTTTAAAAAAGATATTGAAGCACAAGAATAAAATACATTTTTCTTTATCACATTCAGGTTATATATATAGATCCAGGACTCAGATAGAGTAGGGAGATAGCAGGAAAGTAACCCTAGTCAACAGGTAAGGTAAAGACTTGAGAGTTCTAGAAATAAGGAAAGTTTAAACTTCAAATACAACTATGTATTTCCAAAAGAATTGGCTCTATGTGGATTTTAATTATTTAAAAATATTTTCTATATCACTCTCTTATTAAAAAAAAAAAACTCTCAAGTGGTAAATAAACTTAAGATCCACACTCCTGTAGTCAATTACCAATCACTTATCAGCTATATTACTGTTAGATGGTTTACAAGTGCAAGTGTGTGTGTGTGTGTGTGTATGTGTGTGTGTGTGTTTCATTGTTTTGATCAAAATAAGGGACAGAAACAATTTAAGGAAGGAAACATTGATGTGTCTTGCAGTTTCATACCATACAATCCATAGTCATTTGAGCCCATGTGCTTAGACAGAGCATCATAGTAGAGGAAGCATGTGACAGAGGCTGTCTTTTCTTCTTAGTGGACAGGGAGCAGAAAAAATAGGAATAGAGGAAAGTACCAGAACAATATATAGTTTCTCCAAGGAGAACCTCAGTATCTACTTTATATAACTAAGTCTTCTTACCTCCTAACTTCCCCAGAACACTATCCTGTCTTAAAGCCATCAAGGGATAAATTCATTCATTTACCCAGAGTCCTGAGAATCAATTGTTTCTGTAATTATTACTGCCAACATTCCCAGAGGTATGCTTTAGTAAACATTCAAGCAGATTTTATTGCTGTTTTGTTTTGTTTTGATACAGGGTCTTACTATATACCTCTGGCAGGAGCAGAACTTGCTAGTTAGAATAGCCTGACCATGAATTCACACAGATCTGTCTCTATCCCCAGGGTGCTACCTCATCTGGCTCTTTCCCAGACATTTCTTAACAAAATTAAGGTGATACTAAAACTTAACCATCAGATTTTTGACCATTTTTATAGAAATGATAACTATAAGGGTTATGTAAGCTAATGAATGGAAAGTGTGCAGCACAGGGCATGACATTTACTAGACAGTAGAAAGCTTATCTAGTGTGACTATATATTGAAAAAAACTGTGATTACATCCCAGCACTGAGCATTCCATGGATATAAAAGTAAATCCACAGCTTCAAACCCAGCATACTACTAAAACATTCTAATTAAATAGTGCAACTATGTTCTTCCACATGTAACTACCTCTCACAAGAGGAAGTAACTCACTTCTAGCTATTTTCTCCGTATTTACCTTCACATTTCTGAAACTCCTACTATGTTGCTAATCATTTTTCTCATGTCAAACATAATCTATTAGTTTCTTGTGATGCAAGCTTGTCATTCATTTAACATTCTTATACTGCTCTGTTGCTGTGGTTTATATCTGAAATGTTCTCCCAAAGTGCATATGTTAATTTAAGGATTAGTTTCAAGGGTGCAGTTGGCCAGAGTCAATGCAATCTTTATAGGACATGGAACCAGTGGGAGCCTTTATGTCACAGGAAGCATGCTCATGAAGGGGGTTGTGAGTCCCAAGTGTCTTTCTCTCTCATCTTTTCTTCCTGGATATGAGATATGAAGCTTTCATCTCCCATCTACTCTTATCATGATATCCTTACTGTCCTGCTATAAACTCAAAGCAATGAGATATGTAAACCTGGACTGTAACCTCTAAGACAACGAGCCAAAATGAACTTTTCTTCTGTCAAGGTTTATTGTATAACATACTGTCTTAATGAAAAGACCAACACTTTCAAATTACCTCTTGATTCTATACCTCTCCTTATTCTTCCAACATAATGATGTCACACTTTGGACAAATGTTCATAAATTATGTCATAAATGTATGTGATCCAGAGTTAAATTGCCTTTTCTTTCTTATACAACCACCTTTCCCAAACAGGAAGCAATATGATTACTGTATCTGTTCAATTATTCCATGTTCTACTGATCTATCAATAATTCTTTCCATATTCATCAATAAGGCTGAGACTATTCTTAGTTGTGTGAAACATATCAATTCATGTCTTTAAGCAAATGGTAGAAAGAAAAAATAACTAGAAGTATCTATCATCTAGATTAATTTTGATTGTGTGCTTTTCAAGCATGTTGTATGCTATCATATTAAGATGCATCTCCATGATCCTGGATGTGTGTATGTGTTTCTACTGTGGTCATACTGCCATAATTTTTTCCAGTTTACTCCTCATTCTCATTTTATTTTCTTACTTGATTTAGGCACACTTCCAGGGTGCCTTCTTTTCTTTTTCAAAAGATGTATATTATTTTAAATTTACTTTACAATAATGGTGGAACCTTTTGAAGTACATTGTGATGTTTCAGTTCACATAAACATGGTTCAGTGATAAAGACTAGAGTAATTGACGTAACTGTCACCTGAAACATTCTCTTCCTTGTAGAGAAACAATTACACCCCTGACTTCTAGCTGCTTGGAAATACATGCTACAATATTTTTGTTGTTTAAAAACAGTGATTCTGCTGGGCAGTGGTGGTGCATGCCTTTAATCCCAGCACTTGGGAGGCAGACAGGCAGATTTCTGAGTTCGAGGCCAGCCTGGTCTACAGAGTGAGTTCCAGGACAGCCAGGGCTACACAGAGAAACCCTGTCTCGAAAAACCAAAAAATAAAAAATAAAAATAAATAAATAAAAATAAATAAATAAATAAAAATTAAAAATTAAAACAATGATTCCTAGAACTTTTGAACCCATCCCCATAATAATCATAACTTCATACTTATAGATTAATTTCTGTCTGTCCCCATCTATGTACTTTGCATCTGCTAACTACTATTCTTTGCATCTATGAGATTGACAATCTTTAGTTTGTACAAATGATGAAATTAAGTAGTATTTAATGTATTCTAGCTTCATTAATATCATTACAAATGACAGGATTTAACTTTTTCTTTCTAAACAATATTATCAGAATCAGGTGTTCTGCATTTAGCAGCATATACATGTTTTGGGGGAAAAATGTTCATTCCTTATTTTCTCAATAATCTATAGCATTCTTTACTATTCACTTTTCATTTTAGATTTTAAATAAGTGAACCTGTTTATTCTATGACAGTATTAGTCACTTTAGTGCAAAGAGGAGATCTCATTCATCTTTCTAACTTCTACAACAACTCCAGAGTGGTTCTCAAATAATAGTGTCTCAATAATTTTCATAAGTGGAATTAAATACCAAAATACTATAATGCAACTTTGCTCTTTCTCCAACTAGAAGTGATTGTTTTTCATATAATGTTGGGAAATCATATGCGAATGAGTGGAGTTACATAATCGACTTATAGAGAATGACAAAAATGAACAAAAATGGTTTGTGGTACTCCTACTCATACTTATTCTTAATTTTGACTGTTGGGAACATTTATTTTTACAAAATGTACTTTTCTACCTGTATAGATCAAATTACAGGCTTAGCTTCTTCTCAATGTTGTACAATTTGAAACAACAGAAAGAAAATTTTAACTATTTTACAAAGGTGCTTGAAAGAAAATAGACTTTTTTTTTAAAAAAAAGGTTTTTACACAGTTCTGAGAAAATTTTCAGATAAAAGAATGTGAAAATCTCTTTCCTATGCAATGTACAACTGTCCCCCTTCCCTGAAAAATTTCCTACTAAGTACAACTTTCATAAGATGTGTTACATTACATGGATAGATATTGCTGATCCTAGGAGTGGGTTACTGAACAAAATCTCTGGTGTCAAGTATAGGATAACTTTGCAGGAGGTATTTGTCAGGGAGAACACAGAAATACCTAAAACAATTATAAGTTCTTATCAGTCCTCTTCATTGCATACCAGAACTAGAGGATGGGATCCTATTTCAGAAGACACCACACATCGAGCTGGCAAGATATAAAGAAAGCAAGCTGGACTAGAGCTCAAAACCTCATCTCTGCTGACCAGCTTTCTAAATATTGTGAAGTGCAATGCAGATATCTAGAGGATAAAAGTCATCAGTGATTTTACCCATCTATGAAGTCTGTGAATTACAAACCCAAACTGCTAGTCAGGATGTGCACACCTGTGCAATTCATGGCACAACTGTTGTAGGGAAACCAACTATCCTGTGATTGGCTTTTGAGGCATGGATACCAGAAGGAAATCCATGCCTGGTACTGGTAAGACTAGTCACCAACCCATGCTTGGGAAGATGACTCAAAAGGATACCTTATTCCTGTTGTTTAGCTAAATTGACAAAGCTCTAACCTGCCTTCAAAATATCTGTGCTTAAGTACATAGACAAAATATCTCTCTTTGCAGCAAATAACATTGTAATCCATAGACTCATGTTTATCTAAGGTGCTGAGAATAAACGACTACTGAGGGCCCAGATTTAAAATAAGAACTATACCTACCCTAATAATGTTCAAGGAACACTGTTAAAAAGGAATGAGAAGAATTTAAGAGCTGGCAGATAAGAAGTACTCTGTGAAATGTCATTCTGTAGGCATGACACAGCCATTGCATGAGGCTATACATACTGCTGAGCTACTAGCTCTTAACTGATTCTGGAAGAGGAGGCAGTCATTTTCTTTAGTTGCAAAGTCAAGATTATACAGACAATGCTGGTTAAACCCAGTGGACCAAACCAAACCAAAAATATACACAGAAATATGAATAAAATAAAGGGAAAAGGGAGAGTCGACACATGTGAGAGGGAGACAAAAGATGGTAGGTGTGAGAGAAATTACATATGCATTTGAAATGGTCAAATACAATTTCAAGTTTTGAAACTTGTTACATGAGACAATTGCATTTAATGTATCAATGAGCCTCCTTATTAAGAAACAGTGTACACAGCTGAAAAGAAAAACAGAAAATAAAAGATGTGAATGAATCATTCATTTGGCTTTTATCTTGAAATAAGCTTTGCTGAGCAAGCCAGGCTTGATCTTTCAATGTCCAAGATTCACAGTCTTTCTCTCTCTCTCTCTCTCTCTCTCTCTCTCTCTCTCTCTC
>JADRCH010007473.1:2043690-2163300 GCA_019843965.1 Rhynchomys soricoides
TCTCTCTCTCTCTCTCTCTCTCTCACACACACACACACACACACACACAGAGACACACACACACACACAGACACACACACACAGACACACACACACAGACACACACACACAGACACACACACACACACAAATTGCAATGTTCTGTACATCTCTAAAGTAGAACCCACTAGACCACCCTAGTATAGTGCTGAAAGCAAACAGGCTATATGTGGTGGTTTAAATTTGCATGGCCTATAAATTTGTGGCACTATTAGGAGGTGTGGCCTTATTGGAGTAGATGAGTTGCTGTGGGTGTGGGCTTTAAGACCTTCCTCCTAGCTGCCTTCAGAACAAGAGGTGGAACTCTCAGCACTTCTAGCCCCATGTATGCCTGGAAGCCCAGAAAATCATGTGTGGATCCCATACACAGGTATAGGAAGCTGCAAAAGTGAACTTTTCTTGGAGAAGCCAAAATGTTTGAGATGCCAGAGCCATGGGATATTTGCAGAGGAAAGCTGCTAACTGGGAGTGGAACCAGCCCAAAAGAAAGAAGTTGGTTGCAGTCAACAAAGATGAAAAAGGAGTTGGAGATCTAAAATCCCCTTTGACATCAGACATGGAGACACAGAGTTTGGAATGTGACAGAGTTAGTAACTGAATGAATCTCATATGAGATTTTGAACACTGAACTTTTAACATTGTTGAGACTGCTATAGACTGAGTTCTTTGGTAGCTGGACTAAATGTATTTTTTATTATGTTGTGGCTAGGTATGTCCCCCATAGACTCATGTGTTTAAACAAGCCTATGGAGGCCAGCCTATGTGGTGGTTTGAATATGCACGGCCAATGGAGTGGCACTATTAAGAGGAGTGGCATTGGAGCAGGTGTGCCACTGTGGGTGTGGGTTTTAAAACCTTTGTCCTAACTGCCTGGAAGCCCATCTTCTCCTAGCTGGCTTTGGGACAAGAGGTGGAACTCTCAGCTCTTCTGACTCTGTGTTTACCTGGATGCTGCCATGCTCACATCTTGATGATAATGGACTGAAGCTCTGAACCTCTAAGCCAGCCCCAGTTAAATGTTATCCAGTATAAGAGATGCCTTGGTCATGATGACTGTTCACAGTAGTAAAACCATAACTAATACACTATACTCCCCTTCCACTCCCCCATTCCCATCCTCCTCCTCCTCTTTCTCCTCCTCCTCCTTCTCCTTTTCACTGAGTACAATTAAGGCAGCTCACATGTGTGGGCATGTCCACCTGTGCATGAAACCATTCCTGAAGAAAACTGAATTTTCATTCCCTAGTAGCTCATAACTTTCTAGGAGTCAACATCTTTATTAGAATATTTAGCTGAGGTTATAATTCATTATGACACAATTTTCAACAAACAGAGAATTTAGAAAAATATTCTGCCTTTAGTCAATCTTCTCTGAAATAAAACAATGAAGTTAGAAGTCAGGGTGATCAAGATAGTTTTTGAAATCCATATGTCTTAAAATTAGCATATACTTGGGGATAGAGGGATTTCTCAATGGCCAAGAACTTGATATTCTTTCAGTAAGACCCATGCTGGAGTTCCCAGCACTCTCATGGTAGCTCATAAGTACCCACAACTTCAGATCCAGTATTCATGGGCACTGCATACACATATGGTCCATTTATATACATACAGGTGAAACAGTCACACACATAAAAATAATTAAAATCCATCATTAAAAATATACATTACTTGCAGTGACCAATGAGAGCCTAAACATAGAAATTAGGAACTATTTATAATAGAACAAGAATAATGGAAGGTCAAAATTATGTAGGATACAACTACAGTGGAATACATGGGGTGATTTATATATTTTTAATATTTAAATTGATCTATAGACATATTACAATTTAATGAAATCCAGGGATATATACATATATACAAAAATTTATGAGCTCATTCTAAAATATTTGTAGTATTTTATATTGCCAGGAATATTCATGAATTTTGATGAACGTAAGAGTCTTCTTGTCTTACCTAAAATCGGGAGTTAAGAAGATATATGCATTATTATGACAATGAACTATTGACCTATAGATTGGTAAATTGAGCAATGGAACAAAATTGGAGTCCAAGAAATCATTGATTTAATATATGAGAACTTAATATAGGACAAGGCTTTTATTGAAACTTAGTACAGAAAGTAGAAACCCTTCAAGAAAAGGTGACTTAACAATTGATACACTCACACATAAAAAGGTTTGGCTTTTAATGAGTCTTTTTTGAAATAGCACAAAGGTAAAATGCCTCTAGCAGTAAAATAACTGGAAAAACGAGGACTACTTAGCGATATATATGAAAAGCAGCTATATATAGCATTGTACATACATTTCTAAAACACAATGCTCTGAAAAAAAAGTTAGAAAAGAATATACACATCTTATTCAATGGGTGAAGGTCAGAAATCATAAAAATTTAACCATCTTCATTCTGGTGATATATATCTATGTGGCATATTATTAAAATAAACAATGAGTTACCAGTATGGTTTCTTGTTTACATAGACAAACTACTTGCATAAGCATTGCAGATACATTCAAATGGTGTATATCAAAATATATCTGCCTCAGTCCATTGTTCCTAGCTTTCAAAACGTGTTAATAAAGTCTGCTGAAAGAGTTGTTTCCTCATAGTTACTTCAGAAAATGCAAAAGGCACCATGGGAGGTAATTTCTCTACTCTTATTCAGAAGGTCAAGGTGACTTAGAGAAATCAGCATGCATTAAAACATAATTCTTATAGGTAGAATCAGAAAGTGGTCAACATCTTTAAAAAGCACATTTTTGGGGTTGGAAATAAATGTATGAACTTTTGAAATGTCTCTCTTCCTCCAATTCACTCTGTTTTCTATACTGCAGTGACTCTGTATTGTCAGAGTCTTTCTGTAACCTAATATAAGTTAATGTGCTGAAGAATGTTGAGACAGAAGAATCAATTTACTAGAATGTTGATAATGTTAAAGTCAGTAAGGGAAAGTAGGAAACATGGATTTGCAATTGAATAATTAATATTAATGAATCAAGGTTCATTTTGCACCATGCTTCAATATAAAATTCAACTCCTTACTGCCAAAACTGTCTATGAAAACAGAAAAAGTAGGGATCATCCAAAAGGTTGAGACAAAACAGTATTATCTCTGTAAATCTGAGGCACAATCTGAAGGTTTGTGTTTCATAATTACCATATTCTTTACAAAATTTTATTACACTTAGATCTCTATCCGAATGTGTGTGTGAGTGTGTACGTATGTGTAGTTACAGGCATACCATAGCACATACATGGAGGTCAGAGGTCAACTTGCAACTTGTTGGAGTCCATGTCTTTACTTCTATGATGACTTCCATGATGAAAGTATTTTAGATTGAAGCTGTATTGTCAGGCTTTGTGGCAGGGGCCTTTAATCACTGAGCAATCTTGCCAGCCTTAAGTTTATATATATATATTTAAAAAAAAAAACCATATATTTATATATATATATATATATATATATATATATATATAAACATTTTATATACTTTATTTTTCACTTAACTAATTATTTTATCATTGTCTCAAATGTTTATTATCTCTTTGGGTTATGGACATTAAACATCCTTTCTACTTTTTTGAATATATGGCCTACTTGACCCAGTAATGAAACTGCCCATTGGGAGTCAGTAGGCTTCTAATTATCCCTACCTCATCTGTAGCCCACCCTAACCCTCTCCACTTTGTAATAATCATCTTTCTTTTTATTTTTAAGCTTTCGTATATTTTAAAAATTCATTGTTATATCTCATATGACATTCACTGCAAACAAAAACTACCATCAATATAATTTATAAGATTAAATATTAAGATCTTCTTCATCTAATTCTTTTTTCTTTTTCAAACATACATTTATTTTATTTATTTATTTATTTATTTATTTATCATCTCATAAAACACATCCAGACCATAGTTTCCCCTACCTCCATTCCTCCCAGAGCATCCCAGTCTTCACTGTCCTCTATTTCTTTTCAGAAAAATGCAGGTCTTCCAGTAATACTAATCAAACATACCATAACAATATGCAAGAAGACAAGGCATAAACTCTCATATCAAGGCTGGACAAGGAACACATGGGAATAAAAAAGTCCCAAGTACAGGCAAAAGAGTCAGAGACATACCAACTCCCACTGTTAAGAGTACAACCAAACCCCAAGCTAATCAATCATAGCATGTATTCAAAGGACCTAACATAGACCCATGACGGCCCTGGAACTGCTACTTGAGTGCTTGTGAGCCTCTATGAGACTTGATTAATTGATCTCTGTGGGCTGTGTTCTCCTAGTGTCCTTGGTCTCTGGATCCTAAATCCATTCCTTCCCTTCTGTGGGGTTTCTGAAGTTCTAGCTAATGTTTTTCTGTAGGTTTCCATATTGTTTCCATCAGCTGCTGGAGGAAGTGTCTCTGATGAAGAAGGGTTTAGGTACAAATCTATGAGCATATCAGAATACCATTTGGAATAATTTTATTGACATTTTGCTAGTTATGCTTGGTTCTACCCTAGGTTTCTGAGTCATTTAAATCAAAATTTAAATTTAAATATATTTTGATCATATTCATCTCCTCCCCCAAGTTCTTCAAATTCCTCTCTCCCCTTCTTATCCACCTAACTTTATTTTTACATAAAAATTCCAATACAACAACAACCCCCAATACCTAGGAAAAGTAATAAACATGAATCCAAAACAAGCAAACAAACAAAACAAAACAAAACAAAAACATTGTGCTGGCTAGTTTTATGTCAACTTGACATAAGCTAGAGTTTTCTAAAAGGAAAGAACCTCAATTGAGAAAATTCCCGTAAGATTGGTTTTTAGGCAAGCGTGTATGGCATTTTCTTAATTTGGAATTGATAGGGGGTTGGCATATTGTGGCTGGTGCCACACCTGAGCTGGTGGTCCTGGGTTCTATAAGAAAGCAGGCTGAGCAAGTCATAATGAGAAAGCCAGTAAGCAGCAATTCTCCATGGCCTCTGTATAACCTCCTGCCTCTAGGATCTTGCACTGTTTTGAATTCCTGTCCTGATTCCCTTTAGTGATGAACAGTGACATGGTACCATAAGACAAATAAACTCTTTCCCTCCCAGGTTGCTTTTGGTCATGGTATTTCATCACAGCAATAGAAACCTGAACTAAGACAAGTACCAAACTATGCCCAAAGAAAAGCATGCAAAAACCAACAAACTACTCCTGAACATGAAGCCTGTCCTGTAGTGGTTAATATACCCAGGGTCACACCATTGGAGAAAATTAATTTTCCTTCTCCAAGCAGGTATAAGTAACTGTTAACATTTAGGGGCTAGGCTATCTTTCTTAATTGCTCTCTCTCTCTCTCCTTCATTTTTGTTTCTCTTTCATTTTTAAAATTAATAACATATAATAAGATAAAACAAAAACTATCACAGTGCAGTTGGAAAACACCCACAGAAGGAAAACAACCCAAGAGAGGGCACAAGAAAAAGAGAACCACTCTTATGCATAATCAGAATCCTACAAATACACTGGAAACCATGATAGATAAGCAGGAGAGCAGGTGAAGACCCATGCTGCATCTGATTCTGTGAGATCAAATGAGTTTTTCTTGTGTTGATATAGAGAGCCTTCTTTTGTTGGTGTCCTCTACTTCCTCTGTTTCTTACATTGTTTCAGACTCTTCTTTCTAGGGATTCCCTGTGCTCTGAGGTAATGTATTTGATGAAGACTTCCCATTAGGGCTGAGTGCTCCAAGGTATCTTTCTCTCTGCATAATATCTGGCTGTTAGGCTATGAATTTGTTCCTGTCTGCTACAAGAGGACCCTTCTCTGATGATGGGTAAGCAAGGCACTGATCTGTTAGTATACTAGAATATTACTAGGAATCATTTTATCACTACAGACTTTTTAGACCAGTATTATTTGGTTTTACTGCAGGGCTCTGGGCTGTCTAGTCTCAGGTTCTTAGTTACTGAAACAGCATGGAAAATAGTTTCCACTTTGTGGTGTGGACCATAAGTGAAACCAGTTTTGGGTTGGTTACTCCTGTGAGCTTGTGTTGCACCATTTCCCTATCATAATTTGCAGGTAATACACTATTGTAGATAAGTGGTTTGTGACTGTATTGATGTTTAAATATTTTCTTTAATATCATGTAGCGTACCACCTGGTACCAAAGATGCTTGGACATATGGGTGAAGTCTTTATGTAGTCACCAGCTCAACATCTCCATTTCCAATGAGTTGTGTAGGTAGTATCTTCAGTAATGGGGCCTTGCTCTCAGTTTGTGAAGAGCAACCTATAGTTTTGGCAACAGAATGGACTGTTTGGGAATTCCCATGGGGGCCTCTTTGACCAACAACTCAATTATATGTAACCCAGTCCTGGTACTGGAAGCTTCTTTGGGACTCTTATCTCCTCTATTTGATTAAATTTATATCTTCTTTATATATGCATATATATTTGGGAGTATCTATTATATTAAGTTTCCATACTACTCAAATGCTCTTTAATTTTAGCTTACTCTCCTCATATTCCCTCACACAACACACACTTCCTTTCCCTTCCCCCCACTTGATTCTCCTATTCCAGTCCCCTGCATCAACTCATATTTATTCAATTTCCCTTTCCAATGAGATTCATCTGTTCCCTCTAGTATCTTACTCTATATGTATCTTCTGTGGTTATAAGGATTGTGGCATGATTATAATTCAATTAACAACTATTGTCCACATATAAGTGAACATGAAATATATTTGTCTTTCTGTGTCTGAGATACTCACTCAGTATAATTTTTTTCCTGGTTCCATCAATTTGCCTGTAAATTTCATTATGTCATTTTTTTAAACAGCTGACTAAGTACTCCATTATATTAATGTAACACATTTTCACTTATTAATGGGCATCTAGGTTGTTTATAATTTCTGGTTATTATTCATAAAGCTGCTATCAACATAGCTGAGCAACTGTTTTTGTGGTAGAATGGAGTGTCCTTTGGGTACATGCCAAAGACTGGTATAGTTAGATCTTGAGGTAGATAAATTTCAATATTTCTGAGGAACTGTGACAATGATTTCCATGGTAGTTGTACAAATTTACACTCCCACCAGCAATGTATGAGTGGGTTCCTCTTACCCCACATTCTTGCCAGAATGAGATGTCACTTGTTTTTCTGACCTTAGCCATTCTGACAGATATAAGACAAAATATGAAAGTAACTATGATTTGCATTTCCCTGATGGCTAGAATGTTAAATGTTTCTTTATTTTAAAGCCATCTAAGTTTTCTCAATTAGAAATTATGTTTAGATGAGTATCCCATTTTGTAATTGGGTTATTTTTTCTTAATATCTATCTTCTTTTATATCTAGCATATGTGTGTGTACATTTTCTATTGAATATGTAGATGGTTAAAAGTCTTTACCCATTCTGTAGGCTATGGCTTAGTACAAAAGACAGTGTCCTTTCCATGCAGAACACTCTCAGTTTCATGAGTTCCATTCGTTCATTGTTCATACTAATGCCTGTGTTACTAGTGTTCTGTTCAGAAAGTCTTTTCCTGTGCTCATGTGTTCAAGACTGTTCTCCACATTCTCTTCTAACAATTTCATTATATCTGGTTTTGAAGATTAGTTGTTTGATTACTTGGACTTAAGTTATGTCCTGGGTAATAAGAATAGATCTATTTGGCTTCTTCTACATGCTTATATCCACTTGCTGAAGATTCTTTTTGTCTCATTGTATATTTCTACCTGTTTACAAAAAATTAGATGTCCATAATTGTGTGGATTTATTTATCAACTTTTCTGTTTTGTGCCAATATCTTGCTGGTTTTCTTTTCTTTAATTCTTTTTCTTTTTCTTTCTTCCTTTTTTTTTTTTTGATTTTTAAATTTTTTTTTCAGTTTATGTTTTTTGATACTTTATTTACATTTGAAATGTTTCCCCATTTCCAGATCTCCCCTTTGGAACCTCCTGATCCCCTACCCACTCCCCCTGCCTCTATGGGGGTATTCCCCCATCCAATCGCCCACCCACTCTCCTCTTCCCTCCTTGGCATTAACCTATATTGGGGCATCTAAGACCCTCAGGCCCAAGGGCCTCTCCTGCCCCTGATGGCTAACAAGACCCTCCTCTGAGACCAGCACCATGAATTCCTCAATGTGTATTCTTTGGTTGGTGATCCAGTCTCTGAGAGCATCAGTAGGTCAGGCCAGATGACACTGCTGCTCCCTCCATGGGGCTGCCAACTCCCTGAGATCTTTCAGTCCCTTCTCCAACTCCTCCATCTGGGACCTCACACTTAGCCCAATGGTTGGTGTGAAGTAACTATTGGTTATTCCAATCTTTTGGGCTAATTAACACTTATCAGATAGTACATACCTTGTTCATTTTTTTGTGACTGAGTTACCTTGCTCATGATGATATTTTCAAGTTCCATCCATTTTCTGGGAATTTCATGAAGTCACTGTTTTTAATAGCTGAGTAATATTCCATTGTGTAAATGTACCACATTTTCTGTATCCATTCCTCTGTTGAGGGTCATCTGGGTTGTTTCCAGTTTCTGACTATTATAAATATGGCTATGAACATAGTGGAGCATGTGTCTTTATTACATGTTGAAGCATCTTCTGGGTATATACTCAGGAGTGGAATAGCTGGGTCCTCAGGTAGTATTATGTCCATTTTTCTGAGGGTTCACCAAACTGATTTCCAAAAAGGTTGTATCAGCTTGCAATCCCACCAGCAATGGAGGAATATTCCTATTTCTCCATATGCTCTCCAGCATCTGCTGTCACCTGAGTTTTTGATCTTAGCCACTCTGACTGGTGTGAGGTGAAATCTCAGGGTTGTTTTGATTTGCATTTCCCTGATGACTAAGGATGTTGAACATTTCTTTATGTGCTTCTCAGCCATTTGAGTTTCCTCAGTTGAGAATTGTCTGTTAAGCTGTTCCCTGTTTTTTGATAGGGTTATTTGCATCTCTGGAGTCTAACTTCTTGAGTTCTTTTTATATATTAGATATTAGCCCTCTGTTGGACGTAAGAATGGTAAAGAAATCTGAATCTGTTTGTTGCCTTTTTGTCCTATTTTCAGTGTCCTTTGCCTTACAGAAACTTTGCAGTTTCATGGGGTCCCATTTGTCGATTCTTGATCTTAGAGCACAAGCCATTGGTATTCTCTTCAGGAACTGTTCCCCTATGCCCATAAGTACAAGACTTTTCCACACTTTCTTTTCTATTAGATTCAGTGTATCTGGTTTTATGTGGAGGTCCTTGATCCACTTGAAATTGAGCTTTGTACAGTGAGATAGGAGTGGATAAATTCGCATTCTTCTACATGTATAACACCAGTTGAACCAGCACCATTTATTGAAAATGCTGTCTTTTTACCAAAGGATGGTTTTACCTCCTTTGTCAATGATCAAGTGACCATAAGTGTGTTGGTTCATTTCTGGGTCTTCAATTCTATTCCATTGATCTACCTGCCTGTCACTGTACCAATACCATGCAGTTTTTAATCACTACTGCTCTGTAGTATAGCTTGAGGTCAGGGAGGCTGATTTCCCGAGAAGTCCTTTTATTGTTGAGAATAGTTTTTGCTATCCTGGGTTTTTTGATATCCCATATGAATTTTAGAATTGCTCTTTCTAAGTCTATGAAGAATTGAGTTGGGATTTTGATGGGGATAGCATTGAATCTGTAGATTGTTTTAGGCAGGATGGCCATTTTAACTATATTAATCCTGCCAATCCATGAGCATGGGAGATCTTTCGATCTTCTGAGGTCTTTGTCGATTTCATTCTTCAGAAACTTGAATTTCTTGTCATACAGATCTTTCACTTGTTTGGTTAGATTCACAACAAGATATTTTATAATGATTGTGAGAATTGTGAAGGGTGTCATTTCCCTAATTTTTTTCTCAGCCTGTTTATCCTTTGAGTATAGGAAGGCTATTGACTTGCTTGAGTTAATTTTTTATCCGGCCTCTTTGCTGAAGTTGTTTATCAGCTGTAGCAGATCTCTGGTGGAGCTTTTCGGGTCACTTAAGTATACCACAATATCATCTGCAAATAGTGATATTTTCATTTCTTCCTTTCCAATTTGTATCCCTTTGACCTTTTGTTGTCTAATTTCTCTAGCTAGAACTTCAAGTACTATGTTGTATAGATAGGGAGAGAGAGGGCAGCCTTGCCTCGTCCCTGATTTTAGTTAGATTGCTTCGAGTATCTCTCCATTTAGTTTGATGTTGGACACTGGTTTACTGTATATTGCTTTTACTACATTTAGGTATGCTCCTTGAATTACTAATCTTTCCAAGACTTTTGTCATGAAGGGATGTTGAATTTTGTCAAATGCTTTTTCAGTATCTAATGAAATGAACTTGTGATTTTTTACTTTGAGTTTGTTTAAGTGTTGGATTACATTGATGGATTTCTGGGTATTGAACCATCCCTGCATCCCTGGGATGAAACCTACTTGATCATGGTGAATGATCATTTTGCTGTGTTCTTGGATTCTGTTTGCAGTAATTTATTGAATATTTTTGCATCGATATTCACAAGGGAAATTGGTCTGAAGTTTTGTTTTATTGTTGGGTCTTTGTGGGGTTTTGGTATCAGTGTAACTGTGGCCTCATAGAATGAATTGGGTAGTGTTCTTTCCATTTCTATTTTGTGGAATATATTAAAGACCATTGGGATTATGTCTTGGTTGAAGGTCTGAAAGAATTCTGCACTGAACCCATCTGGTCCTGGGCTTTTTTTGGTTGGGAGACTTTTAATGACTGCTTCTATTTCTTTAGGGATTATGGGAATGTTTAGATGTTTTATCTGATCCTGATTTAACTTTGGTAATTGGTATCTGTCTAGAAACATGTTCATTTCCTCCAGATTTTCCAATCTTGTTTTGTACAGGCTTTTGTAGTAGGATCTGATGATTTTTTTAATTTCCTCAGAATCTGTTGTTATATCTCCCTTTTCATTTCTAATTTTGTTAATTTCCATACTGTCTCTGTGCCCTCTGGTTAGTCTGGCTAAGGGTTTATCTATCTTGTTGATTTTCTCAAAGAATCAGCTCCTGGTTTTGTTGATTCTTTGTATAGTTCTTTTTCTTTCCACTTGGTTGATTTCAGTCCTTATTTTGATTATTTCCTGCCTTCTACTCCTCTTGGGTGTTCCATAAGTTTGGGTATATTTTACTTTGATTTTCATTAAATTCTAGGAAGTCTTTACTTTCTTTTTTTATTTATTCCTTGACCATGTTATCATTGAGTAGAGCATTGTTCAGCTTCCATGTGTATATGGTCTTTCTCTTGTTGTTGTGGCCATTGAAGACCCGCCTTCTTTTGTAGTGATCTGATTGGAAGCATGGGATTATTTCAATATTATTATATCTGTTGAGGTTTATTTTGTGACCAATTATATGATTAGTTTTGGAGAAGGTACCATGAGGTGCTGAGAAAAAGGTATATCCTTTTGATGTAGGATGAAATGTTCTATAGATATCTGTTAAATCCATGTGAATCATAACAACTGTTAGTTTCACTGTGTCTCTGTTTAGGTTATGTTTCCAAGATCGGTTCATTGATGATAGTGGGGTGTTGAATTCTCCCACTATTATTTTGTGAGGTACACTGTGTGTTTTGAGCTTTAGTAAAGTTTCTTTTATGAATATCAGTGCCCTTTCATTTGGGGCATAGATGTTCAGGATTGAGAGTTCTTCTTGGTAGATTTTTCCTTTGATGAGTATGAATTGTCTTTCCATATCCTTTTTGATGACTTTTGGTTGACAGTTGATTTTATCTGATATTAGATCTCCAGCCTGTTTCTTTGGACTGTTTGCCTAGAAAATTGTTTTCCAGCACTTTACTCTCACATAGTGTTTGTCTTAACACTGAGGTGCATTTCCTGGATGCAGCAACATGCTGGGTCCTGTTCAGGGATCCACTCTGTCAGTCTATGTCTTTTTATTGGGGAATTGAGTCCATTGATGTTAAGAGATATTAAGGAATAGTGATTGTTACTTCCTGTTATTTTTGATGTAATTTTTATGTTTGTGTGACTATCTTCTTTTGAGTTTGTTGAAAGATTACTTTCTTGCTTTTTCTAAGGTGTATTTTCCCTCCTTGAGTTGGTGTTTTCCATCTATTATTCTTGTAAGGCTGGGTTTGTGGAAACATACTGTGCAAATTTGGTTTTGTCATAGAATATTTTGGTTTCACCATCTGTGATAATTGAGAGTTTTGCTGGGTATAGCAGCCTGGGCTGGCATTTGTGTTCCCTTAGAGTCTGTATGAGATCTTCCCAGGATTTTCTAGATTTCATTGTCTCTGGTAAGAAGTATGGTGTAATTCTGATAGGTCTGCCTATATATGTTACTTGCCCTTTTTCCCTTACTGCTTTTAATAGTTTTTCTTTATTTTGTGTATTTGGTATTTTGACTATAAGGTGATGGGAGTTTCTTTTCTGGTCCAATCTATTTGGAGTTCTGTAGGCTTCTTGTCTGTTTATGTTCATCTCTTTCTTTAGGTTAGGGAAGTTTTCTTCTATTATTATGTTGAAGATATTTACTGGTCCTTTAAGCTGGGAATCTTCACTTTCTTCTATACCAATTATCCTCATCTTCTGTCTTCTCATTGTATCCTGGATATTTTGGGTTATGAGCCTTTTGGATTTTGTGTTTTCTTTGACTGTTGTGTCAATGTTTTCTGTGGTATCTTCCACACCCGAGATTCTCTCTTCTATGTCTTGTATTCTGTTGGTGATGCTTGCATCTATGAGTCCTGATTTCTTTTTTAGGTTTTCTAACTCCAGTGTTGCCTCCCTTTGTGATACCTTTATTGTTTCTATTTCTATTTTTAGTTCCTTGATGGCTTTGTTCATTTCCTTCTTCTGTTTGATTGTGTTTTCCTGTAATTCTTTAAGTGATTTTTGTGTTTCCTCTTTAAGGGCTTCTAGTTGTTTAACTGTGTTCTCATGTATTTCTTTAAGGGAGTTATTTATTTACTTCTTAAAATCTTCTATCATCCTCAAGAGTTGTGATTTTAAATCTTAGTCTTGCTTTTCTGGTTTGTTGGGGTATCCTGGGCTTGCTGTTGTGGGATAGCTGGGTTGTGATGATGCCAAGTAGCCTTGCTTTCTGTTCCTTTTGTTCTTGTCCTTGCCTTTAGCAATCTGGTTATCTTTGGTGTTAGCTGTTCTTACTCTCTCTGACTGTGGCTTATCTTTCCTGCAAGCCTAGGTGTCAATACTCCTTGAATACCAGTTCTCTCTGAGAGGAATTTGTGTTTGGAGAACTGTGGTACAGGGTCAGCTTTGGGGTGCAGACAGATACCAGAAGGATCTAGTCCCCAGCTGTCCCTTGTTTCCTGTGTCCTGATGACTCTGCAAGGCTCCCTTTTGGTCCATTGAATTTGAAAAGAAGTAATGGTCTTGCCTGTGCTTGAAGGTTTGTTGGCACTCCTGGGATAGCAGCTCTCCCCTGGCACTCTTTGAGTATGGAGCCCTGTGTCACATGATCTGCTCCCCAGCCACCAAAAGAAAATAGAAGCCCACTCCTCAGTCCCTGTATCCTGGGTATTCCAGGTGGTTCCCTCTGAGTAGAGAGGCTTGCCCACTCTTCTTGCAGGCTATCTTTCTCCTAGCACTATTTGGCTATGAAGCCCTTGTGGTCCAGGCAGAGGTCACCCCCACAGATGGAAACCAGAAGGCTCCTTCCTCCTGGCTTTTCCTCAGTCCCTGTGTCCTAAGGATTCAGGGAATTCCAGCTTAGCAGTGTTACTGCTCTTACCCCCTCTCAAGGGCTTTTCCACACTCCTGGGATGCTAGCTTTCTCCCAGTGCTATTTGGCTATGGAGCCCTGGTGGCCCAGGCAGAGTTCTCTTGCCACAGATGGAAATCCACTGGTTTTCTTACTGTATCTTTGTTGTACAACTTGACGCTGGGGAGAGTGATACCTAGAGCAGTTATTTCATTATTCAGAATTTTTAACTCTCGGAAGTTGAGAATTTTTCTTTCAAGATCTGTGAAGAATTGTGTTGAAATTTTGATGAGGATAGTATTGAATCTGTAGATTGATTTAGTAGCATGGCATTTTACTATATTAATCCTACCAATCCACAGGCATGGAAGATCTTTCCATTTTCCCGATATATTCTTTAATTTCTTTCTTCAAAAACTTGAAGTTTTTATCATAGATGTCTTTCATGTGATTGGCTAGAGGTATCACAGCACATTTATTTTATTTGACGCTATTGTGAAAGGTGTTGTTTTTCTGATTTCTCAATCAGTGTGTTTGTTGTTTGTGTATAAGAAGGCTGCTAATTTTACTGAGTCAGTTGTTTTGTTTTGGTTTGGTTTGTTTTAATCCTGCTCCACTGCTGAAAGAGTTTTTCTGCTGTAGAATTTTCCTGATGCAATTTTTTGGGGTCACTCATGTATGCTCTCATATCATCTACAAATTAAGAGAGCTTGATTGTTCCTCTCCTATTTGTATCTCCTTAATATCCTTCAATTACATTATTGCTCTAGATAAGACTTCAACTACTATATTGAATAGGTATGGAGAAAATGCACAATCTTTACTTGTTCCTGTGTTTATGGAATTGCTTTGAATTTTTGTCCATTTAGATTGATGTTGGCTATATGCTTGCTGTAAATTCCTTTTATTATGCTTTTTATTATTTTAGTATGCCTTTTGTATTTCTAATCTTTCTGGTACTTTTATCATGAAGAGGTATTGGATTTTTTCAAAGGATTTTTCTTGCATCTAATGAAATGATTATGAGTTTTTAATTTTTCAGTTTGTTTATATGGTGGACTATATTTATCAATTTAGATATGCTGAACTATACCTCCTTGGGATGAAGACTATTTGTTTGTGGTGGATGACCTTTTTGATGTATTCTTGGATTTAGATTATATATATTGAGTATTTTTGCATCTATGTTCATAAGGAAAACAGTTCTTCAAGTTGCTTTCTGTTGGACTTAATGTGGTTTGTTTTATCCAGGTAAATGTGGCCTTGTAAAATGAACTGAGCGATGTTAATTTTCTATTTCATGGAATAGTTTGAGGAGTACTGACATTCACTCTTCTTTGAAAATTGGTTAGAATTTTGTGTTAAAACTATCTGGTTCTGGAATGTTTTTGGTGGGAGATCTGTAATTTTTGCTTCTATTTCACAAGGGTTTATAAGTATGTTTTAATTGCTTATGTAGTCTTCATTTTACTTTGTTAAGTGGTATATATTGAGAAAATTATCACCATTTTTTGTTTGTTTGTTTGTTTAGAATTTCCAATTTGATAGAGTACAGAATTTTAAAGTATGTCATGATTATATGGATTTCCTCCATGTCTGTTTTTGATCTTCTTTTCATTTCTGATTTTGTTACTAAAGATATTCTCTTTGCCTTTTAGTTAATTTGGATAAGGGGTTGTCAATCTTATTGATTTTCTCAAAGAACCAACTCTTTGTTTCATTGATTGCTTGTGTTTTGTTTTTGTCATTTGTTTATATTTTATTGATTTTGGTACTGAGTTTAATTATATTTTGCTGTTTATTCCTTTTGGGTATGATTTATTCATTTTGCCCTAGACCTTTCAGAAGAGCTGTTAAGTGGTTAGTATGATATTTCTCCATTTTTCAAGTGTGCACTCCTAAGGATATGGACGTGTCTCTTACAACAGCCTCCAATATGTTCCAAAAGCTTGTCTATATAGTGTATTCATTTTCATTTAATTGTGGAAAGTCATTGATTTCTTTCATAATTTCTGTCTTGACCCATTTTCATTCAGTGGAGAGTTGTTCAGATTCTGAGTTTGTAAGATTTCTGTTGTTTCTGTTGTTGATATCCAACTTTAAGCAGTGGTGTTCAGGTAGAATGCAGGATGAATTTCATTTTCTTATATCTGCTGAGATCTGTTTTGTGTCTGAGTATATGGTCAATTTTGGAGATTTTTTTCAAGAGGTTCTTAGAAGAAGTTAAATTCTTTGATATTTGGGTGAAATATCCTGTAAATATCTGTTTGGTCCATTTTGTTTATGCCAGCAGTTAACTCCAGCTTTTCTCTGTTTATTTTTTGTTTACTTTTTGGCTATTGGTGAGAGTAGGGCATTGAATTTTCCCACTATCAATTTGTGAAGGTCAAAATGTGATTGAAGCTATGGTAGTGTTTTTGTTGTTGTTGTTTTGTTTTGTTCTTATATTTGTTTTGTTTGTTTGTTTGTTTGTTTGTTTTAAATAAACATGGCCACACTTTTGTTTGGAGCAGAGATGTTAAGAAATGTAATATCCTCTCATCCTCTCATTGGACTTTTTATTTATGAGTATGTATGTAGATGTTCTTTATGTCTACTGATTAATTTTTGGATTGAAATCTATTTTGCCAGTGTCAGTGTACTTATTGTGCTTTGTTATACATCTCTTTCATTAGGATAGCAAATCTTTTTTCTATGACTTTGCTGAAATTGTTTTCTGTGCTTTTGACCTGGGTTCATCCTTTATGGCTATTATTCGTAGATTTTGTCTTTTAATAGTATCCCAGATTTCTGGATGTTTTGTTCTAAGGGTTTTTATATTTAACATTTTCTTTGACCAATGAATGCATTTCCAAAGTGTCTTTAATGCCCCCATCTCTTACATTCTCTTAGTGACGATTTCCTCTGTAATTCCTGTTTAAGTTTCTTTCTTTTTCTTTTTTTAAATTTCCTTATTTCTTTCAGTTTGGAATTTGCTTGTTAATTCTATTTTTTCTTTCAAGTATTGCATGATTTTATTTACTTCCTACTATTTGTTTATGTCTTCATAGATACTTTTAAGAATTTTATTAATTTCTTCTTTAAAAGATCTCTATCATATTCACAAATGCTCTTTGAAGGTCTTTTATTTGTGCTTCAGCTGTGTTGGAATATTCAGAGCCTGCTGTGTTTGAATAACTGGGCTCTAGTGGAGACATATTTTATTTGTTGCTATAAATTTCGGTTTTACCCTGGTATCTAGGCATCTGAGAGTGTGAAGAATGTGATTCTAGGTGCTGTTATTTGTTCTTATCTTTGTTGTGTGCTTTTCTTCCTTGGTTTCTGTTTCCTTTGTGATTCTTAGGAGAGTGTTGTGGGCATGTATCACTTGTACAAAAATATTCTGGAGTTCTGATATGTATGGATACTGGGGGCTTCCATGTAAAGTGTCTTTCTGGTTATTAGAAATTATGAATGGGGATGGTCTGAGACCATGGAGGGAATTCATAAGAGGGAAGAATTCAGGATACTCCACCAGGATCTGCTTAGTTCATATCCTGGGTTTTGTTTAGTTAGTCTCATGGTTAGGGTCAGAGAATGAGGAGATGCCACAGCAGAAATTTCGCTAAAGATGTGGGTGTGAGACTGGGGGTTGGGGAGAAATAGAGGAAGAATTGAAGAACTTCACTGAGCCTATCTGCTTCCCTGGCAGGAGTGGTTTATAGGTTACCAGGGATTGCATTCTGGAATTGGAGGCTGGATTAAAGCAACAAGTAGGGAAAGGAAGCTTAGGAAGGAAAGATTGAAGTTGGTGACAGATTGTCTCCTGCATAACTAGGTATGAGGCTGGGGAATTGGATTTGGAGGAACTGGGAAAAAGGTGAATATTTTGTTTTAGTCAACCTGCTTCCCTTATCTAAGTTCCCATGGTTCCCATGGAGTCTGTATTTAATTATTTTTAATTTTTTCTTTATTTTTTACCTCCACCTTTTGTTTATATGTTTGTATGTGTACCTACTTGTCTGTATGTATAGCACTTATGCGAAGGTACCTGAGCATGCCAGAAGGCATCAGATTGTTTGTAACTAGAGTTACAAATGCTTGGGAGATGTTCAATATGAGTGAGGGGAACTGAACACAGGTTCTAACTGCTAAGCAATCTCTCCAGACCTTAGTATTTTTTTTTGTTTTTCAGAATTTCATATATGCATGTAATAAAATATGATCATATCCACCCATTTATTATCTCCAAATCCCACCCATTCACCTCTTAACATACTTCATTTCCAGCATCATGTCTTTTTTTTCTTTTAATAACCCAGTAAATTTAAATAGTGCTGCCCATATGTATATGTCAGAGGAGCATCCACATCTACCACATTCTCTGAAAGAATGATTGTCTCTTCTCTAGCAACAATCCATTTCAAATAACATCTCAGTAAGGGGTGAAGACTCAGGATTTTCTTGCCTATCATGAAGGAACTTTGACTGGTTTGATTTTGCATTGACATAAGTACAGCTGCTGTGAGTTTATGCTTATGGTAACTGTCATTTCTAGAAGCCAAGATTTCACAGAATTCCTCTTTATTGTCTAGGTCTTAATGCTGTCTATCTCCTCTTCTGAGGCACTGGTAATACTAATACAGATGTCCCATTTAAGACTGAGCACTTAGACTCTTATTCTCAGTACTTTGGTCAGATGTGCTTGTCACCATTGATTGCTACCTACTGCAAAGAGTTTTATCTTTCCAATGTTCAGAGCATCTCAGGTCTATGATTATGAAGATAAATATTTGGAAGGTAATTTTCTGGCATTACCATTTCCAGAATAACCAATCCCAAAACAAAATAATTAAACGTGAAAAGGCCCATTTGTTTAGATTATTAAGGTCATTAAGAATTAACAGGAGATTCTGGGTGAATAACCCAGTGGTAGATTGCATTTATACTATGCATAAAATTTTGGGATTAATCTGCAGTGCCTCCCAAGAAAAATGTAATGAACTAAGAATGAAAATAAAACTATTATGGAAAGGTAACAACCCTCCTAATTCTAACTTTCAAATGACTTTTGTTCCTATACAGCTTCATTTAATTCCCCTATCCAGACTGGGTAATGGTGTTAAATTTGGCCTAAAGATGCTTCTGCATATATTAAGTTAAGTCTAAAGTATTCTAGACATAGTGGACTCTAACAAAACTCTAACCCTGTTACTCTTGAACAAGAAGTAGACATGCACTACTTGACTCTTTAAGCAATTGCAAATGGTCATTTGTTTAGAGCACATTCACAAAGACAGTCGGGGATCATAACCAATTAGCTACTCACTATCTAATTATAGTGTTCTTCTCATTACTTCCATTCTATGACTACAAATATAATCTGTACATGAGATTATATGTTCACATGAACCACATGTCCTGATTCAATGGGCAACCCTTTTGTAATCATCCTTGCTCAGTCAAACCTAATAGAACTTAATATGTCTAAAGTTTTTATTCAGTAAAACCTTTGTCATTCCTACTTTACAGACAAGGAAATGCAAAACAGACCTTGTCAAGGTTATACCATTAGTATCCAGTCTCAAGAGGAGAGAAAAACAACCACATTAATACTACTGAATTATTTACCAAGTAGAGACTATCAGATATCATTTGTGAACTAATCTGATATTTTCTCTGAATAAGATTCTGCTGGTAGAAGTGAAATCTCACATAATCAATTTGTCTAATGTTTAGTTGGTATTGCAAAGTCTTGGGCTCAATGAATCATATTATTATCTAAATTGCTCTTTAAAAGAACCCTGTTAAGTTGGTATATTACCAGTATATATCAGCTGATAAAGAAAGATTCGGAGAGAATAAATGGCTTAAGGGAAACCGTCTCTTCTTAGATGGGACTAAAGGAAATATAACCTCTAGAACCTGCTTATCTATTGTTACTCCTAATTTTACTTGGCTTGCTTATTATAGATGGATTAAAATATCAACCTTTTGCAAAGATGCTTTGATGTGTGCACATGTTACATATGCCCTAGAGAACATACACTTTGCAGTTCAAACATTCTTTTCTTTAGGGTGTCACTTTCTGGACATCACACAGATATTTTTGTCTCTGCCACTAGTAGCTGAGCCAGACGTCTTACTGGTTCAGCCAGTCTTAAATACATTTGTCCCCTGTTCCATGTACATAAAATATTACCTACTCAAAGTGCCTTTGGTTCATGAAAGGATATGAGGAAAACTGGGAATAATTTTTCCATGGCATTCTCTCTTATTCTGATATCTCTAACTGCATAATAGATCATTCTAAACTTATTTGGAGGCCAAAATATCTCAAACAGTCCACTACTACTACTTACTGTTTATTATCATCACCATTATCATCATCATAACCATCATCATCATCATCATCATCATCATCATCATCATCATCTTCAATCTTTCTGAAGGCTTTTCCGGTTCCAGTCAAATAATAGCTAGACTAAAGTCATCTGCAAATCTTCCTTACTAAGCCTTCTTATTGCTGATGCTATTAGTATAGATGTGAGTTGGAGACATCAGCCAAGTATTTGTATGTGACATTGCAACATGGTTTAAGCTTTCTAACAGCACAAAACTTAGGTTCTAAGAGTAGAGTTCTCAAAACTAGGGTCAAATGAAGGTTTTTCTGGACTCCTCTCAGAAACCACTTAGCATCCTGCTTAAAATAGGAGAGCATGGCTACTCCACATTCACAGAGAGCACTATTTGATGGTGCTTCTTAATGAAAAGACTATCAGAGAATTTGTAGACCTCACTTTAGATTACTACTCTTCTCTCAATGATGAAGATGGGAAATCATGTAATACACATGGAATGATCTAATAAACGTGATTCTTAGGAATTAAAAAGCATATAAAGCAAACACCAGCAAAAAAATCTTGACTCCTTTGTGTGTGGTGATTGCTCCATTAAACTTTGCAAAGATACTATACTGTATAAACAAAATTGCTCCTTTATATTTTTCATGAGAAGAGCTGTTCTCCTTTGCTGTCAAATCTCAACTATGAAAGCCATTGGTGAGCTCATGCTAGCATCCTTTCTGGAGATAGCTCTTCACTCAGCCTCTGATATTTTCCCAGTACTGCAGAGATTCCAGTGGTAGAGTTCCCATATCAGCTTGGATATCTGGCTATCTACTGGACCTGAAGAACGTCCACTCTTGTAGCCTCTGTCCTGAAATTTTAGAATCCACAAGGACACAGGGCTTTTTTTTTTTAATTTTTTAAATTTTTGAAATTTCAATTTACTTTCAAATTTGATCCCTATCAGGCTCATCATTGGTAAGGCTCAAATGCACAGAATACTTGATCTTCAGGATATTTAGTTCTCTCTTTGCCTTCTTTGTCTCTTAAAGCAATTTATAATTGCTACACATAGATCTTTTAAATGTTAAATAATGTTTCACAAAAACAAAATGTAATTATATTCAGACAAGTGGCCATTAAAATATCATCATTAGCATGGTTATAGTCAGATGGCAGCTGGGGTTAAAATCACCTGGAAGACTTCCTTACTTGAACTTTTTACATTGATGCTGCCTGTTAAATGAGATACAAACTGGGAATATCAGCCAAAGGTCTACATGCCTCACTTTTCTGTTTTCATGTGATTCTGGATCCAGCCAAATTGAGAATGTTAACTCATCACTGTGTTAGCAATCTATCCACTGCTGTGACAAAATAACTGAGAAAATCAACTTAAAAGAGAAGAACTTTCCCTCTTTTCATCTACCTCCTTGGTCTGTTATATTTCTCCTTCTGAGTAAGATTCAAGCATCCTCCCTTAGGCCCACCTTGTTACTTGGTTTCTTTGTGTCTATGGACTGTAGGGTGTTTAACTTCTATTTTATGGCTAATACCTACTTATAAGTGAGTATATACCATGCATGTCCTTTTGGGTCTGGGTTACCTCACTCAGGATATTTTCTAGTTCCATCCATTTGCCTGCAAATTTCATGACTTCCTTGTTTTTAATAGCCGAATAGTATTCCATTGTGTTTATGAACCACCTTTCTGTATCCATTTTTTGGTTGAGAGACATCTGAGTTGTTTCTAGTTTCTGGCTATTATGAATAAAGCTGCTATTAACATAGTTGAACAAGTGTCTGTGGTAGCATAGAGCATTCTTTGGGTATATGCCCAAGAGTGATATAGTTGGGTCTTGAGGTAGAACTATTTCCAATTTTCTGAGAAATTGCTAAATTCATTTCCAAGGTGATTGTACAAGCTTTACCAGGGTGGAAGAAGGTATGGGGAGACGAATGGGATGGGGGCATCAGGTGTAGGGAGAGCTGGAGAGGGAGAATGGAAATCAGAGGCAGCCAGAGGGGAATATTCCTAAGAAGTTCCAGAGACCAGGGACAGGGGGAGGCCTCAGGGAGTTTATAGGGTCAACTCTAGCTGAAACAGATAGCAGCGGGAGGTATGGAGCCTAAATTGGCCACCTCTTGTAGCCAGGCAGGACTCCCAGTGGAGTGCTAAGGATACCAACCAACCCACAAAATCTTCAACCCAAAATGTGTCTTGGCTGCAAGATGTACAGGAACAAAGACTGAGTAGAGCAGGTGAGAATGGCCAAACAATGACTGCCCCAACTTCAGACCTATCCCATGGGCAAGAACAAATCCCTGACACTATTAAATGACACTCTGTTATGCTTGCAGACACAAGCCTAGCATAACTGTCCTCTGAGGGTTCCACCTGGCAGCCAATGGAAACAGATGCAGATACCCACAGCCAGATATTAGATGGAACTTGGGGAGTCTTGTGGAAGAGTTGAGGGAAAGGACAAAGGTACCCAAAGAGGACAGGGACACCAAAAGAAGAGGAACAGAGTCAACTAACATAGATACTTGGGGGCTACCAGAGACTGACCCACCAACCAAAGAGCAAGCATGGGCTGGACTTAAAGCCCCACATACATGTAGCAGGTGGACAGATTGGTCTTCATGCAGGCACCCCCAAAAACTGGAGCAGGGGCTGTCACCAAATTGGTTGCTTGTCTATGTATCCTCTTTCCCTAACTGATCCCTCTTGTCTGACCTCAGTGGGAGAGGATGTGCCAAGTCCTGCAGTGACTTCATGGACCAGGGTGGAGAGATATGGAGGGGGTTTCCTTTCTCAGAGGAGAAGGGGAAGGGCAATGGAGGGAGGTGCTATGTGAGGGGAAGAGGGGGGCTGCAATTGGGATGTAAAGTGAGTGAATAAATAACAAATGCAAAAAAAAGAGGAGAAACATATTTGGCTTCACAGTGTAAGAAGTTTTAGAGCATGGCCACTTGGCTCAATGGCTTTTAGGCTAATGATGAGGGAGGGCTACTGCAGAGAATTTGTGGTAAATTGCTTATTACATGGTGAACAGAAAACAGAGAGGTAGAAAGGAGCCAGGGACAGAATGTCTTCTTGAACCAAATCTCCTCAATAACTTAGTCCTTCTAACTAGTCCCACCTCCTAAAAGATTCTACCACCTCCCAATATCCTACTAATCTGTCAATGCACAAATAAATTAATCCCTTTAGGAGGACAGAAGTTTCATGATCCAATAACTACCCAAGGCCTAATTTGGTGTCAAACTTTCAATATTTGAGTCCATGCAGTAATTTCAGAGCCAAGTCATAAGGAGTCAGTCATAAGAATACTGTACAATAATGATCCCAAGAACAAAAACTACTAATACTAGAGCAGTGAAGCCTCTGCTTTATGTTCACCCACTGTCTTCGTTAGGGGTAGTATTGTTGTTATAAAATGCCATGACTAAAGCAACTTGGGGAGGAAAGGGTTTATTTTATTTATATTTCCACATCATCATTCATCAGAGGAATTTAAGACCAGAACTCAAACAGGGCAGGAACCGGAAGGTAGGAGTTGATGCAGAGGCCATAGAGGGGTTCTGCTTATTGTTTTGTACCCTATGGCTTGCTCAGTCTAATTTTATAGAACCCAGGATGAGTAGCCTAGAGATGGCACCACCCACAATGGCCTGGAACCTCCTCCATTGATCACTAATTATTAAAATGCTCAACTGGCCTGCCTATAGAAGGATTTTATTGGGGCATTTTCTCAAGTGAGGCTCCCTTATCTCCAGTGACTCTAGCTTGTGTCAAGTTGACAAAAATTAGCCAACACAACTGACTCCGTGTCTACTTGATACACAAACACATTGCTATTAGGCCATAACCTTTCTTTTGCATTCCAAGATTTCACATTAATAGAAACATCACAATATAGAATACTCCAAATTTTAAAAGTCTCAGTTTTTAACAATTCAAACACCTAAAGATCCAGTCTCTTTAAAATAGCCAGTCTCTTTTAAATTCCAAAGTATTTTAGAATTCAAAGTGTCTCAACTGTGGGCTCCTGTCAAATCAAAAATAAATTACTTTCTTACTTCAAGGGGAGAGAACCAGGGTGCAGTTACACTCTGCACAAAGCAAAACCCAACTCCAAAAGTGTAAATAAACCAATGTCAAGCTATCTGGAATTCACTCATGATCTTCTGGGCTTCTTTAAAGGGCTTGGGTTATTCTTCAGCTCTTTCCACTGCAGCATACACAGCTTGTTTTTGAGGCTCCAGCTGGGTCCAGTACACTGCTGCTATTATTCTTAAAGGCAATCCCACAGTACTGGCATTTCCAAAATTCTGAGTTTTCTTGCTGCTGGTGGTATCCACTTTCACCAATAGTTTCTCATGGGCTTTCTTCAGAGACTCCAGCTGGCTACATAGTTTCAAGCCTCAGTTTCTCTCTATGACCCATTTTATCCCTCAAATCACCTGAGTGACTCTTATACTACCTTCTTTAGCTGCAAGCTTGAGGTACAACTTTGTCACTTCTGGAACACAGTATCACCTCAATGATACTGGTCTGTTCTTGATCAAAGCTGATTTTTCAGCCTCTGCATTCATGGTTCCTGCAGAGTCACTTTAGGGGTTCTTGTCTCTTTTTAATCACAACTAATTTTGCAGTTCCAGGTGACCGGACAAATTCTTCACACATAAGGACCAGTAAAGTCTTTGCTTCCCGCTGAAAATCCACAAGCCAGACCTCCATTGTCTGTACTGCTCTCAACATTCTTATTTCCCAAGACCCTATGTAAAAGCTTATTGAGCTCTCAATACTCACTCAATTGACTTTCTAGTCCAAAGTTCCAAAGTTTTTGCACAGTGCTCCACAAAACGACATGGTCACATCTGTCACAGCAAAACTCCCACTATCAAGGTACCTAACTTATTTTATTGTTACTATTTCTGTGAGGAAAAACCATGACCAAGGCAATATGTGGAGTAAAGGGGTTATTTGGCTTACATTTACACCTTTCTGTTCATCAGTGAAGGAAGTCAACATGGGAACTAAAGAAGGCAGGATCTTTGATGCAGGAACTGATGCAGAAGCCATAGAAGGGCGTTGCTTACTGACTTGGTCCTCAATGGCTTGATCAGCCTCCTTTCTTATAGAACTCAGGCCCACTAGACCAGGGATGGCATCATCCAAAATGGGCTTGGTCTTCTCCAATCAGACACTAATTAATACAGTACTCTAGGAGCTTACATGTAGCCTTATCTTATGAAGATATATTCCCCCCCAAAATTCCAACAGAGAACTCCTAAACCTGATAAAGAACTTCAGCAAAGTTTCTAGATATAAAATTAACTCAAACAAATTAGTAGCCTTTCTCTACTCAAAGGATAAACAGGCTGAGAGAAATTAGGGAAAGTACACTCTTCACAATAGCCACAAATTATATAAAATACATGGTGTGACCCTAACCAAGCAAGTGAAAGAATAGTATGACAAGAACTTCAAGTCTCTGAAGAAAGAAATCATAGAAGATCTCAGAAGATAGAAAGTTCTGCCATGCTCATGATTAAAGAAAAAAAGCATTTAATAGGGTTTACAGTTTTCGAGGTTTAGTCCATTATCATCTTGAAAGGGAGCACAGCAGCAGGCAGACAGACAATGCAACACAGTATCTGAGAGCTATATCCTGATCAATAGGCAGAGTAAGAGACTGGGCTTAGCATGAGCTTTTGAAATCTCAAAGCCTACCCCCAGGGACATATTTCCTCCAACAAGGGCACACCTCCTAATCTTTCTAATCCTAACAAACACTTACACTCACTAGTGACTAAGCATTTAAATGTATGGTCCTATGGGAGGCATTCTTAATCAAACCACCACAATGATCTGTTAGACTATAGGAACAAATAAGACACCAATATTTCTCACCCCATTTCTGTCTTTGAGAAGTTCCCCTTGTAGGAACTTTGGTTCCTTTATAGTCCATTTCATTCAATAATCTTGCTGACAACAAATAGCTAAATATACCAATTCCCTTTCAGACCCTTTCCAGACTATGGTGTATTTTCACAGCAACAGAACAGTAACTAAGACAGCCATTAATGTTTCTTTTAGGGAGACGTCAGATAACATGAAAGTGCAGAAAACTAGTTTTTTTAGGTCTGTTTTTACAATATAAAGCAGAATATGGTGGAGACATAGACTATAAGTTGTGAATGTAAATATTAAAAATATAAAGAGAAAGTAAAGAAAACAGGGATACTACCACTTTCCATTGTGTGTCCAACCATTGGCCTCAGAAAAAACCCTCAGCCATGTAGTAGCCTATATGGACAAATACTTAAGTAGGGATATTGCTCCATTCTGTGTAGAGTCTCTTTAAAAATATTCCAAGAACCAGTCAGGAAGGAAAATGCCTTTAGTTCTAGCACTCAGAAGGGAAAGTCAGGTGAATATCTGTGAGTTCAAGACTGATTACTCTAGATAGTTAGTCCCAGGTTAGCCAGGGCTTCATAGTGAGACTCTACCTTGAATAGAAAAAGCATAGCCAAAAATAATCATTTCAAGACTTAAAGATCCTTGAAATGTAATATTGCTTATGCTCAAATACCAAAATAATAAATTATATTCTAAAACCTTAACATATCCAAGATGATAAGAAGGGTGAAGCAACTAGAATGTAAGGGGGTCTGTGCAACAATTTAGGAAAAAATAATATATATATGCACATATGAAAAATTTAAATCAATGAAATTTCAGAATGTTACTATTAATGAACAAATGAATTAGTCTGTTAGCATTCCTTCTATGCTCCACCGAAAGTTACCTGCCAACAGCCAGGTAGACCTGGCTTGCTTTAAAAGAGACTGTTTCTGTCCCTTCTCTTCTCTCTCTTGACCCTTTTCTCCCTCTCTCCTCTTCCCTCCTTTATCTCCCTGTGTTCCTGGATGGTTTCTTCTCTCTTTCTCTTTCTCTCTCTCTCTCTCTCTCTCTCTCTCTCTCTCTCTCTCTGTCTTTCACTGCTTCTACTCTCTTCTCAACTCCACTTCCATTGCCCTAAATAAGCATCTAACGAAATCAGGTCCATCTACTGTGTTCAACCTTGGAAAACAGAAGTGTATCCCTTCCACGATGTTCCTGTTAATGTTTACAGAAATGAAATTACACTGTCACCATAGGACTAGTAAGTTCTATATTAACTTGTTTGACAGTTTTTCTGTGGACATGGAGTAGCATTTTCCACAATTTCTTTGTATTCAATATAACAATTTATGTACATATCAATTACTTATAATTTATTCTTCTAGTAATTTTTATGAGTCCATAGTTGAATTATCCAATCTACTTCATTTTCCAGTGTTTATCTTACCCTTCTGAAAAGACAAAATAAAAAGCAGCACACAAGTGTTAAAGTGCTAAAGAAGTGATCCCAATCAGAAATCTCTCAAGGATCAGCAGCTATAATTGATGAGACAACAAAGCAAACTAGAAAATTAAGAATACAATGTTGCCTACCTCTGTCAACTGTAGGGTACCCACTGTCCTTAGCTCATATTTTAGAGCACACTGATTTTTTTCCTAACTAAAACTAATTAAGTTCCTATGCTTTCTATAAAATATCTAAATTCCTGCTTAGTTTTGGATATTTGAGCATGGTGTATTAAAAAAAATCAACCTTACTCATAGAGAGAGATCTAACCTTGATACCATCCTCATAAAGGTTATCTCGAAATCTTTAAAATTTTCTGCCAGAGAAGAATTTTTTTGTTTACTTGAGGCTTTCAAGCATAGTGGATTGTGGTGAAGACTTGGTCTATGTAGTATCAGCTTGGTCATAAGAAAGGGTGGAATCTAAAGAATAACCATGCCTATGTGACTTAGTTACAGTAAAATTAAACTCAAGAATCAGATGAATTTCCCTTATTAGCAATATTCTGCATGCATGATTACACAATGTTGTCAATAAAATTTAACACTCCTAGGGTGAACAGATGGCACAGTAGTTAAGAGCACTGGCTGCTTTTGCAGAGGACCCAGATTTGAGTCCCTGTCCCTACACAGCAGCTCATAACCACTTGCAATTGCAATGCAGGGGGAATCAATGTCTACCTCTGACCCTTGTAGGCATCAGGCACATACATGTGCATATATAGTTTCAAACAAAACACCCATCCACATAAACTAGAAATAAATTTTGAAAAATTAGCACATTTTGTTATTCCACAGCTGAGAAAAAGTAGAAACTTTACACTTAGAACATCTTGGATTTTGTCTTGTATCTCCTCCCTTTGTTGATTTTAATGTGCAGTAAACTATGGGTCTAGGAGCTTCCTCTAAGTACCTCTAACAAATTATTGAACACATAAATGTTCCTAAGTGCCTCGTATTTATAATTGATTTCAGGTGTCATGGGGATTTCTGAACTCTGTGGACACCCTGCCAAATGTCTCCAGAATTAATATACCAAATTAAGTATATTATGTCACAAATGGCAAAATTTTCTAGCAAAATTTGATTATTATGTCCCTAAAATTTTTATTTCTTTTCTGACACTAATTTTTCACAGCAGAATGTTCAAGATCTCAAAGTAATATCACGTAAATTAGCTTTCATATAAACTGTCTCTTCAAGTTTTCTTTCTGAATGATTTTCACCTTGTAATTGAGGATGGACCTACAAAGAACAATGGCCTCAGGATATGACTAAATTACACTTATTTATATAGCCAGGGACAAAACGTATTGTACTAGTTGCTAGTTAATATCATCTTATTTGTGTCCCTATACTTTCTCCATTGAAATACTGACAAAGAGAAAACAGAGAGGCAGGAAAGGTGGAGGCCACACTAGAAAATAAAATCTCTCGGATTCCTGAAGATATTTCTTCTAAATATAAGTTTGTTTGAGAAATTAAATAGGGTAGTCAGACTTAAGCCAGGGAGTCAAGGAAACAGAAACATCTATAAGGTTTTTAAAAGGAAGTATTTAAATAGAGAATTGGTTACCTAGGTGATGAAAAGACAAGCAAAATACAAAATAGTGGGATAACTCTTAGTTTGGTAATAAAATACCATGATGCTACTTCCCACCCTATGGATATCCATTTTACAATAGATGGAGTCTGGAACAGGTGACCACCATGATACCCCATTAACAGAACTATGACAACTGGTCATGTAGAACATAGCCTAGTGCTAATGAAGTATCTAGATAGGCCCCAAGGATTTAGCCACTAAGCATTCTTTCCTGCAAAAGGTATTTTAATATCTGGTCCACCCTGAATAAGTTTTCTGCATTATTTTCTGCCATGAATAAACAGTTTGGACAGGCAAAGACTGTTTCTCTCATCAAGGACTGCCTCCTTTGAGCAGTGTGTCAGAGTCCCATGATACTGGCACCCCAGGGTGAGAAAGGGATGTAGCCTATTGCCTCTGTGTTTTGCCTACTCAAGTGGTTTTTCAACATCTCAGCATTGAAGCGAAATGCAGACCCATACTTGGACAGATTAAAATAATTAACTTAGGAAAAACTTATAATAAGCCCAGCATCATACTTACCAAGCACACTTATATTCGAGACAACAATTAACATCCCCATGTAATTTTGATTGTAAAAAGATTAGAGAGATAAAGCTTCTTTTTCAGGGAAAATTTTTACTTTTAGAAGATACTATATATCTTTCTTTCCATTGTAAGAAAAGCCATTCCTAAATGCTGAAGGCTGTCAGGTAAGTATCAAATGGGAACCCTCAGAGAATGTGATCATTGTATCAGTCCTAATTTAGAGTGTTGGAGTAATTCTAAAGGGCTACTGAAGGTGCAAAATATGTCTAGAACGTTCCGTTCAACTGGCTGAAGCCTTGGCACAGTTGCATGACCTCTACATGCTGTTGTCCATGTTTTTTTATATTGTTTGCCACACTTCCAGACATATCAGCTTTCTGCATATATATCTTTGCCTCAACCTCTGTTTCCAGGGAAACTGCTGTAAGACACGATTCATTAAGCCAAAGCAAAAGACATATTCCAGTACAAAAGGAGGAATGAAAATAATAAACACCTGGGGAAAGGAAATGTAGTGGTAGATTTAAGCACTAAAACTACTTAATCATGCAGTTATTGTTGAAAGTATGCCTATAAAAGACAATTAAAATACAACAAATCAACTTAGAAAGTTGGGCTATAAATTAAATATACAATAATCATCAGATTCAAAAATGTGAAATAACACATTGTTAAATCAAAATGTCTTAAAGAAATGACTAGGGAAATGAAATGACTTCTGTTTTTCCCTTTTCCATACATAGTGATTATGATTAAACAAGTCAAATGATAATTATTTACATATATAACTAATAATATAATAATATCACATATGTAATAGCTGAGCATGGTTGTGGATACTTGCAATCCCACTTGGGAGGGTGAAGCCAAAAGATGACAAATTCAAGACTAATCTGACCTACACATCAAGAAAGAGTATAAAAATACTACATATTATCTAAATTGAATAAGCAGATAACTATTAGAAAACTCTAAACTTATTTATGATTATGAAGAAAGCACAAAAGTTTACAAATTAAGTGCTCCAGTTTTGTTGAAGATGGTGCCACATGTTGATCATCCTACAGTGTCAAAAGAGATTCATATTGGTAACATATTTTTATCTATACAAACACACACACACACACACACCACACATAAACATACACACATATACAGACACATACACACACACACACACACACACACACACACCACATAAACATACACACATATACAGACACACACACACACACACAGTTCTAATTAGATGATAATTTCTCTATATCCCCATATAGCATACTGGAACATAAAGATATATGTAAAGTTTTTTGAAATATATTTGTGTCAGTAAAATTTTTTATATAATTAAAAACATTTTGTAAAAGTAATGAACTAAGTATTTTATACAATAATATACTCTATTACAAAAGAGTAAAGCAGCTGTCAAGGAATGATCTTCATAGATAGATTATAAATTAACGTCTGCATAACCAACTATATATCTTACAAGTCCATACCTGTCCTTAACTGCATAGAAACAGCAGGAAAGACAAAGACTAAGCTGATAAAATTTCTCTGGAGAAAAACTCAAATTAATAGGATATGGGAGACTGGGGTAGCTTGCATCATCTGCTCTTTGGAACAGTTCATGATTATAATACATCACATAGTATAAAAAGCATTAAAAGAGTAAAATTGTATTCATAATGAGGAAATTTTTTATAATTAAATAGATGATTATATTAGCTAAATATTTCTTTTCAAAAATTTACTTATAAAATATTTTAAGTAATTCTTTGAGAATTTCATATAATGTATTTTGATTAAATCCACCCCCTCAACTCCTCGCAGATATACCCTTCATTCCATATCCATTCAACTTTGTGTTCTCATTTAAAAGAAAAAAAAAAACAAGATAAAAACATGGAGTCAGAATCCCATGATATTGGAGTTACAAGTGGTCATAAACCACCATGTAGGTGCTGGGAACCGAACCTGGTTCATCTACAAAAGCAATAAGCTCTGTTAATTGCTGAACCATCTCTCCAGTCTCTGGCTACATTATTGTCAACAATCTAGAGCTGCTGCCAAAGAAACACATGCACATAAATTGTTGAACATCAAAGAATTGACTGTACATAGTTTAGAAAAAAAATTACAATAATTTATGAAATTATAAATCTGTTAAAATGTAGTATATTTAAAGATAAAAAACAGCCACCAAGGGGTAGAGGCATAAATTTGTTGTAAAGTACTTGCTTTACATACACAGCAATGTAGTTTTAATCCCAAGCATAATAAAAGGAATGGAAAAATATGGTCATTAAAGTACATTGAAACCTTGGGTCTTACAAACACATTTGCCCACTTAAAATCAATACAAATTAAGACAGTAAATGTGAATATTTTAAACCTTTTTTCCAAACATTGGTAACAGTCTGAGGATGTAGCTCAGTTTGTAGAATGCCTGTCTGGCATGCAGACTTTTGTGTTTTATCCCCAGCACTGTATAAATTGGTGTGGTGGCAAATACCTGTAATCCTCATAGTCAATAAGTGAATACAGGAAGCTCAGCAGCTCAAGTCATTCTCAGTTACATAGAGAATCAGAGGCCATCTAACCCTGTCTCAACAACAACAACAACAACAACAACAACAACAAATGCTATAGACACTTGATCAAAACCATGTAAAACAGAATAATAATATCAACAATACACACACACACACACACACACACACACATATATATATATATGAATAGCTTAGTTTTTTACCCTACTTTTCAGAGATTAAAACATAGAAAGCCAGTCACACTTCAGAGATCTGCAAATACTTTAAAATACATCTGTAAGACAGGTGATCCTTCAGTGATATTGGTAGCATGGCATCAATAAAATAGAATAATCAGCTCTTACAGCATCACCCACTGAAATCAAAAGACACTGTAGCTCAGTACAAGAGGCTCCATGGTGAGTTCAGTGTAAAGGCTTAGCTTTGGGTATCTAGACATCTTTACAATTTTCTCCTCCATGTATATCAATTCCTTCAAATAGGCCTTTGATAAAGCTTCTGAAATGGTTTCTTTCTGCCGTTATGCTTGGGAATATGAGCCATATACATAAGCATCGTGTGATTAAAACCACTTTTAAGTTCTTGTAAAAGCAATTTGAAGGTGGGAGAAACCAGTTTCCACTGAAGTGTTGAGGCAAAGTGTATGCAGAAATTATATGTTTAATCAGGCTTTAACGAACTGTGGAGGTTTTCAGGGGTTAAATGTTACATGGGGAAATGTTACTAAGTACTAGTAGTTGAACAGTAGAGAGGGGTAAATGTAGTTTGAGCTGTTTGCACTCTTCTACTGGAAGCCTATTCTACTCTATCTTTTCTCATCACAGATACCTTGCTCCACAGGTGGTCAAATGGCCTATTGCGGCATACTTTCCTCAGAATATTCCCTGCTTCTCTATTTTGCTGTCTCAGAAATGCTGCATAGATTGTTCCTTTCTCAGATTACCTGGAGGGTTAAAAATAGAAATATAAGAGGTAGATACTATTTCTCACTAATAAGAGCACAGCAGGAAGACTATTGGCCTTGCTCCATCTCATTACAGCTGTCATTAGCCAGCACCCAGGTGAGTAATTGCCAGATGTTGGATATTCCTTCAATTTTTCCCTTCTCAGAGAATAGAGGAAAAGGATATCCTGCCATGGTCCTGACGAGCAAGTGACTCTTTTGACATTTGCTCCTTCCTCTCCCTACTATCTGTTCTCATCTGTCGGGATGACTTCTGATCACAAATGGTCTGACACTGTCAGACAAATGTAGTGCATCAATATGCTTAAGAATCCGTTCAACCTAGTACAAAGTTTGATCAAAGGTTATTTTGGAGCAAAATTATAAATAGGTTTAGGGACAAGAACAATGGGAAAGCAGAATAATTTGCTTTGTTCTTATCTCATATGACAGGGTACCTCTGCAAGTACAATATCTGGAAAACTGCAACTCTAAAGTGCTGTTACTAAAGTCTACTCAGATGTAAAGAAAAGCAAACTGAGTGTGAGGTGTGTGGTAGAGAATATGTCTTTCACAGTATGCTGCAATCAAGGTTATGTTTCTGGGGCAACCCAATTAAAAAGAAAGGGAATATTGTCTCAAACAGGCTAGATTATAGCGTAGTCTTTTTTCCTCAGATGATGGCTTTATCTCTTCATTTATACTTTCTAAGAAGATGATTCCATCAGAAACCAAGAGTAATAATATGCTTGGTTACACACTCACAAGGATGTGAAGGAATTTCCGCTATTCACAAAGAGACTGGAGAGAAGTTTACACGGGATTATGACTGAATTTGTTTATTCCTAGGGTATATGAATCATTATAAATAACTTAATCTCAAACTATACACCTGAATGTAGAGACTACCCAGACTCTACGTTCATTTTCTTGAGAATTCAAGGCAAGAGAGTTAGATAAAAATAATTATATCCAAATTAATAGCCAAATTCCACTTATTGTTCATGGACTATACTTTATAGTAGAGATCAAACCAACCACTCTCCTGCTCCACTGGAGAGAAGTCATGCCTGGAAACAACAGACAAGTTAATATTTGTGGCACCAGAAGTCATAAGCCCTATGGAGAAACTGTCAATCTTGCTTTTTTCTAAATGGCTATGTTGTAAAACTGTCTTCTAGATAAAAATTATGCCTATATTTAGAGATTTGTGTCATACCCAATGTTGGTCAGAGAAACTTGTTGAAATGGATAGTGATTAATTCAGAGATGTATTACTGTTCAAATTTCAGAGATTCCATGACTGTGAGCACTCAGAAGTATATGGGGCAACTGTATCAACCACTGACCCAAAGCCCAAAGGACTTCAGAGACAATGGGTAGAAAGGATGATAGAATCAGAGGATAAAGAGGAGTCTTGTGAGATCCTAACATAACCGAGCAGGAGGCATCATCATGGTTGACATTCACCACAAAGACCAAAAGGTTCAACACAAGGAACCCAATGCCAGGACATCTACTTGTACAGGTTTCTTTCTGGCCAGACGAAAGTCCACTTTCAATCAGCTTGTGCTATTGAAAGTGTTATTTACGACTTCCACTAACTAGCCACCTCTATCTTGTCCTGGATGATCCGAAAGATGAAGTTTCCTGGCTGGGAGTACAAAACAGCTATGGTTGTGGGGAGAGTCATAGATGATATGTAGATTTTGCAAGTGCCCAAACTGAAGGTATGTGCACAGCGGGTGAACAGCTTGGCCTAAAGTCACATCCTCACGTCTGGGGGTAAGAGTCTTGCCTTCAACAAGCTGGCACTGTAGTCTCCCAAGGGCTGAGGCACTGTGTTCCTGTCTGGTCATTCTAAGGGCCGAGAGGTGTACCAGTTTTTTGGCAAGGTCCCATGAACCACACACAGCCACACCAAACCCTATGTCCACTCCAAGAGATTGAAGTTCAGATGTGCCAGAATTTGAAAGGCTAGCTGAGGCTACAAAAACTAACCTTAGATCTTACTGTTAGTAATAAAGCTTTGGATGTTGAAAAAATATCCTAGCACGTGTTAAGGAGGGAATCCAGAGGTCCCCTTACTAGGGCAACTGATGGCTAGTGAGTGAGGGAAAGTCACTTTTTCTTAGAACTGTAGCCATTGGTATTTCCCTATACCCCAATGGATGACCCCACCCCCATGAGCATGATCAGCATTAATTAGATCCAGTCCGTAAATAAGTAAAAGAGAAGGATATGAACTTGGGAAGAACATAAGATGGAAGGGTTCTGGAGAAAGAAGAGAGGATTCTGTGGAAAGGGTACATCAAGATACACTACACTAGCAAATGACACTTTCAAAGAATACATTTGCAAAAATTAAGTGTTCAGTAACCAGCTAGCAGTAACTGGTTTACTATTCTCCACAAAAAAAGTTGCTAAGTTATGATTTTTCTTTGGATGTTTTGGAACAATATTCATAATTTTGTCAGACAAAATGTGATAATTTTCAGAGTGAAAGTAGGCTATACTCATAATCACTTGAGGGAAAGTGGCATAAACTGGATCATCTTGAGCAGAACTGGAAATAAGATATCCATAAATGTTAAAAAAAACCCTCCCAATTATTTGCCAAGCTTTTCACAATCATAGTGGCTGCTGCAACTGATTCCTTTCTTCTCTTTCCCTTCCCCTCCCTCTCGCTCCACACCACACAGCTCCATCTGGTCATGTTCACTCTGGACTCTCCCAGAGGTCTCTTCCTCTGGCTATGCTGTCCCACCTATCTATAATAAACTTTCTTCTCCATCACACCTACGAGCAGTCATGTTTCTTTTCTCTTCCTTTTTATTTCTTTTATTCATTATGTATACTCCATCCTACCCCTCTCATGTCCCTCAACCTGCCACTTCCTCCCAAATTCACAATCTCTTCTTTAACCATCATTTCATATACTTATAAACAAATAAATATTTAAATGCAGCCTAATGAGTCCTTTCAGTGTTGCCTGCCTAAACAAGACTTGAAGAATCTCAATAATTGACATGCCAACATAGATGAAGAAAGTTTCATGCTGTCTCACCCCTAGATAAAAAGCTACAAGAATTATGACTTGATGCAAGTGGGAGAATCATTCTTCCCTAGGAACAAGCTCCTGATTGGTCATCTAATAAAACTTATTTTAGTAAAAATGAAATCTGTTCTGAGACCTGAATGTGGATTCCTACTAGAATCTTAAAGGAGAAACAAGGAAGCTGGGGGATACGGCTACGTGGGTGAGCATGCTTGCTTTGGAAGTATGAGGGACCTGAATTCAAACCCTTTCTGTAATGTATGAAGCTGGGCATGACTTTATGCACATATCTAATATTTGCATATATTAATATTTGTGGCACCAGAAGTCATAAGCCCTATGGAGAACCTGTCAATCTTGATTTTTTTTTCTAAATGGCTATGTTGTGAAACTGTCTTCTAGATAAAAGACACAGACAGAGAAGGCAAGGGCTATTTTTGTTTCTATAATTTATTGCCACATTTTCTTTAACACAAATTGTTTAAGAGGATCTTATCATGCCTTTATATTTGTTGAAAATTGTAAAACCAGTACATAGAATTTCCATACACTCAACACTATCTTTGCCTATTTTCAACATCTTGTATTCTCATGGTACATTTATCACAATTAATGAGCCAGTGTTCATATATTATTTACTAATACACACACTTTATTCAGATTGGCTTGGTGTTTATGCAATGTTCCTTTTCTGCTCTAGGATCCCATCCTGGCTATAGATGATAGCCATGCTGTCAGAGTTCTTTAGAATTTTATTGTTTTTGATGATGTGACAGTTTTGAAAAATGTTCATCATGGGTTTTGTAGAATGTCTTTCATTGGGATTTATCTATGTATTTTGTCGCTATTAGAGTGCTTTGTCATGATTACACTGTTGTCATGATTGTGCTGTATGATTCTGTTTGGGGTACATCACAGAAATGAATTGTCATTCTTAACTCTTCACATCAAAGCTACACACTGTCTATGTGGCTCTGTTTCCTATTCATGTTGGCCTTAACTACCTGCCTGAGGTAGTACATGGTAGGTTTTTCTACCATAAATTTACTTTGATGTCTCCTGCCTATCTAGACTTTAACTTTTGGATCAAATCATAAGGCATGGCCCACACATGGAGAGTGAGAAGTTAGTTTCCATCCTTTTGAGCATAAAGTATGTAATTATTTTGTATTCTGCATGAGACATTCACTTTTTGTATAAATGTGAAGTGATGGAGCTGTACTTTATACTAATTATTTTGCTGCTGAAATTGGTTCAGCTTTGGCCATTGAGTATCGATTCACCTTGTGTCTGGTTAGATCTCTGCCACATCCTAATATCACATCACTGTAGTTAATTTATTTGTTTATTTAAAAATATTTTGGTTGGTGATTCAGTCTTTGGGAGCCACTAGGGTCCAGGTTAGTTGATTTTGTTGGTTTTGTGGAGGCCTTATCCTTTTCCTTCAGTCAAATCCCTGAGCTCCCTCTAATGTTTGTCTGTGGGTCTCTGTATCTCTTTCAGCCAGCTGCAGGGTTGAGCCTCTCAAGGACAGTTATGCTAGGCTCCTGTCTACAAGCACAATAGAGTATCATTAACAGTGTCAGGGATTTCTTCTTGCCAATGGGATGGGTCTGAAGTTGGGCCAATCACTGGTTGACCATTCTCCCAGACTCTGCTCCATATTTGCCCTTGCACATCTTTTAGGCAGAAAAAATTTTGGGCCGAAGGTTTTCTGGGTGGTTTGGTGTCCTTATTCCTCTACTGCCTGGCTACAGGAGTTGGCCACTTCAGGCTCCATATTTCCAACTATGAAGAATCTCAGCTAGAATCACCTCCATAAGCCTCCTAGAGCTACACACATCCAAGGTCTTTAGCACATTCTAGAGATGTACTACCAACTGCCTACACCAATTCATTCTTCTGGCCCTTTCTCCATAGCTCTCCCAACTCCTAATCCTCTTCTTTCACCCTGCTTCCCATCCCCTCTCCTACCCAGTTCCGTCATTCCATCTATCTCCAGTGGTTATTTTACTTTCCCTTGGGCTCTCCTTATTATTTAGCTTCTTTGGGTTTGTATATTATAGTATGGATATCCTGTACTTTATGGTGAATATCCACTTTAAGTGAGTACATACTATGCATGTTCTTTGGGGTGTGGGTTACCTCACTCAGGATGATATTTTCTACTTTTATCTATTTGCCTGAATATTTCATGATATCCTTGCTTTTAATATATGAATAGTATACCAAACTGAACCACCAACCAAAGGTCATACATGGGCTGGACCTAAGACTCCCCACATATATGAAGCAGATGTACAGCTTGGTCTTATGCTGTTCCTCCAACACTAGAGCAGGGGTTGTTCCTGACTCATGTCTGCCTGTGGAGCCTGTTCCCCCTAACTGGCTGCCTTATCTGGCCCCAGTAGGAAAGGATGTGCTTAGTCCTGCAGTGACTTGGTGAACTAGGGTGAATTGATACCTGAGAGGGTGTTTACCCTTCTTATAGGACAAAAGGAGGGGTAGGGAACAGGTTGTGTGAAGAGGGACTAGAAGGAGGAAGGTGTGAGCATCATGTAAGGTGAATAAATAGTGGATTAATTAATGCAAAAAACCCCCAAATATCTTGAACAGTTTATTTATTTATTTATTTATTTATTTAATTCTCTCCTGTACTATATCCTGACTGCCATTCCTTCTTCCTTTCTTTCCTTCAGTTTCTCACCCCCTTCCCCAGATGAATCCCTTCTCTTCCTTCTATCAGAAAAGATCAGCAACCCCCCACCCCACCAGTACATCAACCAAACAGGGAATAATAAGCTAAATAAGATCAGGCAAATACCATCACATTAAGTCTGGACTAGTCAACCCAGTCAGAGGAGAAGAGTCTCACAAGCAGGCAGAAGAGTCAGAGACATACCCTGCTCCCACTGTTAGGATTCCCACAAGAAGATCAAGCTACAGAGCCATAACATATATGTAGAGGACCTAACTTAAACCCCTACAGGCTCCCTGATCTCTTCCAGTCCCCATGAGCCCAATCAGTTGATTCTGTGGGCCATGCTATTATGGTATCCCTGACACCTCTGACTCCTCCCTCCTTCTAGGACTCCCCAAACATGCCTAATGTTTGGGTGTGGGACTCTGCATCTTCTTCCAATAGTTGCTACATGAAGTTTCTCTGGTCTCTCTGATGATGAGTCTGCTAGGTTCAAGTCCCAGAATATTCTGCAGGCAATAAAAACTGTGGATCGAAGGTTTTATGGCTAGTTTGGTGTCCCAATCTTTCTACTCAAGGCCTTGCCTGGTTACAAAAGATGGCTAGTTCAGGCTCCATATCCTCCATTATTAGGCATCTTTGCGAGGGTCCCTTGCTTAGAATCCATTCAATTTCCATTGTACTAGGTTTCCACCTAGCTCTCAAAATGACCCCTAATTCCTGTCATTTTTCCCAGCATTTTCTCAGTACCTCCCTCTCCACCAGATCTTTCCTGTACTCAACCCCACCTGCCTCAGGTCTACCCATTATATCTATTCTATTTTCCCTTCCCAGGGAGACCCTTACATCCCCTAACCCCAGTCATTACTTAGCATCTCTATGTCTGTGTACTATAGCAGAATTCTATTTTACATTATAGCTAATATCCACATAAAAGGGATAACATCTTTCTGAGTCTGGGTTCCCTCACTCATGATGAATTTCTCTATTCCATCCATCTGTCTGCAAATTTTATCATGTTCTTGCTTTTAATAGCTGAGTAATACTCCATTATCTGAATGTGCCACATTTTCTTTATCTATTTTTGGTAGAGGGACATATAGGCTGTTTCAAGTTTCTAGATATTATTAATAAAGTTTCTATGGCCATAGTTGGCCAAAGGTCCTTGGGGTATGGTGGTGTGTCTTTTGGGTTTATGTCTAGGAATGGTATAGCTGGTCCTTGAGGTAGATCAATTTTGAATTTTGTGAGAAATGACTGTCTTAGTTTGGGTTTCCATTACTGTAGAAGGATAACATGACTAAGGCAACTCTTATAAAGTCAAACCCTCAGACAGCCTGCAAGCATATGAAGTTGTAGAGATGCTACCTTGATCTGCAGGTAGAAGAAGAGGACTGTGTCATACAGGCCAGACTTAAACATATATCCTCAAGGTCCTGCCTCAGACCCTAACATCCTCCAAAAAGGCCACATTTCTCTTTTTAAAACATTGGATAATTTCTTTATTTACATTTCAAATGTTTTCCCCTTTCCAGGTCTCTCCTTTGGAAAATCCCTACACCATCTCCCCTCCCCCTGCCTCTGTGAGGGTGCTCCCCAACCCACCTATCCACTCCCATCTCCGATCCTCCTATCCTGGCATTCCCTTACACTGGGGCATCAAACACCCTCAGGCCCAAGAGCTGCTTCTTCCACTATATCCAACAAGGCCATCCTCTGCCACATATGCGACTGGAGCCATGGGTCCTTCCATGTGTACTCTTAGGTTGGTGGTCCAGTCCCAAGGAGCTTCAGAGTGTCTGAAGGCCACATCTCTTAATGGTGCTACTTCCTATTGGACAAGCATATTCAAACCACCACACTGCCACATTGACTTACAAAGTGGATGTTCAAGTTGACACTCCCACCAGCAGTGGTGGAGAGTTTCCCTTGTTCCAAATCCCTAGCAGCATGTGGTATCACTTGTGTTGTTGAACTTAGCCATTTTGAGAGGTGTAAAATGAAATCTTAATGTAGTTTTGATTTATATTCCCCTAATGGCTAAGGATGTTGAATGTCTTTTGAGATTACTCTGTTAAGAATTGTCTGTTTAGATTTGTACCCAGTTTTGTAATTGGATTATAGAGTTGATGATATCTAGTTTTGAGTTCTTTCTGTATTTTAGATATTAGCCTTCCGTCAAATGTGGAGTTGGTAAAGAACTTTTATTATGTGGGCTGCTGTTTTGTCTTATTGATGGTGGTGTCTTTTGCTTTAGAGAAGCTTTTCAGTTTCATGAGGTCCCATTTATCAATAGTTAATCTTAGAGCCTGAGCAATTGGTTTTCTGTTCAGGAAATTTTCCCTTGTGCCAATGTGTTTGAGGTTCTTTCCCATTTTCTCATCTACTAGATTAAGTGTATCCAGCTTTATGTGGAGGTCCTTGATCCACTTGGACTTGAGTTTTGTACAAGGTGACAAATATGGATCTATTTTCATTTTTCTATGTATAGACTGCCAGTTATACCAGCACCATTTATTGTAGATGCTTTCTTTTTTTCATGGTATGTTTTTGGCTTTTTAATCAAAGACCAAGTGTCCATAGTGTGTGGGTTTATTTATGGGTCCTCAATTCTATTCCATTGATCAACCTATCTGTTTTTGTACCAATACCATGTAGTTTTTATTACTATTACTATTTAGTACACCTTGAGATCAGGGATAGTGATACCTCTGGAAGTTCTTTTATTGTACATGATTGTTTTAGCTATCCTGAGTTTTTTGTTTATCCATATGAAGTTGAGTATTGTTCTCTTAAGGTCTATAAAGAATTGTGTTAGAATTTTTATGGGGGTTGCACTGAATCTGTAGATTGGTTTTGGTAGGATGAACATTTTTACTGTTAGCCCTAACAATCCATGAGCACAGGAGATCTTTATATTTTCTGATATCTTCTTCAATTTCCTTTTAAAAACTTATAGATTTTATCATTCAGGTCTTTTACATCCTTTGTGAGATTTACCCCCAAATATTTCATATCATTTATGGCCATTATGAAGGGTATTGTTTCCATGATTTATTTATCAGTCCATTTTTCATTTGCATATAGAAAGGCTAGATTTGCTTGTTTTGTTTTGTTTGTTTGTATTGTAGTTAATCTTTTATCTAGCCACTTTTTATTACTTGTATCACTTGTATCCAACCATGACTTTTATCATGAAAGGATGTTGGAAAGGCTTTTCAGTATCTAATGAGATGATCATATAGTTTATTTTCTTTTAGTTTGTTTATATGATGGATTACTTTGTCAGATTTTCATATGATGAATCATCCCTACATCCTTGGGATGACACTAACTTGATCATGGTGGGTGATCCTTTTTTGTGTTCTTGAATTTGTTTTTTTTTTTTTTTTTTTTAGTATTTTTTTTTTTTTTTTTTTTTCTTTTTTTTTGTGTTGAATTTGTTTTTTTTTTTTTTTTTTTTGAGTATTTTATTTAGTATTTTTGCATCAATGTTTGTGAGGGAAATTGGTCTATAATTTTCTTTCTCTGTTGAGTCTTCCTGTGGTTTGTGTATCAGAGTGATTTTTACCTTATCACATGAATTTGGCAATGGTCATTCTGTTCCTATTTTGTGGAATAATTTGAGGAGTATTGGCATTAGCTCTTCTTTGGTCAAGTTCTGAACTAAAAACATCTAACCCTTGCCTCCTTTTTGGTTGTTTGGTAGACTTTTGATGAATGCTTCTATTTCCTTAGGAGGTATAGGTTTGTTTAAATTGTTCATCTGATCTTAATACAACTTTGGGATATGATATCTATTAAGAAAATTCATTTAGATTTTCCAATTTTATAGAGTGCATGCCTTTTGATGTATGGCCTAATGATTCTTTCAATTTCCTCCATGTCTGTTCTTTTGTACCCCTTTTCATTTCTGAGTTTTTTTGTTCCAATATTCTCTCTGTGTCTTTTAGGTAGTTTAGAAAAGGATTTGCCTATCTTGTTGACCTTCTCAAAGGACCAATACTCTGTTCATTGGTTCTTTCTATTGTTCATTCCTATTTTATTGATTTTAGCCCTCAGTTTGATCATATCCTACTGTCTCTTCACCGTGCTTATGTTTGCTTATTTTAGTTCGAGAGTTATAAGGTGTGCTGTTAAAATGCTAGTATGAGATCTCTCCAATTTCTTTATGAAGGCATTTAGTGCTGTGAACTTTCTGCTTAATGCTGCTTTCATTGTACCCCATAAGTTTGGATATGCTGTCTTCATTTTCTTTGAATTCTAGAAAGTCTTTTTTTCTTCATTTTTCCCCTGACCCCATGATCATTGATTAGAGAGTTGTTCTGTTTCCATAAGTTTGTAGACTTTTTGTCCTTCTAATCTAGCTTCAATCCATGGTGGCCCAATAAAGTACAGGGAATTATTTCAATTTTCTTCTATCAGTTGAGGCTTGTGAAAGAATATGTGGTCAATTTTGGAGAATATTCCATGAGGTGTTGAGAAGAAGTTTTATTTGCTTTTATTTGGATGAAATATTTGATAGATGTATGTTAGGTACATTTGATTTGTATCATCTATTAGCTCTGTTATTTCTCTATTTAGTTTTTGTCTGGATGACTTGTTCATTGATTGGAGTGAGGTAATGAATTCTCTAACTATGAATGTGTGAATTTCCATGTGTGATTTAAACTTTAGAAATGTTCCTTTTACCAATCTGGGTGCCCTTGTGCTTGGAGCATTGATGTTAGGAATTGAAATCTTTTCTAAGTAGAGTTTTCTTTGATGTATATAATATGTTCCCCATTTCTTTTGATTAATTTTGGTTTGAAGTCTATTTTGTTAGCTATTAGAATAGCTACCTTAGCTTTCTTCTTGGCCTCAGCTTGAAAAGGCTTTTTTCAACCCTTTACTCTGACAAGTTTATTTTTGAAGTTGATGTGTGATTCTTTTGTGCTGCAGGATGGATCCTGGTTTTGTATCCATTCTGTTAGCCTGTGTCTTTTTATCAGAGAATTTAGTCTACTGATACTGAGAGATATTAATGAGCAGTAATTGCTACTTCTTGTTATTTTCATGGAGGTGGTGGTGGTGGTGGTGGTGGTAGTGGTGGTATGTGTTTCCCTTCCTTGGGTTTTGCTGGTATGAGATTGTTTATTGCTGGAGTTTTGGTGTGTATGGGTATAGTTAATCTTCTTGGGTTGAAAATTTCTTCCTAGTACGTTCTGTAGAGCGGTATTTATGGATGGATATTGTCTAGATTTAACGTTATCATGAAATATCCTCTTTTCTCCATCTATGATTGAAAGTTTTGCTAAGTATAGTAGTCTGAATCGAGTCTGTATGACATCTATATGTTTAGGACTGAGTAGGTTTTAGAGCCACTGTTAAGAAGTCAGGTGTAGACCTCTGCTCAGAGAGACTGGCCCAGAACCCTCAGGACATAGGGATTGAGGAGTAGCCTTCTAGTTTCCTTCTGCAGCCAGGGAGCTGATCCTGCAACACAGGCCTCCATATTCAGTGCCAGGAGTGCCAACAACCTTTGAGCACAGGAAGACCACCACTTCTGTTCAAATTCCTTGATCAAGAGGGACCCTCAAAGAGCCATCAGGACACAGGAACCAAGGAACATCTGGGGACAGGATCCTTCAGGTTTATGTCTGCACCCCAGAGTTGACCCTGTACCACAGCTCTCAAAACCCAAATTCCTTTCAGAGAGAGCTGGTCTCCAAGGAGTGCTGACACAAAGGCTTGCAGGAGAGACAAGCCACATTCAGAGACAGCAAGACCAGCTAACACCTGAGATAACCAGATGGCGAAACACAAGGGCAAGAGCATAAGGAAGAGAAACCAAGGTAAATTGGCATCATCAGAACCCAATTCTCTCACCACAGCGAGCCCTGGGTACCTCAACACACCATAAAAGCAAGACTAAGATTTAATATCACTTCTCATGATGATGATAGAAGAATTGAAGAAAGAAAGAAATAACTTCCTTAAAGAAATAAGAGAGAATACAGGTAAAAAGCTAGAAACCTTTAAAGAAATATAGGAAAACACAATCAAACAAGCAAAGGAAATGAATGAAACCATCCAAGATCTAAAAATGGAAATAGAAACAATAAAGAAGTCAAAAAGGGAGATAGCCATGGAGATAGAAACACTAGGAAAGAGATCAGGAGTCATAGATGCAAGCAACACAAAAAGAATACAAGAGATAGAAGAGAGAATCTCAGGTGCAGAAGATACCATAGAAAACATTGACACAACAGTCAAAGAAAATGCAAAATACAAAAAGCTACTAACCCAAAACATACAGGAAATCTAGGGCACCATGAGAAGGCCAAACCTAAGGGTAATAGGTATAAAACAGAGTGACGATTGCCAACTTAAAGGGCCAGTAAATATCTAAAACAAAATTATAGAAGAAAACTTCCTTAGTCTAAAGAAAGAGATGAACATAAACATTAAAGAAGTCTACAGAACTCCAAATAGATTGGACCAGAAAAGAAATTCCTCCCAACACATAATAGTCAAAATGCCAAATGTACAAAACAAGGAAAGAAAATTAAAAGCAGTAAGGGGAAAAAGGTCCAGTAACATATAAAGGCAGATCTATCAGAATTACACCAGGCTTCTCACCAGAGACTATGAAAGCTGGAAGATCCTGGGCAGACCTCATACAGACTCTAAGAGAGCAAAAATGCCAATGCAGGCTGCTATACCCAGCAAAACTCTCAATTACCATAGATGGTGAAACCAAGATATTCCATGATAAAATCAAATTTACACATCTTTCCACAATCCAAGCCTTACAAAGGATAATAGATGCAAAACATCAACACAAGGAGGGAAACTACACACTAGAAAAAGCAAAAAAGTAATCTTTCAACAAACCTAAAAGAAGATAGCCACACAAATATAAAAATAACATTCAAAATAACAGGAAGCAACAATCACTATTCCTTAATATCTCTTAACATAAATGAACTCAACTGCTCAATAAAAAGACATAGGCTAACAGACTGGATACATAAACAGAACCCAGCATTTTGCTGCATACAGGAAACACACCTCAGTGAAAAAGACAAACACTACCTCAGAGCAAAGGGCTGGAAAATAATTTTCCAGGCAAATGGTTCCAAGAATCAGGCAGGAGTAGCCATTCTAATATCGGATAAAATCTACTTTCATCCAAAAGTCATCAAAAAAGAGAAGAAAACTTCACCCACATCAAAAGAAAAATCTATCAAGAAGAACTCTCAATTCTGAACATCTATGTTCCAAATTTAAGAGAACCCACATTCATAAAACAAAATTTACTAAAGCTCAAAGCACACATTGCACCTCACACAATAATAGTGGGAGGCTTCAACACCCCACTCTCATCAATGGACAAATCTTGGAAATACAAATTAAACAGAGACACAGTGAAACTAACAGAAGTTATGGACCTAAAGGATTTAACAGATATGCATAGAACATTTCATCCTAAAGCAAAAGAATATACCTTATTCTCAGCACCTCATGGTACTTTCTCCAAAATTGATCATGTAATTAGTCACAAAACAAACCTCAACAGATATAAGAATATTTAAATAATCCCATGCCTCCTATCAGATCACTACGGATTAAGGTGGCTCTTTAATGGCAACAACAACAACAACAGAAATCCCACATACCCATGGAAGCTGAACAACACTTTACTCAATGATAACTTGGTCAAGGATGAAATAAAGAAAGAAATTAAAGACCTCCTAGAATTTAATCAAAAATGAAAGTTCAACATACCCAAACTTATGGAACACAATGAAAGCATTGTTAAGAGGAAAGCTCATAGTTCTGAGTGCCTACAAAAAGAAAGTGGTGAGAGCATACACTAGCAGCATAACAGCACACCTGAAAGTTCTAGAACAAAAAGAAGCTAATACACCCATGAAGAGTAGAAAGCAAGAAATAATCACAGTGCTGAGATCAACCAAGTAGAAACAAAAACAACTACACATAGAATCAACAAAACTGGGGGCTGGTTATTTAAGAAAATCAACAAGATTGATAAACCCTTAGCCAGACTCACCAGAGGGCACAGAGACAGTATCAAATTAGCAAAATCAGAAATTAAAAGGGAGATATAAGAACAGAATATGAGGAAATTAAAAAAAAACATCAGATCCTACTACAAAAACCTATCCTCAACAAAACTGTAAAATTCAGATGAAATGGACAATTTTCTAGACAGATATAATATACCAATGTCATGTCAGGTTCAGATAAAGCATCTAAAAAGTCCCATAACATCTAAAAAAATAGAAGCAGTCATCAAAAATCTCCCAACCAAAAAAAGCCCAGTACCAGATGGGTTCAGTGCAGAATTCTATCAGACCTTCAAAGAAGACCTAATCCCAATACTCTTCAATCTATTCCACAAAATAGAAACAGAAGGAACACTACCCAATTCATTCTATGAGGTCACAGTTACACTGATACCAAAACCTCACAAAGACCCAACAAAGAAAGAAAACTTCAGACCAATTTCCCTTATGAATATCAATGCAAATATAATCAATATGGTTTGAATTCCAGAACACATCACAATGATCATTCATCATGATCAAGTAGACTTCATTCCAGGGATGCAGGGATGGTTCAATACCCGGAAATCCATCAATGTAATCCACTACATAAACAAACTCAAAGAAAAAAACACATGGTCTTTTCATTAGATGCTGAAAAAGCATTTGACAAAGTTCAACATCCCTTAATGATAATAGTCTTGGAAAGATCAGGAATTCAAGCCCATACCTAAGCATAGAAAAAGCAATATACAGGAAACCAGTATCCAACATCAAAGTCAATGGAGAGAAACTTAAAGCATTCCCACTAAAATCAGGGACTAATCAAGGTTGTCTACTCTCTCCCTATCTATTCAATATAGTACATGAAGTTCTAGCTAAAGCAATTAGACAACAAAAAGAGGTCAAAGGGATACAAATTGTAACAGAAGAAATCAAAATATCACTATTTACAAATGATATGATCATATACATAAGTTACCCAAAAATCTCCAACAGAGAACTGCTACAGCTGATAAACAACTTCTTTAAATTGGCTGTATATAAAATTAAGTCAAACAAATCAGTAACCTTCCTATACTCAAAGGACAAACAGGCAGAGAAAAAAATTAGGGAAATGACACCCTTCACAATAGTCACAAACAATGTAAAGTACCTTGGTGTGACTCTAACCAAACAAGTGAAAGATCTGTATGACAAGAACTTCAAGTCTCTGAAGACAGAAATCGAAGAAGACCTCAGAAGATGGAAAGATCTCCCATGCTCATGGATTGTCAGGAATATTATAGTAAAAATGGCCATCTTGCCAAAAGCAATTTAAAGATTCAATGAAATCCCCATCAAAATTCCAACTCAATTCTTCATAGACTTAGAAAGAGCAATTCTCAAATTCATATGGAATAACAACACACCCAAGATAGCAAAAATTATTCTCAACAATAAAAGACATGTTGATGGAATCAGTATCCCTGACCTCAAGCTGTACTACAGAGCAGTAGTGATAAAAACTTCATGGTATTGGTTCAGTGACAGGCAGGTAACTCAGTGGAATAGAATTAAAGACCCAGAAATGAACCCACACACTTATGGTCACTTGATCTTTGACATAGGAGTTAAAACCATCCAGTGAAAAAAAAGACAGCATCTTCAACAAATTGTGCTGGCTCAACTGGCAGAAAACATACAGAAGAATGCAAATTGATCAATTCCTATCACCCTATACAAAGCTCAAATTCAAGTGGATCAAGGACCTCCACATAAAACCAGAAACACTGAATCTAATAGAAGACAAAGTGGGGAAAAGTCTGGAACACATGGGCACAGGGGAAAATTTCCTGAACAGAACACCAATGGCTTATGCTCTATGATCAAGAATCAACAAATGGGATCTCATAAAATTACAAAGCTTCTGTAAGGCAAAGGACACTGTAAATAGGACAAAACAGCAACCAACATATTGGGTATGATCTGTACCAATCCTCCATCTGATAGAGGGCAATTATTTAATATATACAAATAACTCAAAAGGTTAGACTCCTCAGATCCAAATAACCCTATCAAAAATGGGGAACAGAGCTAAGCAGAGAATTCTCAACTGAGGAAACTCAAATGGCTGAGAAACACCTAAAGAAATGTTCAGCATTCTTAGTTATCAAGGAAATGCAAATCAAAACAACCCTGAGATTCTACCACACACCAGTAAGAATGGCTAAGATCAAAAACTCAGGTAACAGCAGATGCTGGCTAGGATGTGGAGAAAGAGGAACACTCCTCCATTGCTGTTGAGATTGTAAGCTGGTACAACCACTCTGGAAATCAGTTTGGGGGACCCTCAGAAAATTAGACATAGTACTACCTGAGGACCCAGCTATACCACTCCTGGGCATATACCCAGAAGGCACTCCAATATGTAATAAAGACACATGCTCCATTATGTTCATAGAAGCCATATTTATAATAGCCAGAAGCTGGAAACAACCCAGATGTCCCTCAACAGAGGAATCATACAGAAAATGTGGTACATTTACACAATGGAATACTACTCAGCTATTAAAAACAATGACTTCATGAAATTCACAGGCAAATGGATGGAACTTGAAAATATCATCCTGAGTGAGGTTACTTACTGTTAAATGGATGTTAACCAAACAGTTCAGAACACCCATGATTCAATTCACAGCTACTATTGGACTGAGTGTGGGGTACCAGATGGAGGAGTTGGAGAAGGGACAGAAGAAGCTGATGGAGTTTGCAGCCTCATGGGGAGGGAGCAACAACGCCAACTGGTCAGGCCCCCGGTGCTCCCAGAGACTGGACCACCCACCAAAGAATGCATATGGAGGGACCCTTGGTGCTGGCCACATATTTGGCAGAGGAGGGCCTTGTTGGCCATCAGTTGGAGGAGAGGCTCGTGGGTCTGAGAATGTTAGATGCCCCAGTATAGGGGAATGCCAGGGAGCATAGATTGGAGTAGGTAGGTGGGTTGGGGAATACCCTCATAGACACAGGGGAGGGAGGATGGGATAGGGGGTTTCCAAAGGGGAGACCAGGAATGGGAAAAACATTTGAAATGTCAATAGAGTATCAAAAGAAAAAAAATCAGGTGTAATTCTGATTGTTTTGCCTTTAAATGTTATGTTGTCTTTCCCTCTTGCAGGTTTTAATATTCTTTTTGTTCTGCACATTTGGTATTTTCATTTATTTTGTGGCACAGGACTTTCTTTTCTGGTTCAAGCTATTTGGTGTCCTGTAAGCTTCTTGAACTTTTGTAGGCACGACCTTCTTTAGGTTAGGAAAATTTTCTCCTATGATTTTGTTAAATATATTTTGTGGGCTTTTGAGCTGAGATTCTTCTCCTTCTTCTATAACTATTACTGTTAGGCTTGGTCTTTTCATAGTGCCCCAGAATTCCTGAATGACTTGTGTTAGGTATTTTTTTTTTTTAGCATTTTTTGAATAATGATTCTATTTCTTTTATCATGTCTTCAACACCTGAGATTCTTTCTTCCATCTCTTGTATTCTGCTGTTGATGCTTTTGTCTGTAGTTCCTGTTTGCTTACCTAGATTTTCCATTTCTCAAATTCCCTCAGTTTGTGTTTTCATTATTGTCTCTATTTCCATTTTGCCATATTGAACAGTTTTCTGCACCTGTTTGCAATTTTCTTGATTTCCTTGGCATTCTTTAAGAGATTCATTGATTTCCTTCAATGTTTGTGTTTTCCTCAATTTCTTTATTATTCATTTACTCTGTCATCTTCATAAAGTTGATTTAAGGTCATTTTCTTCTGCTTCAGCTGCATTGAAATATCCAGGACTTGCTGTATAGTAGGATAGTTGGGCTCTGGTGACACCATATTAACCAGGCTGTTGTTGACTGTGTTCTTATACTCGTGGTTAGGCCTCTGGTTTTGGAATGATGATAGGTCTAGGTACTATTTGCTGAGTTTGTCTTTGTTGGATTAATGTTTTGTTCCTTGGTGTGTGTTTGGTTTTCATCTTCTGGCCTTTGTGGCCTGGATTCCTAGTGTCTGGAATGATTTCTAATCTAGTAGGGAGTTTCTATTAAAGTTGGGGAGCTAGAATTTTGGTTGCTTTTTTGGCTTTTGGTGCAGCAAGAGTTTTCTGCCAGAATTGGGGGATGGGATACAGTGAAAAGGATGAGAGTAGGGATTGCTGGCACTGAGTGAGGAGGAGGTCTGCTATATCTACTTGTGGTTTGGGGAGGGCCAGTATGTTCAGTATGTTCTCTCTCTCATCCTGCAACTATTCTTTAAACTTTCATGGCCTGAACCAGTTTTTCTGATTGGTGTGACCTGCTTCAGGGCAGTAGACATTTGCTCGAGTTGGAGCTGGGGGCAGAGCACCAATAGGGGATGGTGGTGGGGCAGGACAGGGCAGGGTAGTCTTTGGGAACCGAATCTAAGGAGAGTTCAGCTGCCAGGTAGGTCACTTATCTGTTTTTCTGAATGATGTGTTCTTCATCTGAGCATTTGGAGTTCAGCAGAGTTGGAGAGACACAGAAGTGGGAGCAGAAAACTGTGGGGTGTATCTAAATCTATGATCCAGCAAGTCGAGGAGTTCCAGGGGCAGGTAGATCACTCACCTATCGAACACTTTCTTAATCTTTAACATTGCTATACAGTACAGACCATTGTTTCTCCCCCATTCTTTGAATGAACTATTTACCTTAGAATTAGTGAAATCAGTAGCCACGGATTGGAGGGAGAGTGTAGAGGGGCATATTGTTAGACTTAGAAGAAGGAATTATTGTGATTATAATCTCAAAAGTAAAAATAGAAACCTTAGTTCCTTTGATTGGAGAATGTTAATAGAAATAAAAATCTAAATGCACAAGTTTGTTAAGGAAGAAAATTGACTGGAAATATATAGATTGTTACATCACTGGAAGCCTTTACATTGTCCATTACCTTTGTATTTATTTTAAATACATTTTCAAGAGTAGTAGACAGGTGAAAACAATTTTATAGATGCTAAGAAGTAAAAACTTACTGAAGAATTAAAAGAAACATTTTGAGTCAGTGTCTTATTATGTAGCTCATGTTGGCTTCCGATTCACTACATAGCCCAAAGTAGTCCAAAACATGCAGCAATTCCCTTGCTTCTACATATATCATGCTAGGATCACAGGGATGTATCACTATACTGGCTTCTAAGAAAATCTTTGAGATAATTTTAATATATCCAAAAGGAGAACTTGAGAGATTGTATGAAAATTGGAGGACAAGTAGAAGGATAGAAAAAATTGAGAAATGGCATGTCCACAATTTATTGATTAAGAATTGATTGTATAGCTGGCCATGGTGGCTCATGCCTTTGATCCCAACATTCAGGAGGCTGAGGCAGTAGGATCTAAGTTTGATGTTAGCCTGGTCTACAAAGTGAGTTCAAGGACAGCCAGGGCTATATAGTAAACCCTATCTTGGAAAACAAAACAAAACCCAAATCAAACAAAAAATAAATAAAACAAAACAAACAAAAACAAAAATAAGGAATTGATTGTATGCATTAATATCCTGTTTGTTTTTATGGTATTTGGGAAGGAGAGGACAATTGAAATACATTTCTTCAATTAAAGATAAATTTTAAAATCTTCACAAAGGGAATAATATTTCCTTTCCTTAATTTGAGTTTCAAATTTACTCACCACCACCACCACCTGAAGTAGAAATTTTTGGTTTCTTTGGAGACTCATATAGATCATAATGATGTTTTATTGTTGCAGACAGGTAATAGTATGCTTTGCTAAAGTATTTAAAAGAATGTTTTACTGAAGCAGATACATGAAAGGACTCTTGATGTCTAGAAAGAATGTAAATATGACCACAGATTGTGGGACAGGGCTCAAGTTTTTTTTTTTTCCCTCTTGCACTGATTCACTAATCTCTGCTAACAACATTATGGCACTGGTTGGCCTAATGTTGCCATCTTCCACTTGCCATGACTTCATAGAGAGTAACTTGCCAAAGAACTTGTTGTGATATGCCTGTGGCTTCTTGCAGGTTCCACTGACTCGCACTTATTCAGCGGAACCTCACAATTTATTCTGGATCAAGCTGCAGCTGCTGATTCATTTGTGTTGTCTACTGAGTCTGTACTGCAGCTGCTGATTTGTGTGTGGTGGGTTGTTAGTAGACTGAACTACTGATATCCTGACAACAAAGACTGGAATAGCCCCCCAAAACTATTGCTAAACAAATACTCTTCCCTAGCATCCTAATAACATTTCTTTTCCACTACCTCTGGTAGATGCCGGGCTAGAAGCAAGGTTAAAGCATTTAAGGACCATTATTAAAGTATGTTTTTTAAAAAATTTAAAACTATAACCACCACAAGTTTTGTTATATCTAAATCCTATGGAAAAGGATGGAAAAGAGCTGAAACATTTTTTCTTTAATTGAGAATATGTTTTCTTTATAAAACTGATGAGCAGAGGACTTCTATGCATCAGCTTTGCTCCTACTAGCTGCTTAATCATGGACAAATCAATTAGTCCCTTTGGTTCATTTACTCATCTGAAGAATTTTATGAATTCTATTTACTTTTATGAGGATTAAAAAGAAAATGGAATGGATGAAGAACCTAGGAACATATATAGCTGGAATTGAAGAAATACTGTTTTTAAGATTTATTTATTTTATATTGTGTGTATGTGTGTTTTAGTTTGCATGCATGTATGTGTACTTTTTGCATACATGATGCCCATGGAGGTCAGAAGAATACATTGGATTCCCTGGAACTGGATATATGGATGTTATGAGTCACAATGTAGGAGCCAGGTCCACTGCAAGAGTAACAAGTGCTCTTAACTGTTAACCCATCTCTCCAGCCCCAGATAGTTATAGTTCAATGGATAAAGGAAGTCCATTCATCCAATTGGCCTTCATTAATACCAAAGTGTTCTTGAAATTCCTGTTAGTCCTAAAACCTATGGTATGAGATAAGCATATATATACTCATTTTATTGATGAAGGGTTATTTTTTTTCCTTTATATTATCTTCATATATTAACTTCACATATGTCCTTCTTATCTCATATATTATATCCCCTTCTTCCACTCCTCTCAGTCCTCCCCTTACCATCTCTCTCCCCCAGATTTACTCCTCCTCTGTTTCCCTTCAGAAAAGAACAGGCCTCCTAGGAATATCCACTGAAAATGATATAACAAGATGCAATAAGACTAAGCACAAACCCTCATATCAAGGCTAAATAAGGCACTAGGAGGAAAGAGTCCCAAGATCAAGCAAAAGAGTCAGAGACATTCCCATCCCCACTTTTGGTCCCATCAAAACACCAAGCCAACAATCATAGCATAGGACCTAACAATGACTGACTGCTGCTTCAGTCTTTGTAAGCTCCTATGAGCCTTAGTTGATGTCTTTTAGCTGTCTTCTCCTGGTGTCTTCAAACACTCTGGCTCCTACACTTCTTCCTTTACATCTTTGATGGGGTTTCCTGAGTTCTGAGGGGAGGGACTATGTAGAAATCTCCAATTTGGAATCTCTCTGCCTAATGTTTGGCTGTGATTCTCTGCATCTGCTCTCATCAGTTGCTGAATGGAGCCTTTCTGATGACAATTGGGCTGTGTACTGATCTATGACTATAACAGAATATCATAAGAAATAATTTTAATAACATTTTTTCTATCATAAGTCTCAGGGCTATTGAACCTCCAGTTCCTGGTCATCAAGGCAGTTGGACATGGGCTCCCTCTTATACAGTAAACCTCAAATTAGATCAATAATTGGTTGGCCACTCCCATGAATTCTGCATCACCATTGCCTGAGCACATCTTCCAGGTGGATAGGTAGGTTGTCTGGCTGGGTTGGTGTCCCATTCCCACCGTTGAAAGCCTTGCCTGGTTATAGAAGATGGCCATTTCTGGCTCCATATCCTCCATTATTAGAAGTCCTCACTAGGATCACCTCATAGAATACTCGGAGTTTCTATTGCACTAGATTTTTCCATCAACCCCCAAAGCCCTCCATCTCCAGTCTTTTCTCCATATAGGATCTTCCTCCATCCCTCCGTTTTTAAACCCGCTGTTCTCACTCCCTGTCCATTGGCAAAATCTATTTCCCCTTCCCAAGGAAATCCATGTGTCTCCCTTTGAGTCCTCTTTCTTTAAATGAGGGAAAATTAAGGAGAATAAAGAGAAAATTTACACTATGTAGTGTGTTCAACACATTATTTAATCAAATACTTAAGAATTGTACTTGAAAATCTGGATATTCATTTCTTTTTCTACATCTCAGATGGAAAAAAAGTTTCCAAAGAAAAGATAGTGCTTTCACTTGCTGAATTCAGAATCACAGGCTGCAAGCAGACCCATTACTGCACTGCAGTGAGGTGGAGGAGGGAGAGAACGAAAAATGCAAATTCTCCCTGATTATCTCCCAATGACCATGGTGTACTGATGTTAGGATTCATTAAGGAGATGATTCTTTTTGTTTGTTTGTTCCACAGTATGAGGATTTTTTAATATTGCATTTATGACAAATAACTCATACAACTGTGTCCCCTATCGAAATTACCTTAGCTAAGAAGTCTTAGTGTGCTGAAGAACCACAAGGCTCTTAAAGTAAAAGCTTTGAATATTTAATGATAGGCAGGCTATAGCTTTTAAGCACAAGCTCTCATCCTCTCTGAGTGTTAGCCCTGGAACCAAGAAGAAAAAGAGTACATAGATAGGAACTTTTTAGCTTTGTTTGTATTTTATCAAAATATATTCATTCTAAGACCCCACAGCAATGTTGAGAAACCAGGTAGAAAACTAGGAGGAACCCAGACTCTGTACTGTATCACTTTCCTCTCACATAGCAATAGCTTTACCTTGAAAATGGAGCCAATTATTTCCTTTAATGTGCTTTTCTAATTTTGAAAAGACATAATCATCACAGTAAACCCATACTACTGACTACTAAAGCCAATGTTCTCCTTTTATCAACATGCCACCCTGCTAATTATTTCCATTTCTTATTCCTTCATTCATACACTTCATAATTTCCTCTGCTGAAACCCCTGATATACGCAAGCAGTAATTTATACACAATACAACTATTCTTTCCTTGCCCTGATAGTTCATTTTTATTAATTTTATAAATGCATATGGGTATTTCCTCTGCATGTATGTCTATGCACCACATGTGTGCCTGCTGCCTGTGGAGACCAGGGAGAGAGAGAATCAGATCTCCTGCAATTGGCATTTCAGATGGTTATGAATTATGTGGGTTCTGGGAATTGAATTCAGGTCCTATGCAAGAGCAACCTTGTTCTTAACCACTGTGATATCGCTCTAGCTACAGTTGTTCTGATATTTTTGTCTTCTTGAATAGTATTAGCAGAATGTAGGCATAATATAGGTATTGAATTGCTAGTTACTGAATTAATGGTCTTTTGTTGTTTTTAAAAATTATTTTATGTATTAAATTTTATGTTGGAGCTGGAAGTGTGGCTTGGTGATAGAATGCTTGCCCAGTAAAGCACAATACCCTGGGTTCCTTCTTCATCAGTGAAGAAAAATAAAAAACATTTACTCCTACCAAAACCATAGAAATTTATCACTCTCCTCATACATTTCCCATGTTTAATTTTCCACTGTTAAATTTTAGCCATTTTGGTAGTCTTTTATTTGAGTAACTCGTGCTTCTTCAAGGGAGAACATGCATATCTGGGGAGCTATGCATTGGAAGAGTGAGGATAATGAAAATATCCACTAGATTAGAAAATGTCCGGGAAGACTTGCTTGACCCTCTTGTCATCCTTTTCCCAATTTTCCTCTTTTCATGAGGTGAATCCACAAAGATATAAGTATTAATCCATTACTATTCACTTATCTGATGATATCATGTTTTTCTGGTTCCACAGGACCTCATGGTGCAGTAAGGATCTAGTGCTGCTGAGCACTTTGCTGTTCTGTGTTCTCTAAATCAAGAGAGAGAGAGAGAGAGAGAGAGAGAGAGAGAGAGAGAGGAAGAGACAGAGACAGACAGAGATTTACACACACATTATTATTCATCTTAAAACCACTTTAATTGAGCAACTACTTTATCCAATTCATGCACATATCTCATCCCTCCTAGAAATGCAAAAATCCTCTCAGAGAAGGTTAGAAAGCCTAGGCTACCATATGATGTTTCAACAACTATTCATTTCTTCTCCAGAACCCAGGCATGCAACCTAAGTACACAAAGTATTCTCTGCCTCAAAGCAATCAACTGCCATCCTCAAGTACTTTAGTTATCTAAAGTATAAAGGCAATTTTTGCTGACATTCATTTCTGTCTTCCATCAAAAGTCCAAGGCTGTCAAAATAACACTTATTACTTGACTTTGTAAGGGAAAATTTCTGATGTGGGCAACTAAACATTCTCCAAAACCTCTACAGACCTTTTAACTATCCTGAAGTCATGGTCCAGACACTGCACCATTAAACAAGTTTAATGCTCAAGTTTGCATCATTATATTTCTTTTTTTTTCTTATTTTATTTACATTTCAAATGTTTCCCCCTTTCTAGATCTCCCCTTTGGAACCTCCCCATTCCCTCTAACCTCCCCCTGCCACAATGGGGATATTCTACAACCCACCCACCCACCCACCCACTCTCGTCTTCCCTCCTTGTCATTCTCCTATACTGGGGGATCTAACACCTTCCAGCCCAAGGGCCTCTCCTCCCCCTGACAGATAACAAGACCCTCCTCTGCCGCATTTGTGGCCAGCACCGTGGGTCCCTCCATGTGTATTCTTTGGTTGGTGGATCAGTCTCCAGGAGTATCAGGGGATCAGGCCAATTGCCACTGTTGCTACCTCCCTGGGGCTGCACACTCCCTCAGCTCCTTCAGTACTTTCTCCAAGTCCTCCATCTGGGACCTCACACTCAACCCTACTGTTACTGCAAAGTGACTCTTGGGTATTTCAAACTTCTTAAAGAGAATATTGTGAAAGGGTGAGTGCTATTTAGATGCAGCATGAAATGTCAAACATTTTTCTATGCTCTTAAAAAAATACTCACAATGTTCATTACAATACTGAAAGTCGGGACGTAGTGTTGAATATTAAAAGCATCTAGACTATTTCTGCCATTTTCTCTGAAACACTTTCTTCTCTGTCCATACTTTAAGCATGACTTCTTGACCTTAATTCCTCTGCCTTTGTGTTAGGTATTTTAATGTGACCTTTTCTATGGTTAATCCCCTCCAAAATCTATATTCTAATTTGATGTCACCATGGTACTGTTAGGCCTTGGGGCCTTTACAGATGATTGAAAAAATGTGTTTCACATGGAACAGTGTTAATTATCTTGAGACTGGAGTAGTTACTATAAGAGCAAATTGTTTCAAAGGCTCTCCACTTTTTCTCTTCTATATGCACCTGATTTTACATTGCTTCTCTGTTATGCTACAATATGGCATAAAGGCTTAGTCTGATGTGGCCACACAACTGGACTTCTGGCTTCTAAGAATTAATAGTATAAATCTCCAATTGTCCTAAGTCACTAAATATTAATTATTATGTTCTGACAGCAGACAACAGAGTGAAACAACATCCAATCTACAGCCAGAGTAGTGAGAAATCAAAAGACCGAGCTAAGAGTATATATCACTATGGCTAAGATTTCTCTATAATGTTAAGAGAAAATGTTAGGAGAAGCTGCATTACCAAATCTCATTGCTGTGTCACAAGCACAGCACTTGTGAGGATTCTCTGACTATTTTCTGTTATCCTCTTTTGTTTCTTGTGACATACATGCACCTTCACCAACAGCACTGTGCACTAAATGTAGCAATCTCTATTTTTGCCTCAGTAGAGACAGGTAGGAAAACAAATGGTTCTACCTCCATACTGATTCACCTCTGTAGAAGAAGACAAAAATTAAATATGAGGACCAGAGCTTTACTTAGACTCAAATATTTGTCAACAAAATGTACATACTTTGTTATCCCCAAGGTTTCTGGAGAGCAGATCAACCCCTTCCCAAGATGTTAATTGCAATGTTTCTCAATCTTGGGTGCTTGCTAGATCTTTATTTTAGTCTTAATTCTGGGCTCAACTGAGTAAGTTATATATTGTTATATATAATTTATTCCCATTATTTAGGTTAATAATGGTCTTTACCATGAACTCTGAAATAATAAATACTGAACCACTCCTTCAAAGAGAAATATAGAAGTAGCTTCCTTCAGGTCTATAGTCACAGGATTAATATATAACCTTGTATTATAAGTGCTTGGTTTAATGATACCTTAACATTAAACACATGGCCAGTACCATTGTAAATCCAGCCTGATGGAAGGTTGCTTAACACAAATTTTCTCTGTATACACAACAGACTTCAGATGTTCAGAAATACTAGGTGGCACTTCAGTGCTGTGATTTAAGGCCACTTTGAATTGAAAAATTGCTCGTGAAAAGCACAAAAATTCAAATATCATGCCATTAAACAAACCATGAAAAGATGACTGTTTTACACTAAAAGTTGAAACAGAAAAGCAGTCACCTTGTTTGATCTCAAGTTGAATGTGAACTTGGCATCTCAAATTACTCACAATTCCACTTACATGTATGTCTCTGAAAGCACATAAGAATTGTTTGATGGGTTATAAGTATATTTTGGTGAATAGTTAAATTCAAAACTATGGACTTTGAGAATAGATATCAACTACCCATCAACTGTGTAAACACAAGCTTACAGATTGCTGACAATCTTTTGAAGCAGAGCGAGCATGAGGTAACAAAAGCAAGTTGCTCATGAGAACACATTTATATTTTTGTGACAGAAATAACCAAAGTAGAAAATATCTATACCTACAGTAGATAATAATAATGCTTTGAACTTGGACTGAAAAAAATTGCTCAGCAGATTAGAGCTTTAGTAAAGTTTCTTTTATGAATGTGGGTGTCCTTGCATTCAGGGCATAGATGTTCAGAATTGAGAGTTCTTCTTGGTAGAATTTTTGATGATTGTGAAGTGTCCTTCCTTATCTTTTTTGATGACTTTTGGTTGAAAGTCGATTTTGTCCAATATTAGAATGGCTACTCCAACCTGTTTCTTGAGACCATTTGCCTGGAAAATTGTTTTCCAGCCCTTTACTCTGATGTAGTGCTAGTATTTAACACTGAGGTGCATTTCCTGGATGCAGCAAAATGCTGGGTCCTGTTTAAGGATTCAGTCAGTCAGTCTATGTCTTTTTATTTGAGAACTGAGTCCATTGATGTTAAGAGATATTAAGAAATAGTGATTGTTGCTTCTTGTTATTTTCAATGTTATTTTTATGTTTGTGTGGCTAACTTCTTTTGAGTTTCTTGAAAGATTAATTTCTTGCTTTTTCTAGGGTGTAGTTACCCTCCTTGAGTTGGCGTTTTCCATCTATTATTCTTTGTAGGGCTGGGTTTGTGGAAACATACTGTGCAAATTTGGTTTTGTCATAGAATATTTTGGTTTCACTATCTATGATAATTGAGAGTTTTTCTGAAGATAGCAGCTTGGGCTAGCATTTGTGTTCTCTTAGAGTCTGTATGAGATCTGCCCAGGATCTTCTAGCTTTCATAGTCTCTGGTGAGAAGTCTGGTGTAATTCTGATAGGTCTGCCTTTATATGTTACTTGCCCTTTTTCCCTTACCACTTTTAATATTCTTTCCTTATTTTGTGTATTTTGTGTTTTGACTATAATATGACGGGAGGAATTTCTTTTCTGTTCCAATGTATTTGGAGTTCTATAGGCTTCTTGTATATTTATGTTCATTTATTTCTTTAGGTTAGGTAAGTTTTCTTCTATAATTTTGTTGAAGATATTTACTAGTCCTTTATGTTGGGAATCTTTACTCTCTTCTATACCTATTATCCTCAGGTTCTGTCTTCACATTGTATGCTGGATATTCTGGATGTTTTGGGTTAGGAGCTTTTTGCATTTTGTGTTTTCTTTGACTGTTGTGTCAATGTTTTCTATGGTATCTTCTGCACCTGAGATTCTCTATTCTATCTTCTGTATTCTGTTAGTGATGATTGCATCTATGACTCCTGATCTCTTCAATGCAATCCCCATCAAAATTCCAACTCAATTCTTCATAGACTTAGAAAGAGTAATTCTCAAATTCATATGGAATAACAAAAATCACAGGATAACAAAAACTATTTTCAAAATAAAAAGGACTTCTGGGGAAATCAGCATCCCTGACCTCAAGCTATACTACAGAGCAATAGTGATAAAAACTGCATGGTATTTGTACAGTGACAGGGAGGTCGATCAATGGAATAGAATTGAGGACCCAGAAATGAACCCACACACTTATGGTCACTTGATCTTTGACAAAGGAGCGAAAACCATCTAGTGGAAAAAAGACAGCATCTTCAACAAATGGTGCTGGTTCAACTGGTGGTCTACATGTAGAAGCTTGCGAATTGATCCATTCCTATCTCCCTGTACAAAGCTCAAGTCCAAGTGGATCAAGGACTTCCACATAAAACTAGATACACTGAATCTAATAAAAGAGAAAGTTGGGGAAAGTCTTGAACACATGGGCACAGGGGGAAAGTTCCTGAGCAGAACACCAATGGCTTATGCTCTAAGATCAAGAATCGACAAATGGGACCTCATGAAATTACAAAGCTTCTGTAAGGCAAAGAACACTGTAAATAGGACAAAACAGCAACCAACAAATTTGGGAAAGATCTTTACCAATCCTACGTCTGATAGAGGGTTAATATCCAATGTATACAAAGAACTCAAGAAGTTAGACTCCAGAGATCCAAATAATCCTATCAAAAGAATGGGGAACAGAGCTAAACAGAGAATTCTCAACTGAGGAAACTAGTAGGGCTGAGAAGCACCTAATGGAATGTTCAACATCCTTAGTCATCAGGGAAATGCAAATCAAAACAACCCTGAGATTCCACCTCACACCAGTCAGAATGGCTAAGATCAAAAACTCAGGTGACAGCAGATGTTGGCAAGGATGTAGAGAACAAGCAATACTCCTCCATTGTTGGTGGGAATGCAAGCTGATACAACTTCTCTAAAAATCAGTTTGGCAGACCCTCAGAAAAATGAACATAATATTACCTGAGGACCCAGTTATTCCACTCCTGGGCATATACCCAGAAGATGCTCCAACATGTAATAAAGACACATGCTCCACTATGTTCATAGCCGCCATATTTATAATAGCCAGAAGCTGGAACCAACCCAGATGTCCCTCAACAGAGGAATGGATACAGAAAATATGATACATTTACACAATGGAATACTACTCAGGTATTAAAAACAATGACTTCATGAAATTCGCAAGCAAAGAGATGGAACTTGAAAATATCATCCTGAGCGCGGTAACTTGGCCACAAAATAATAAACATGGTAAGTACTCAATGATAAGTAGTTATTAGCCCAGAAGTTTGGAATACCCAAGAATCATTTCACAGCAACCATTGGGCTGAGTGTGAGGTCCCAGATGGAGGAGTTGGAGAAGGGACTGAAGGAGCTGAGGGAGTTGGCAGCCCCATGGAGAGGAAGCAACAGTGTCAACTGGCCTGACCTCCTGATGCTCCAGGATACTGGATCACTAACCAAAGAATACACATGGAGGGACCCATGGTGCTAGCCACATGTGTGGCAGAGGAGGGTCTTGTTAGCCATCGGGGGAGGAGAGGCCCTTGGACCTGAGGATGTTAGATGCCCCAGTATAGGAGAATGCCAAGGAGGGAAGATGAGAGTGGGTTGGTGGGTGGGTGGGGGTATACTCTCATAAAGGCAGGGGTAGGGAGAGGGTATAGGGAGGTTCCAAAGGTGAGATCTGGAAAGGGGGAAACATTTGAAATATAAATAAAGTATCAAAAAAATTTAAAAATATTTGTAAAAAATTTTTTTTCTCCACTTTTAAAAATGTGAACCAAGCAAGGGAAATATTAAAACAGAGGATTGATGGGATCTTCAAGTTTTAAATTGCTTGAGTGACAATCAGAAGGCCTGAGTTTAGTTTCCAGAACTTAGAAAATCAAAGCCAAGCTTAGTGGTGTGCATTGGTAATCAGGGGAGAAAGAGACAGATGAAACCTTGGTGCAAACTGGCCAGCCAGCCTAGGCAATCTGGACAGTTTCAGACCACTGAGATATTCTATATCCAAAACTGAGATGGCTGACTTAATAATAACACCAGTGATTGTCCTCTGGCCTTCAAATACATGGCACACATGTGCCCATGTACCACCTCACAACACACACATAAATACACACACACATACTCACACACTCACCCCAACACACACATGAGTTTAGAAATACATACACACACACACACACAGAGAGAGAGAGAGAGAGAGAGAGAGAGAGAGAGCGAGAGAGAGAGATGAGTGATTGCTAGCAAAACATAATACTGATACTTATTATTTAGTAGTTTCTCATACACACATGGTGGTATGATGGTAATCAGGAAAATTATTTATTTTTTACAGTGGCTCTGCATTACAAATATTACCACCAGTAGAGGTAGCATTTTACATAAGAGGAATCTAGTTGCTTAGGATCACACAAAAATTGTCTATGGCCATAGGACTTGGAGGAATACACTTGATTTGTTTTGATTGCCAAAGCAAATCATGGTCAGGCCTGGTAAAAATTTGCATAGGAAGAACCATACAGAATTTTTTTAAGATTATACAATTAGTAAATATGTATCTAGGATTCAAACCTCCATGCATCTTATTCAAAAACCTAAAGTTTAAAGCAATGGGTCTCATAGATAACATCACCTGGGAATGTGTTAGAAATACAAGTGATCAGGTATAATATAGATCTAATGAATCAGAAAGTATAGCAATAGAATAAATGTTCAAAAATATGTCTTAAAAAGTCCTCAAGGAGATTTAACGCATGCCAAATTTGAGAATGGATATCTTAATTATTCATTAACTCTATTTAATTATATGTACTTAATTATGCTAATTACCTAAAATTAACACTTATTATTTAAGTACCCTAAAATATGAAATAAGAATAGTTGTACATATTTCAGAGTAACTATTTTGCTATAATTGGCACATAATGAACTGGAAATATTTAAAGAATATAATTTTATAGATATATTAAATAAAAGTATTACCACAATCAAGATAGTGAACATTGCTGTCACCTTCAGAGCATCCTTATATCCTTGGGGATTCTTCTTTTGATAACCCACAATATCTTTCTTCCCTTCTCAAAGTAACTATTGACGTGCTGTCTTACTGTGCACTAATTTTCATTTTCTTCAGTACTATGTAAATGGACTCATACAACAAACATCATTTTTCTCTACTTCCTCAGCATATTTAATTTGAGGCTCACATATCTTATTTGTATCAGTATTTTGTTCCTCTTTATTTCAGGGCAATATTTAATTAACATTTTACAACTTATTTATTCATACATTTTGTCACATTTCTGCTGTCTTTAGTCTTTGACCATCACAACTGATGCTATTGTGAACATTTGTGTATCAGACTATGTATAAATGAGTGCTTTATTTTTTTCTTGCCTGGATAATACTGCAGGTGGGAGGAACAATCGCTGCTTTAATTGCTTGTTTGTTTCCCTTGAAATGTTAGAGTTTCATGCACACTAGGTGGAAATTCCATCACTGAGATCTGTTTCCAGCTGGGTGGGCATATTTTATCTTTCCAAGAAACTATCATACCATTTTGCAAAATGATACTGCCTTTTTCCCATTCGTATCAAAATTATGCAATTCTAGTTGCTCAGCACTCTAATTAGTACTCAATAATGCTCAAGATGTTTTGTTTTGGTTTTGTGTCTATTTTTGGCCCTTACACTATGTTTGAGTTGCTGTCTCATAGTGGCTGTGATTTGTAGTTCACTAAAGAGTAATTATAACATATAAGTTTTAATTTGCTTCTTTGCTATCTATTTCTCTTCATTCATAAGTTGCAAGTTTAAAACTTGAGTCACTTCTTTAAAAAATGTTTTGCTGGGAAATAATTTTAGAATTGCAGAGGGATTCTGAATCTAGTACCAAGAGTTCAAAAATGTATTCAATTGTCTCTAATGTTAGCATCTTACATAAGCTCTTTTCATAACTAAGAGATTGTTATTGGTGACACTAGTAGCCAACTCCACGTAGTTGCCCAAACTACATCCTGGCTTTATTAAGATTTCACCAGTTCTTCTGCTTAATAGGCTTTTGCTTCTCTAGGTTTACTCCACAATTATTATTTCTCAGTCTTTCCCAGATTTTCATGGTCATGGACATTTTTGAGAAGAAAAAAATCATATATTGCATGGTGTGTTTCTTGACTTGAATTTGTCTGATACTCTGGCATGATAAAAGTTGAGATTTGGGGCTTGAGGAAGACTAGATAGAGGTGTGAAATGATATTTTTCTAGCATCATACCAAGAGTATATGGTGTTAATATGACTCCTTGTTGGTAACATTAACTAAGCCAATTGGTTAATATAAAAAATGTGCAGTCTTTTGCCTTTGCAATGTTACTCCTTTATTATTTTTATACCATTAGCAGTAAGTCATAATATCTAGCCTACTTTTATAATTAATGTGATGTCATAGAAGGAGGAATAGCTAATAATGCATAGCCATATGTTCTAAGCAACTACAGTACTTAATAAATATAACTAATTATATATCATTTTTATAATAATACATATTAGTATACAATATATAAGTTAATACGATTAGTTAGGTATACATAGTATGGGTGAAATGTGAAGCTACTTGAATATCTTATTTCACTTCAAAGGTTTACCGCTAGCTTAAGCATAGGTTTGTTCTATTGTTCTCTTTTTGCCTATTTGGGACTTCTCTGACATTAAGAATCTTAACTCCTATTACCTAGACTATATGCACTTACTTGTTTAATCCTTGTGTGCATTCCACATAGCTTAAAGCAGAGTAAGCCTGTTTGAAGTATGCTTTGCAACTGGAACACTGTATTAACAAACATTCTTGCTGTTTTAAGTCTTTCCATTACAACTCATAACACATTCTAGTTAATAGACACATATTGACAAATAATGATGTTCTGTTCTTTATGCTGTATTGACTACCACAGCACCACAAAGAGCAGTTCCATCCTCCCCCAAATCCTCTTGTGCTTATTCTTCTTTCCCTGGTTTTGTTTACTCTCATTTTCTCATTGGGGAAGTTTGTTCCTATATATTGGAGATAAGTCCTTTGCTGGATATATACCTTGACTATATTTTCTCCCAGTCTACTAACTGCCTTTTCATTTACTTAATAATGTCATTTTAACTTTAATGGAGTTCATCTTCTTATTTCTATTTTAGTAATATAGTTGTGATCATAATTTAGAAATCTTTGCTTAACAAAGGATCACAATTACCTTAGCCAATGTTTTCTTCTAGAACTTGTATGCTTTTAGGTTTTCCATTGATGTTTGTGGTTATATGTGATGAGTTTTCGACTGTGGCATTAGAACTGGATGGAAGTTACCTTATTCCAGCATTCTCTGCTAAGGAAAGAACACTTCTCTTCTCTGGATTACTGTTGTGCTTTTTTTATTTTAATGAACTATTTGTATATGGGTGCATCTACTCTTGAATTAACTCCTTTATTCCACTGAGCTAGTTGTTTATCTTCACACTAAAACAATATTCTCATAACTATTGGAGTTTTAAAACAACCTTTAAAATGCAGTAGTCTTAGCTTTGCAATCTTCTGCCATGCTGTGTTATCTACTCCCTGTCTTTTGTGTAACTGCATGGATTTCAGGATTTGTCTGTCACATCAAATCATTAAACCAATGGATAATTGAAATATTAATGAAAATGAATCATTGTATATTAAACAACCTATACATTTTGCTTAGGTCTTTAATTTCTGTAATATTTTCTATAATTTCATGTCTTATACATCTTTTGGTGCTTTTATTCCAGAGTATTTTACATGTTATTCTATTATATATAATATTATTCTAAATTCTACATTCCAACTATGTACTAGTGATACATAAACATTCCATTGATATATATTATAGATTGATATTGTATTCTTCAACCTTGTGAAATTTACTAACAGCCCATTGTAGTTTTTAATAGATTGCACTGCATTATTCAAATATATGATCATGTTTTCTATGACTTTAAATATATGTGGTAAAAGAAGACATATGTTTTTTATGATAGATGTAGGAAAGGATTCACTTCACAATTAAGTGTGATTTGAAGCTATTGAGTTTTCCAGATGCCCCTTTAAGGTGGAAAGTCCTTTCTCAGTACATTCTGTTCTAATTATAAGTATGTGCTTTCAAGGAGCTGAAGATATGGCTCAGTTAAGAGCACCCACTGTGCTTCCAGAGGACCCTAGTTCCCTTCTTAAAAGCCACATATTAGTTCACAAACAACCATAATTCCAGTTCCAAAGGATTTGAGCTCCTTGGGTAAGAGGCATGCAAGTGGTTAACAGACATATATTTAGGCAAAACACTCACACACATACAATAAATAATTCTTTAAAAAACATTAAAGAAGATGCATTATATTTTCTCAAATGCCTTTTACTATGTATGTTTATATATCTTTAATTCACTAGTTTGTTGATATGGTGGTCTTTTTTTATTTAAAATATTAAATTAATATCAAATTCTTGAGATACACTTCATTTATTCATAATGTGATTTAATTTTAATAGTTGTTAAATTGTATCTCCTAAAAAAAAAAGTAATAGTCGTATTCATGAAGAATATTACTTTACTTTCATTAATTGTTGTGTTTTTATTTTTGCAGAAATGTCAGTCTGTCTTTAATATTTGGTAATGCTAGGATTATATGAAAGTGGGTTCTCTCAAATGTACTGAGGAAATCTGTTCATCATTGTCTTTATTCTTACGGTATTTTAAAATATATTCCCGCTTATTCATTGATAACTTCATATCGGCATTCAATCTATTTCTATCATTCCCACACTGCATTCTGCTCCCCCAAGTCCTCTCAAAATTACCACCACCACCACCACCACCAAGTCCACCTCTCAACTTCATGGCTGGCTTCCCTTTATTTTAAATAACTTACAGAGTTCTATTAATGCTAAATTCACTTCAAAGCCATCTGGGTCTTGTGCTTTCATTGTGTAAAGATTTTTAAACCATACATGAAATATATTTACTGTATATGTTTCTTTCTTCTTAACCGAATTTTATTAATTTCTATCTCTCAAGGAATTTGTTAATTTCTTTTAAGTGTTTCAAATTATAGGTGTATACTTCCTTGAAATATTTCTTTGTCATATTATAAAAATCTATAGATTCTTTAGTAAGGATAGAGTGAACTTCTCCTGTTTCTCATAATGGAAATATATGTCTTGAAGTGGATATATTTAATGTTGTTTTACATTTATCAGCTACAGATTTACCACTTTTATTAATTTCAAAAGCATAACTTTCTTTATTTGCATTGATTTCCTCTTTTTCTCTGTTTACTAGTTCATCAATTACTTCTCTAACAATTGTATTGCCTTTATCCTATGTGTGTTGAGTTTTATGTTCTTCTTAAAATATTTTAAAATGGAAGTCATTTAATTAAATTTTTCTGCTTATCTAAGTATTAAGAATGCCTTCCCTGTCCTGTTTAGTCCCATCTATCACCTGATAAATGTATACACATTTTCTATTCATTTTTAACTCAATTCAATAAGCCTTTAAATGTTTTAATATCTCTTTTGAACCAGAGCCTATGAGAAGTGCTTATTTTATTTATAAATATTTAAGTTTATTCAGATTGTATACTGTATCAAGCCTTTATTCCCAGAATGAGGCAGAGAGGCAGAGAGGCAGAGAGGGGGAGAGGGAGAGAGGCAGAGAGAGAGAGGCAGAGAGGCAGAGAGAGAGGCAGATCTCTGGGCCAGATTGGAATACATACATAGCAAGTTCCAGAAAAGTCAGGGCTACAAAGAGAGACCATGTCTCAAAAGCAAAACCCTCAATCTAGGCTTATTCTGATACTTCACTGATATTCATTTTGATTAAATTCTGTGTAGTTATAGGATATAATTTATCTGATTTTAAACGTTGAAATTTGTTGAGACCTTTTCCATAGCTTACGAAAGCATTATGGCAATGTGCTATGTGGACTTAAATGAGTATTACCTGGAAATACCTCTATCCTTTGGGTCTTAATTTATGATTTATAATCTAACTCCAAAGCAGTGATCAATCTAAAGCTCATTATTCCTCATTATGATGTTGAGACCATCCTTAGTAATTTACCTAATGTTCCATGAATTATAAGTTTTCCAGTCTGGTTGGTGGTAACAGGTTCTATTGTTGGCCCTATGTGAACACTAGGTAGTGTTCTCTTTAATTCTCTTGGAAAGAAATTCTCTAGACCTGGGTAAATTTCCTGTCGTGCAGGTGCTTATTAGTATTATGCTGAACAATTGAGTGATGCTCTGGATTCCCCAGTTTCTCTCCTTTGATATTTTGTTTTACAAACTTTACCTGCTGGGGGATATCTAGTCACTTGGGTTCTGTTCTAAAACTCATGATTCATCAGGCTCTCACGCTGATTCCCCTCTCATTGCCATAACTGAGAACTCACCTAAGGGCAATATGGTAGAGGAATATTAGTGCTCATTCAAGTTCTTTCCCATATCTTCAAAAAGAAGTCTTCCTCATTGTCTGTCCTCCAGTGTTTTGAATGGGGAAGTTATTTTATTTTATCTGGGTTCTGACTTTTGAGGAGGTGAAGTAAGTATAGTTTCAGTGATTCCATCCTGATTGCAAGAAAACAAACCAACATTCTTAGGTGTAAAAACAGTGCTTCCTGGTCCAAGGATAAATCTGCCCCAAACTGGATGATTTAGCATGCTTGTAATCATTTCTTCTATAGTACTTAAAAGTTTGTTCAAAGCACTTTCCAGAACTCAGTCATTTTCTGTAGATTCAAATTAATAGAATAAAATGTCTTATTCAGACTCTTTTCGTGGGATGGGTGAGATCACATGTTATATTTAGCATTTATTTACAAGTATGGATTTATCTTTCTGAGTAGAGGTACTGCCATGTGTCTGCTTTGTTCAGCTCTGAAATGTAACACTTCCCTGCTGTGATATAATTTGCATTCTACCTTTACACAAAGAAAGAAAAGAGAACTCCTTTCCAAATCCAATTGTCCCTGAAACCTCATAAATACAGGCCTGGGGCCTTTCATCTCTTTACAGAAATCTAAGAACCACAGGAAATGTCTTGCAAAATGCCTTCATCCATATCAGGCATTGTGTTTGTGTTTCCACAAAATTCGTGTATTCAAGTCATAGCTTTCAATGCAGTGATATTTAGAGGTAGAAGTTCTGTGAAGCAATTAGGGTTAGATGAAACCATGAGAGTGAGAGTCCCCCAGTAAAATTAATGCCCTAATAGAAAGAAAGGAGGGGGAAAGAGATGGGCTGAGTGAAGGAGACATATACACAGACATAGACACACACAGACACACACACATACAAACAGCAGTTGGGGAGAGGAGAGATTTATCTCTGTTCCAAGTAGAAATTAACTGACTGCAATCCAGGAAGTGAGCTCTGGCCACATAGTTAATATGCTGGCACTTCACTCTTGGAGTTTCCTTTCTAGAATACTATGAAAAATGATTGTTTTTTAAACTACCCAGGCTATGCTTAAGGAAGATACATAATATAAATTCAAGAAAATGTAATTTTAGAACAAGTGACTCCAGAGTTGTTCAGAATTTGATGAGCTAGTCAAATACTCAGTCAATGCCTCAGGTCTCAATGTGCATTACTGAATTAAAACATAAATGCAAATTAAGCTCTATCATTTTAATGAATGAGAATATTTTCTAAGTGGTAAAATCTCACATCACGAACTAATCATTATGATGTATGTTTTAGTTGTGGAGGACATATGTAGAATGTACATGGCACTGTACAATCTCACATGCACACTTACACACATGTGAAATTCTTACACACACACCAGCAACACTTAATTCACTTTTTTATTTTCCCATAAGAACAGAGTGTTTTAGATACAGAAAGGCCATTGCCCTCATGTGGCCTGAGTGCCAAGGAACCCACTACATGCACTTAAGTGTCCAAATTGAACAAGAGTATTACAATTCTTACTACATTTATGATATACTGACCAAGAATTTGAGAATGAAAGTCTTCTTGCTTCAGAAACAAAAATGCATTGGCTCTATCCTATCAGAGTGAAGGAAGAGTTTCTAGATAACAATCTTTTATCTTATTGGTTATGAAGGAAATTTGAGTGCTATTATCACAAATGATAGGTCCTAGAATTTTAAGCATCGATGTTTCAGACATAACAGTTTATGTAAATCTCCACTGGCCAAGGCACCAGGGAATTTGAAGTTAATGTCACAGGAAAATATTTTCAACCAAGTCATATTGCATATAGGCCAGAAGTATTTTCTATCAGACCTCTAAGCTATAGATTTGCTTTTGCCTGAATTAGTTACATGGTTTCTTCATATTTTTCTCTTTGATTTGCTGTTAAAACCTGCCATGAAATAATTTCTGCAACAAACACCATTCAAAAACAACAAAAACTGTGAAGACAGTGATACTCAAAAAAGAAATGGGATAATTTAATTTGGAAAATATCCTTTTTCATAAATATGGCCACCCATCTATTATCCTGCATTATTCCAGGCTAATTCAAATTTAAAACAACAAAATAAAAATTGTTAAAAGCATTTTACTGCCACTTTTTTTTTTAAAAGCTAAAATGCCTGTTCTTACCTGTCATTATAATAGAGAGGATGATCAAGTATACAAGCCAGATTTTCATAGGATATATATATCCTGAAAGCCACTGGATAGGGAATAATAAAATTTTGAAATATACAAGGAACATTCATCTCATAAAAATAATGGGATAAATGTGAAGAGCAGAGAAAATGAAATATTAGCCCCCAAAATAAAAGTTAATGAAATGGAAAAGCTAAACAGATAGTGTTATCAAAGAAAAATATGTGTTTTTAAGTAGAAAAGATTAATATGATAGATACCCTCTTGTTACACTGATCTAAAAGAGATAGAAATAAATGGTATTTATTATAAAATTGGTTTAGTATGAAAATACAAATACAAATGTATACATGAAAATAAAAGTGCAAATTGCCCAAATGCTACAAAAAATAAAACAGTAAAAACTACCAATCAAAAGGGTAACAATAAAAATAAATATAACAAAAATAAAAATTACAACATAAAGACATATAGATATGGCTCAGTGGCTAAAAGCACTTACTACTCATACAAGTTCAGTGCCCATTACCCATTATTAGGCATCTTACAACTACCTCTGCTCTAGATTCAGGAGATGACACTTCCTGTAAGGTGTTAACACACCATATACTATATTGCTAAAAACAATTACATTTCTTGCACAGGACTTGGAGGAATCCAGCTGGCACTAACCTGTAATTCTTCCTTCTGAGGACGCGCTCCTATTGTAGCCAAGAGTGCTATGCAAACTACCAAGGAAGAGTATCAATCAGTAGTCATGCATTCATTCATTCCTTTCTTTCTTTTACTACATAAGGTTTCTCTGTATAGCTAAGGTTGTCCTGGACCTCACTCTATAGACCATGCTGGTACTACTATTACCCAGCTGCAATCCCTAGTCCTATCCAACTGTAAGGTACATGAACCACAACGACAAACACAACAACAGCAGCATGACAAGATATCCCCAAGGGTGTAATAACAGTACTTTTATCTTGGGAGTAACAAATAGCTGTTTAATTGGTCATTAAGATCCCTTTAATGGGAGGAAAATTATGCCTGGCACAGTAAACCTAGACAACTATCTGTGATAGATGAGGTCACAGATCTTAAAGGAGAACCTACCACTGGCATCCTAAACTAGCATTATGTCTAACTGCATTCTGTATAGGCATCCTCATACCCAACAAAAAGACAGAAAGATCTCCCATACTCATAGATTGGCAGGATTAATATAGTAAAAATGGCCATCTTGCTGAAAGCAGTCTAAAGATTCAATGCAATCCCCATCAAAATTCCAATCAATTCTTCATAGAGATAAAAAGTGCAATTTGCAAATTCATTTGGAATAAAAAAAACCAGGATAGCAAAAACTGTTCTCAACAATAAAAGAACCTCTTGGGGAATCACCATCCCTGATCTCAAGCTGTACTACAGAGCAGTAGTGATAAAAACTGTGTGGTATTGGTACAATGACAGGCAGGTAGATCAATGGAATAGAATTGAAGACCCAGACATGAACCCACATACCTGTGGTCATTTGATCTTTGACAAAGGAGCTAAAACCATCCAGTGGGAGAAAGATAGCATCTTCAACAAATGGTGCTGGTTCAATTGGTGGTCTACATGTAGAAGCTTGCGAATTGATCCATTCCTATCTCCCTGTACAAAGCTCAAGTCCAAGTGGATCAAGGACCTCCACAGAAAACCAGATACACTGAATCTAATAGAAGAGAATGTGGGGAAAAGTCTTGAACACATGGGCACAGAAGAAAAGTTTCTGAACAGAACACCAATGGCTTATACTCTAAGATCAAGAATAGACAAATGGGACCTCATAAAATTACAAAGCTTTTGTAAGGCAAAGGACACAGTAAATAGGACAAAACAGCAACCAACAGTTTAGGAAAAGATCTTTACCAATCCTACATCCAATACAGGGCTAATATCCAACATATACAAAGAACTCAAGAAGTTAAACTCCAGAGAATCAAATAACCCTATTAAAAAATGGGGTACAGAGCTAAAGAATTCTCAACTTAGGAATTTTGAATGGGTAAGAAACACCTAATGAAGTGCTCAATATCTTTAGTCATCAAGGAAATGCAAATCAAAACAACTCTGAAATTCTACCTCACACCAGTCAGAATGGCTTAGATAAAAAACTAAAGGGACAGCAGATGCTAGTGAGGATGTGGAAAAAGAGGAACACTCCTCCATTGCTGGTGGGAATGCAAGCTGATACAATCTCTCTGGAAAACAGTTTGGCAGACCCTCAGAAAACTGAACATAGTAATACCTGAGGACGCAGCTATACCACTCCTGGGCATATACCCAGAAGATGCTCCAACATGTAATGAGGACACATGCTCCACTATGTTCATAGCAGCTATATTTTTAATAGCCAGAAGCTGAAAACAACCCTGATATCCCTCAACAAAGGAATGGACACAGAAAATGTGGTACATTTACACAATGGAATACTACTCAGCTATTAAAAATAATGACTTCATGAAATTCTTCAGCAAATGGATGGAACTTGAAAATATCATTCTGAGTGAGGGAACACAATCACAAAAGAACACACATGGTATGCACTCACTGATAAGTGGATATTAGCCCAAAAACTCAGAATACCCAAGATACAATACACAGATCACATGAAGCTCAAGAAGAAGGAAGACCAAAGTGTGCCTGCTTCGGTTCTTCTTAGAAAGGGGAACAAAATTCTCACAGGAGCAAATATGGAGACAAAGTGTAGAACAAAGACTGAAGCAAAGGCCATCCAGAGCCTGCCTTACCTGGGGAACCATCTCTTATACAGTCACCAAACCCCAACACTGTTGTGGATGCCAAGAAATGCTTGCTGAAAGGTGCCTGATATAGCTGTCTCCTGAGAGGCTTGGCCAGAGTCTGACAAATACACAGGGAGATGCTTGCAGCCAACCATTGGCCTGAGCACAGGATCCCTACTGGAGGAGTTAGGAAATGACTGAAGGAGCTGAAGGGTTTTGCAACCCCATAGGAAGAACAACAATATTAATAGACCAGAACCCCAGAGCTCCCAGGGACTAAACCACCAACCAAGGAATACACATGGAGGGACCCATGACTCCAGCCACATATGTAGCAGAGGATGGCCTTGTAGGGCATCAATGGGAGGAGAGGCCCTTTGTCCTGTGAAGGCTGGATAGATGCCCCATTGTGGGGGAATTGGAGGGTGGGGAGGCAGGAGTGGGTGTGTGGGTGGGGGAACATGCTCATAGAAGCAGGGAGAGGGGGGATGGGATAGGGGATTTCTGGGTGGGGTGGGTGTTGATGGAACTGGGTAGGGGTAAAACATTTGAAATGTAAATAAAAAAAGTATCCAATAAAAAAAGTGTAACTCTTTTTTTTTCGTACTTTATTTACATTTCAAATGTTTCCCCCTTTCCAGAACTCCCCTTTGGAACCTCCCCATTCCCTCCCCCTCCCTCTGCCAATATGGGGATATTCTCCCTCCCACCCACCCACCCACTCCTGTCTTTCTTCCCTGGCATTCTCCTATACTGGGGGATCTGACACTCTCAGGCCCAAGGGCCTCTCCTCCCCCTGATGGATAACAAGACCCTCCTCTGCCGCATATGTGGCCAGCACCATGGGTCCCTCCATGTGTATTCTTTGGTTGGTGGATCAGTCTCCAGGAGTATGGGGGAAGGGGGTGATCAAGCCAGTTACCACTGTTGTTGCCTCCCTGGGGATGCAAACTACCTCAGCTCCTTATCCCTCATTAAAGAAGCGAAGCTTCTTTGTGTAGCAAAAGTAGTACATTTCAGAAACCTACAATTAATCAAATTATAGAAGACAACGGACTGTGGTGTGTTTATCTCAGTGGATACATCTAGCATGCAGCCTTGCATGTATGGTTCAGGGAACATCACAGAAATGGGGAAGAAAGATTATATGTTTAGGAGTACCCTAACACCTGCTGCTACAGAGTATCTTCTAGATGTGAAAGGGTAATTGCACCTATGAGATCCCAACCATCACTAACCCAATCAATTTAGCATATTTATTTAACATATTTAACTTATCGGTTTAACATAGAATCAAACAGCATAGTGCCAACTTTTCAAAAAGCATTGTATAATTATCAGTATCAAATGTAAATTCTAAATTGTTTTGATACTTTTATAGCTGATTAATATTATTATGTTCATTGTTGTTAAAATCTTGAATATTTATTCCTGTTGAAAAACTAAATTTTAGTCCTATTTTTTAAATTACTGTTGAACTGAAAAACATTCAGAAAGAAGAATTACAATTGTGCTACCTAATTCGAATCCAAGCATCGGTGATTGAAAAAGATAAAGACAATATTTCAAAATGAAGATGAAATAATTGATAATTCAAATAACAAATAGTTATAACCATATTTGTAGAATAGAAAATATAGAAAGAAAGAAAGAAAACAAATACATGTTTAATATATAAAAGCCTGTAACATATGGATGTCAGGAAAATATAGGTAATGTGAGACATACACATTCAAATATAGGCAAATGAGCTAAGCAAGCAACATCTTTCAAGACAAACTGAACACTGGACACCGGTAACAGACAATACAATATTCTGTTCTACACCTGAGGAACTGTGTTCTAACCAGTTTCTTTTATAAGGTACAAATAGCATTTGATCACAGTGTAATATCATTAAAAATTTAAAAGACAAGTCATATACAAAACAAAAAAGTCTTCCACTTTTACCAAGAAATTAAAATCTCTCTCAGTAAGCAAATCTAGGTTAAAAACTTAAACCCACAAGAAATTCTACAACATCTGAAAGAGTATTAGTGAAAGTACTACAGATCAAAACTCATGAGACTCATGAGAAGAAACTTTATAGGCACAAACATCCACATCAATAATAATAAAGGAAAGAAAATAATGAACTAATTTCTAACTACAAAAAGAATGAAAAGAAAGAAGGAAACAAAGAAGGAAACAAAGAAAAGAATAATTGAGCAAACCAAAAGAAATCAAAATAAAGAAACATTACTGGGTGCATACCCCAGACCAATGAAATTAATATATTGTAGTTATATTTGCATTACCACAATTATTACAGCAATGTGTGCACATAACAGAAATTTATACAGCCATTACAAAACAAAGCTTTATCACTGTGAAACAGGATATGTTAGGTGAAATAAGTCACACACATACAGTTGAATACTGGATATTCTTACTTACATGTGGGAGCTACAAAATGATTCTTTCATAGAAAGAAGAGTAGTCACTAGAAGCAACAAAATGGGGCAGGGACATAGAAAAAAAGTTAAATAACAACTACACAGCTCAAAAAGAGAAGTAAGTTTCTGTGCTTTACAACATATCATATGCTTTACAAGGAAACAGAAGCAAGCATTTGGAAGAATCCCAAAACACGTGTGCATACTTGCACACGCAAGCATGTGTGTGTGCACATGTGCACGCACACACACACACATACCCAAATTAAAGCTATGGAAATGCTATTTACCCTACACTTGTCATCATCACACAATGCAAACTCATATTGAATGATCATATTTTGTGCCATAAATATGTGGTATTCACAGTGTGTCTATTGAAAATTTCAAAGAGACTGTATGTTAAAGTAGTGAATAAAAGTGGGTAAAACTGACAAATCAAAATCTTGTATATTTGAAAGCCACCCAAAGATGATGTAAATTATTAGCTAAATTTAATCAAAAGCATACAAACAAGGAATGACAAGAAAGAATAACTTTTGATATGCAGGAAAAATTGTAAGCATCATTTTGTACATATATTTATGAAGCAGTCTGAAAAATAAAATTAAATGGATTTTTTTAGAAAAATATAGTTGAAAACATAACTTGGTAGAGAAGAAGAGAAGAAAAGCTTGAACAGACTGATCTTCATTATTAAAGTAGAAAATGTTCTCAAGAAATTACATCTTATAAAAGCATCTAGCTCAGAGGGATTCACAGAGCAGTTTCACATCATCTTTATAGACTATATAATTCTAATCAGACATCCATTTAAGAGGAAGGATAATTTCCAGATTATTTTTCAGAAGCAAGAATGTGAATAGTCCCATAATAATTATCACACCAATATCAGTTATGAATAACAATATCACAAAACACAAAACACATTTCAATCATAAATGGTATTGAAACATATATTGTATTTTTAAAAGTCATGTATTATGACCTCGTGAATTTCAATCCAGGCATGCTAGTCTACTATTTGTTCTCCATTCTTCAATGTGTTTGTGTTACATGGTTAAGGGAGCTCTAGCACACAGTTTGCTCTCAGAGATTTACCTAGAGTCAATTGTTTTTTTTCAATATCAGTTACTATTGACTGCTTGAAGGTCCAAATCTTTCAAATTTCAGATGACTCTGGAACCCAGCAATCATATACAGATAGCTCTAGATGTTAACCTTGGTTTCAGGTTTCTATGGTAAGTTTGGAAATCAGATAAACTTACTTGTACCCAATACCATCCTTATTACTGCTTTGTACAGACTGCATATAGAATTAAGCAAAATGACATAAAATGAAGCTACTCAGTAGTAACTGTTTATTTGTATGGATAACTGGTTTATGATTAATCATTGCAAACACCAAACAGGACAGTTTGCAGCCTTTATCCTGGATTTGAAGAATGTTCATTTCTGTTCATTGCCTTCTAAAGTGGCCCATGGATCCAATTCTCTTGGATCTGTTTTATCATTCAAGGTAGCCCTCCTTCAACTTCAAGATTTTTTCATTTCTGATGACTACAAAGGTTTCTTGGGCTCCGATATCATATTGCTGGAAATCATTCTCTCATCTGGAAATTTCCTTCTCCAGGGGTGCCCTTACCTAGTTACTAGTTTGAAAACAGCAGCAGCAGCTACTGCTGCCACTGCCACAACAACAACAACACAAACACAAAAAATAAAAATACAAACCAACAAAACTCAAAACCCAGACTTCTTGCTCCTAGACAGCCTTTGAGGAATAACATATTTGTCAGAGTTTCCTATTTGCAATCAACTGTTCTTTCATAGGACTTTGCCCAAAATTTTCCATTTTTGCTCTGACATGTTTCTTCACAACCCCTGCCTAGTTTCTCCCAATTCTTAACTTCAGAAGTACTTCTTGGACAAATCTTTTGCACATCCATTGTTATCTTGTAATCTTCTGATAGGAAATTCAATCTTAAATACTATTTCCAGCTCAAATTTAAGAATTTAAAATGTGAAAAATATCCCTATAATTGCATGGAAATACACAGGCAATTCGTTATAGACTCATTCAAAAAAGGAACAATTGCAATTTCCTTTAACAGCCAGTTGTGCGGCAGAATGAGTCACTGGGTCACAGTGCCCATCAAAACAGATTAATCTCAGTATGGTGTCAATCTTTCTGCACATAAATAGATGTAAGCATAGGACAAATGGAAAATACACTAGGTTTTATCAAAGATGAGAGTAAGAACAAAAAGAAAGTGAATATGTACAGAAAGAGCTTATTAATAACACCTTTTCAAAGACACAAGTGAAAAACTGAGTAGGAAGGAAAGAATAATGAAATCATTTTCATTCCCTCCAGACTTCCCATTATCTCTCCCTCTCGCTTCATTTCAAGAGAGGCATCTTTTTTAGTTTTTCTATGCTACAAATCTGAGGAGTAAAATGGAGAAATAAATTGACAATTTATAAAAAACTTTAAAATACTGAAGATCAGCCAAAAGAAGTAGAATTGGCATTATACTTTAAACAATATATGAGATGAGAATTTACCTCTAACCTCTGAGGTTGTAGAAACAAACAAAAAATTCTAAGTCCACAAAGGGGAAGAGGCACTCAAGTATGGAAGTCAAAAATGAACAATCACTGAGGAGAGACAAAATATCAGAAGGATGGGTAGGGCATATGACCTAATCATTGTAGAAGCATTATTAGCACAAGAAATAACTCTGCCTTGCTCATGACTGTAGCACTGAAAGCTACCTGTACATATCTGTTAAACAGATTACCATTAGCCATAGCCTAGGCATATTTATTTACAAATGATACATATCCTATAATTTGGCATCTAGCAGGTACTAAAATGTACACATTAAATAAAAGTTAATAGAAGAATTAGTACACATGCCCTTTAAACATTGTTATAGACACTGGAGACATTGATCAGTGATTACAAGCCCTGGCTGCTTTTTTCACAATACCCAAGTCTGATTCCTAGAACCATATTGGCAATTCACATCCATCTGTAACTCCAGTCCCAAGGTATCCAGTGCCCTTTCTGGCATCCTCTGATAATTCACACCCATGGTGTCCAGGAGTACTATAGGCAATTAAATTTTTAAATAATTATTTTAAAAATCAATTACTGTTTTAATTTAGGAATATGTGAAACACATGTTTCAAATCATTATTATGAAAAATTTGAGAGCTGTGGGTTTGGCAAAATTAAAATATTGTCTATCTCGCTAAATTCATTTCTAGTCTTAGGTCTTAAGAAAAGGTAATATTGACTTAGATCTTCTACTTTAGCATGGCTAGTTAACAATTTGAAGAAATATTATGGTAACCTACATTAGATGCAAACCAGGGGACATTTTAAAGACAAAAATTATAGAGTTAATATAATTCCATAGTTATCTTTGCTGCAAAGTGGAATAGGCTTACTAAATTATGACAAAGTAGACTGAAGAAACAGACAGATTTTTATATGTAGTTATTTTGTTTATACACCTCTAACATATAGAGAATTGAAGACACATTTAAGCATTAAACAATATTAAATAATAGTATTAGGAGTGAAATGTACTTCTTGCATTTCTGTCTGAGTCTCTGTGTTCTATTATCTGCTCACTATTTTATCTAGGCAGATTGTATATCTAAACTCTTTTTTCACAAGTTTGATGTATTTTATTGGATATACACACTCCAAAATTATAGGGCACATGACCCAACCAAAAGAGATTGGCAGTCAATTTGCTAATGCACAGAATAATAGCATTTTCTTCACCTATATGATGTGATAGGATTCTAATAAATAAAATTCAGTCTCTGTGGATATCTACTCACGTCAAGTGAGAAATAGTAGAAAGACAAAATTATATGTTTATTATTCCTATTAAAATAATTTGGGCCTGTAGAGATGATTCTTTGTGCCAGGAACTATTCAAGAACTCCAAGAGACAACCAAGGAGCCATCTCTGATGTAATATACATTAGGGTCTCTTTATCACAAGATAGGGCTTGGGTTCTTCAAACCAACCCTGACACAGCAGAATAGGACAGGAAGGCAAAAGCAGCCTCAAACCCTCAGCAGAACAAGTTTTTATAGGAAAATAGAAGCAAGTGAGGGAGTGAGGGAGGGGGTGTCCAGTGTGGCACATATCTAATAGAATGACTATTATAAGCCTACAGGTGGGTATTCTGAAGCAAGACCATATACAATCATGAACACTCTCAAAGTACACCTGAAACAATCAGACTAATCTTTGATTAACTGTTGCTAGGAATAAGCTAGGGAATAACTCTAGGGTATGAGCCAGGGTCCTTCCTGGTGCTTGAGTGCAGCTGGGTTCTGCTGTAGGTCAAGGTTTTTGGTTTGGTTTGGTTTGGTTTGGTTTGGTTTGGTTTGGTTTGGTTTGGTTTTTTTCAGGCCAGTCTCAAGATAGAATAGGTTTAACCTCTCAATTCAATGGTTAATTGCACATGTTGTTCTTTCAAAGCTCCCAGGTTTACCTCTCAGCATCCACACATTGGCTCATCAGCATAAGCAACATCAGTTCCAGGTAATCTGACACCATTTTCTGACCTCCCCAGGTACTAGGCACCAGGTACCTGGGATAGTACACATACACACATATAGACAAAATACTAATACATAGAATAAAATATGTAACTCTAAGAAGAATTTCAAGCAAAATTTTAAATATTGACATGAATCACTTCACATCAACCCGAGATATAGCTCTTAATGTCATTGTATGGATGAAAAAGCCCTCAAAGCTCTCAAAAAGAAATGACATCCTTGTAATTTTCCAGGTTTTAAGATTTCTTACATCTTACCAATGCTAGGTTCATTTGTAGAAAGGTGTTGTATAACAGTTTTATTTATTTTTTAAAGAACCATATTATTAAATTTTTCTTCCTTTTAAATAGTCAACATTGTCCTTTCCTGTTTCCTAAAAATTGCTAATAGATCTAATTAATTCTTTCTTCAAGTGTTCTGTTAATATAATTGACTTCTTTTAGAGAATGCAATTTTTGGAACTGGCTTTCTGCCAGCAAGAAGAAATTTTAACACAGAAATAATTAGAAGGGGAATATTAAATTATATATCCAGGGGACTCTTGAAGGTGAGATACACCACAAAACCAAACTGACAAGGACGTCCAGTTGAGAAAGGGATTTTGTTTTGTTTTACTTTGGTTTTGGTTTTTGGTTTTTGTTCTTTTCTTTTTCATAGAATCTAAAGCAGTTGATCTTCCTCAACCTTGAAAAGTGATGTTGCAAGAAGCAAGCAAATGTATGATAGAAGGGTAGACATGTTTCAGCATTTAGGCACAGTCAACCAACCACATACATTACTTCAATCAATTATGGACTGAAATTTCTGTTTTAAGCCCGGTGAGATGCTGCATGTCTACAATGGGAGTTGGCAGTCTTTTTGAGGCACCAAGTCTGTGTGCTTGGAACTGAAATCAGATCCTCTCTAGACAATTTAAGTAACTTAATCTAACTCTCAGAATGGTTACTTAATGCCAGTGGGTGGAAAACTAAGTATAAGTGTTGCTATATTACTACTCTTTAAAACGTTATCAATTATTTAAAAAGGAATAGAATTATAATGAGAAACATCTGTCCCTCAAAAACAAAACAAAACACAAAATGAAAAACAAACAAAAATGGGAGTTGCAATAAGACATTTAAGTAATATAAAAATATAAATAGGAGCTGGAGAGATGGCTTAGCAGTTAAAAGCAATTGCTGCTCTTTTAGAGGATCAAAGTTTGATTCCAAGTACCCACTTGGTGGCTCACAATTGTCTGCAATAGTCCCAGGAGATATGATTTTATCATTTTTCTTCAGGTCTTCACAGGGCTAGGCACACCCATAGTGCAGACATACATGCAAGCAATATACTCATGCACATAAAGTAAAATAAAAAAGAATTCTAAAATTAAATATTTATATGTATATAACTAATCTTTTAAAAATTGCATATGCTAAGTATGGAAAAGACAGCTTGCAGTTGAGTCTTTTTTAAAGTAACACTAGAAGATATAGGTGTTTCACATGATTGAAAGGCATATGCACACAGCATATTCATTTTAATAACATAAGAGATATTTTGGAGCTCTTGTATAAAAGAAACTTTAAACATTATGTTGCATGTTATCATATATGAAAATCTATAGCTGAATCTGATCATAACATGGCACCAAGACTTGCCTGCATCCTTAGAATTCTCTTTTCATGTTCTCTTCATAATCTGCAAGTCTTGAGACAAGGTTAAAAGGCCAAGGTCGCAAAGCCACTAGAATGCAGGTCCTTCTTGGATAATTACTTGATATCTGTCTTGAGTCTCATGATTAATGTTGTAAATGCAGTTAATAACACAAACTCAGTTCACATGGCATACATCAATCAATGGCCACAGCAACAATTCAGTCTTGACAAAACAGGAAATGATAGTTAAAGTGTCTTTGTGGGCAATGTGACACTTGGGCCATTTAAGAACTACCACTGCATTATTTTCCGAACAAGAATGGAAATTCTTGCATATATCTTTTGTCAAATGAGCCAATGGTTTTTCATATAAGTTTTTTACTCTTTCTCTCTTTTTACTACTGAGTGGTGCTTGAGAAAAAAATTAAACTGATGATTTGAATGTGCGCAGTATAAGAAAAACTAAACTATTTTATAGGATCTTTTGTATAACAATGTATCTGGAACCCAGGGCCTGCAACTTGATATATCTTCAGCTCAAGGATTTACTTTCAGGGGAGAAAACATGTTTTAAATATTCTGTTTTGTCACATGATTTGTATTTTCTACAAGGAAACAAAACGATTTATTTAATGATCATGTTCCTTTTTACTACAAACTGTTTTTTACCTCCTAAATGTTAAGCTATCCATTGTTAAGTTCACTGCTTCTTTTGCTCTGCACTACTGTTCTTTCAGCAATTCATTTCTGTTTTCCCCAGGAAACAAGAAAAATCTCTTTAGATCAGTCCAGAGTTCACGTCTGTGTCTTCAGTGCTTTTCACACTCAGCCACTGTCACAGATAACCTGTCAGAAAGCCAGGAAAGCTGCCTTTCCAACATCTTATTCTGTTCTTTGGTCCCCTGCTTTTTTCAGAAGCACAGTGCCCAGTGTCAGTTTTTACAACACCTTCTTCTGCATTCCACCATAACCTGGGTTTGCATGACAGTGGAAAGTGGCTAGAAGCATGGCAAAGCATACTCCATGGCATGAGTTCCATTTCTGTGGACACTATCTTTGAGTTGAGCTCATTATTGCAGAGTTCGAAAGATGCGAATTTAATAGAAGAGTGACATGACTACTTCTGACTCTTTCCACACCTACTCAGATGTCTGGCAGAAGCCCATCCCTTACTAATCTTGTGAATTGGTACAAGTTCCATAACTGCTGTGAGCCTTTTTTTTCTTACCTGTATAATGAGGTTATTAATAAAACCTATCAAAGCAGTGGGATTTTGTTATTGTTGTTTCTATTTTGCTTGCAAATAAATTAAAAATTACCACAAAATTAAATTATGTATATATTTACCCAGAATTTCAGTTGGTAATATGTAATTTCATTTGCTACCTTTGCTTTGAACCAGTGTCTCCTTTTTTCCCTATCCGCATTTCTGTCCCTCTGTCTTTCTCTCCCTCACATGGTTGAGACATCACCCAGCATTATGTTTTCTTTCTTTATGTATGTCTTTATTTTTATTATATACACCAAGCTGGCCTTAAACTCACAAAGATCTACCTGCCTCTGCTTCCTAAGTGCTGGGATTAAAGGCATGCATCACCACAACCCACATGTGCTGGTTTTAGCCACTGAATTTGTAGGCATTTGTCACACAGACACAGCACAGTAACATACTATTAGAATTGTCCATTGTTAATGTAATATGAGCTTCCCAATGTCATGACATTGCTTGTAAATCCTTGGAGAAAATTCGTTAATGTAAATTCTTTTCTGTCCATGATAAGATATCTCATATGTCAGTTTATGGGGTCATGCTAGGGAGTACTAATGACTAGGTGAGTGCAATTAAGATTCTTGGAGATAATTATTTGACACAATTATCTTTCATTAAGCTTGAGCCCTGATATTAATGTACAGACATTATTCAATGTTGCATTGTTGCTTGCTCATTCTGTTAACCACCTTTGTATTCATCAAGAAATTTATACCCTTTCTTCAATTCTAAGAAAAAAGAAAGCAAGATAGATACTTATAGTTTGATTTGACCCCTTCTGAGATGAGTCTTGGGTGTTTTTTTTTTGTTTTGTTTTTTTGGTTTTTTGTTTTTCCTTTCAGAGAGTAACCTTTATGTAGGATCACTCTTCAAAATGGATGGATAAAAGGTTATTCATTGCAGGAGGGAAAGGAGACTGTTTACTAAAATAGGTGTAAGTGGAAAATTACCATGGTAGAGGGTACAAGATATGAAATCAAGGCAGAATTGGTCCACAGTAAAGGTAATGAGTCTGACCAGATTAAAGCCTTCTTAAAGAAAAGTTATGACTTAGCTTTTTAAGGTAAGAGCAATGAGAAGCTACTGTTTTAGGAGTTTGGAGGTGACATGACCAAACTAGTGTTTTGGGAAAAATAGAGAGGTATATCATGAACACGCAGGAAGTTACTGAAACAGACCAGTGAATTGTGACAGTCTAGATTAATGTGACAGCAAAGAAAATGCAGAGAATATGGAGATAACTGGGCAGAGGATACTAACAGTCATCATTTCTTAAGAACTCCATCTCATACTGTTATCTTCTTGAGATAGGGTCTCACCGTATAACTCAGGCTAATTTCTATGTAGACCAGGCTGGCTTCAAACTCACAAGGATCTATTTGCCACTGTAGCCTGAATACTGAGATTGAAGGTGTGCAGCATCATGTCAGGCCCCATCTCTATTTTTTAGAAACGTTTTCTAATCGAATTTTAGTTATCCGAAGAACCTCATCAGCTTGTGCAGGATACATGCATGCTTGATCTATTCCTTACACAATTGCATGTGTGAAAATATGTGAAAAATTTAAGTTTGCTTCGGATGTTACATCTTCTTTCAGTGAACAACTAAGTTCTTCCATTTGAGCTCTGTATTCTCTGTCCAGTAACTTTCACAAGTTTAGGAATCACTTTCAGGGCTTTTTGGGGTAAAAGTTCTTGGCGACTGGCTGTAGTGGCTTTTCAGAAGAGTGAGGGAAGACACGTCTCATATATGCCAATTGATGACACAGCTGGATTGATTCGTGCTGAGGACTCCAGCCTGTCTGTGTTCTCTCAGTGTGAGCTTTGAGTGGCTCTCCACTTTCTGGCTCTTTGGAAGGGAGAAATAATAACATTAGTTCATCTCACTGGTGACAAGAATCCACGGGACCAGTACGGCACCTCAGGGACTCTGTGACAAAAAGACAGAAAGGAGTCTTTTCCAGAAGCTGGGGTGATGCCTACAACCTTCTGACTATGTTCTTAGAGAGCTCAGAGTGGTAACTCAGTGCTTCAGTCTCTTAATTCCTGGTAATTGGAATCTTGATACAGAGAAGATCATTTTCTCCTTGGAACCTGGTTCCTAGTTCCATTTTCTCCTGGAACCAAGTTCATCTGGAAAATTTGAAGTTCTCAGATGTATGGGCTACCACTCAGGCTAAAATGAAACATGGGCATCAGGGTCACCTCTACACTATTTCTAAGCTTTTCTAAACCAAACCAACACACACACGCACATGCGTGCACACACACACACACACACACACACACACACACACACACTTTGACTTGTTGGCAATTTATTCCATTAGAAAGATAGAAAATATATATATTTGTATTCAAGTTGTTCTCTACTGGAATTCCTTCTTCTTTAAGTCAGTAAGTTTATTTTATCTTTCATTTATATTAAATTCTCCCTGAATGTAGGAATATTACATAGATTTTTGTTGAAGGCAAATTATAGAATGGGGATCATGTGACTCCCTGCCAGCAGATATTTTTTAAAAAGATTTATTTGTGTTTAAGTGTCTATGATGTGGGTTAATGGGTATATGTGTACAGACATCTGAAGAAGACAGACAAGGGCATTAGATCCTCATGACCTTAAACTACAGGTGGTTGTGAGCAACCCGGTGTGAGTGCTGGGAACTGAATTCAGGTCCTCTGAAAGAACAGTAAGCACTCTCAGCCACTATGCCATCTAGACCCCTGACGACAATTTTTAAATGTGGCAATGGTATTCTAAACATGATTCATAATTGGTAAGCAGATTAGTAAAGCACATGCAAGCAAATGCATAAGTTGTAACCAGCAACTAAGCAATGTGGCCACATTAGCACCAGAAATTTATTTTCCTCTCAAGCTGTTTGCCAATTTTTTATTGATTAGTTGCTGTCAAGCAAGATATTATTGATCTGTGTCAAGCGCTAAGGAGTCCTCAAGAAACATTTGTAGATTTCAACAAATTACAAAACACCAAGAGGTCATAATAGACTGGTTTATATATTTTCACTGTTTATATTACCTAAATTACTCTGCATCTGCCTTTTTTATTTTTTCTTAACTCACACCATCTAGATAACGAGCCCTCTGCAATGACCAAATAAATTTTAAGGATATATATATATTTCATGATCAAGTATCCTAGATGGTTGACCTACCTTAACTATTGAATATTCTAGTTCTTAAGTTGATCAATACAAACAGTCTTGACGATGTATAATTGAAAAAGTGAAGTACTTATGCCGTAATTTTCTTCTTCTGTGAATGCAATTGTCTCCCCCATTTAAACCAAAATCACTTTGGCAAGATAAGAAAATTGAACACTGCCACTCTTTGTATACAGAGCATAGGAGTGCAGGCACTCTAAATGCAGCCAGGAAGAAAGTGTGCTAGAAGTAGTGAGGAAATGAGGACCAAAGATGTGTTCGTATGATTAACTGGCTCACTGCTACTACGGCTAAAAGCATAGAGAGAGGCATAATGTTAAGTAAGGAAAAGTACTGAACTGCCTAAAGAGAATTTTGTGGATGAACTAAAGGCCTGAAAAGTAGGACAGAAAAAAAAAAAAAACCTACTTTGCTGTCACCTAGTACAAATATAATGGAAAGGAATTGTTTTCTTTCTACATTTGAATGAGAGTAAAGAGGCTCAGGTGTCCCTGAGAGCCTTAGAATTGAGATTATTATGTAGAGATGACAGCTAGAGAAATCTCAACCTGGAGTCCAACTTAATTGGATTCAGCCTACAGGATCCCATATTATTTATCCCAACATGGTTCCAAAAATCTCTGCTCCCTGAAAATAGATGTTCCCTTACATTACCTCCTGCCTGTCAGATTGGGTCATTGCTGCTTCCATTTGGGCACAGTTGGATCAGGATGGAGGGGGATTGTAGGAATCCCAAGGTGGATTTAGTTATCACTGGGTCATAGCTCATGAATGGGGATTTTTGAAAATGTTTTATGTTTTGTTCTGATAATGAATTATGTTCATAAATATAGATGCTAATGTTGTGTTTAGATTCTGGTGAGAGAAACTCTAGAATTAGAATTCTAGTTATAAAGAGTGCTAGTCTGGTCATTCCCTGCTACACATGGGGAGAGACAGTGGCATTAATTTTTCTGCAAGTGCCTAGAGTGATGATGCATGCCCTTAATCCTAGGCAGAGGCATTCAGATCTCTGTGTGTTTGAAATCAGACTGATCTATATAGAGAGTTCCAAGACTGTCAGAGTTATACGGTAGGATGTTTCTCAGAGAGAGAGAGAGAGAAAATTTTGATTTGAACCAAGATTTCCACACTATAAAGAAAAAATATTTGCCAATAGAGGTGAATAATGAATATATAAATGACTAGTTTGTTAACATGACTTATACTAGTTACACACTTGGGTAAGCAACTTGTGGGCCTTCATTTACTCTCTCAACCCAGACCCTACAAAATTGAGAGCAGGTTTGCTTGATACTATTTCTTCATGGCAGAGGAGTTCATTTGACCAATTCCTGGACCAGTTCTCTTACGTAACAACAAGACTTTTTAACAGGAATCTGGTCCTGGATCTCCCACTATTTAACTGTTGGGCTTTAGTATGTCACTTCCCTTAAGTCTCAGTTTTTCCATTTGTGAAACAAGGATATTGAACAGAATCAACTAAATGTTCTGTTAAATTCTTCAAGAAATATGATCACCAAAGAGTACATCAAAGAGTAAACTACTTTTTCTGGTTGGGGTAGTGGGGCATAGTAGTATCTTTAGTCCCTTTGAACTGCCATATTTGAGTTATGACTATTCGATGGAGTTCTAGGTTACAATGATGCATGCATATAAATATGACTTTAGACCATTTCCTATTCCTATTTCAAAGGCATGTGTAAGACTATCTTTAAAGTCAACTTTTGATATGAAACCACACAATTGTTATGATTGAAATTTTTATTGATTCTAGGAGGTTTTCATTCTAGAATGCCATTTAAATGTCTACTGGGAAGTACTCAATTCTTTAATCCTGAACCCAAAGCCTCTCTAGATGGGGAAATGAGTTATTGACCCTTCATCTCCTAATTCTTGCAAGGCTATCATATATGCAAGGAACAGCAGCAATGACGTGCTGTATACTGAAAACAGGAGGGAAGTCTGATTCTTTTCTATTCATTTGATTTTCTATTTTTTCCCCTGGAGTATGAGAATAGAGGCAAGTATATCCCCCCTCTCGTAAAGTCTAATTCAAAATAAGTGCTTCTCTCAAAATGACTCAGGTACAGAATCTAAGCATCACAATGTGTTTCTTGATAGTTGTCTCAGCATGTCTGTCTCTTCACATGCTAAATGTCTAAAGAGTCTTTTCCCTCATAAATATCAATTATGCAGATGCCCACAGATTACTGTCTCATTAACAGATACTAGATATGAAAACATAACTGAGAGATGACAAGTTAAAGACTGATTGCATGAATCAGATACATATATACTTGGATATTCAACTGATTTTCCAAGTATCTCAAAAGTCCACTGTGGTACACATTCCTTAAGGATATTAGCTATGTTTTTAAGCTTTAGACAATGCTTCTTATACTTTTGATAATTGAAAAAATAATTGTGATATGTCAGAAACCATATTACACACTTATATAATTTGTCTTATTGATTCATGCAAGTTGTCAAAAGTTTTCTGTAATGGGCCAAATAGTAGATTACTTTCAGCCTAGAAAGTTATAATCAGTTTGCTTTACTATTGAGCTCTGAAAGCCAACATGTGAGTGAATGAGTGTGACTGTGTTCCAATAAGACTTTATTTACAACAATGATTAACAGGCTAATTTTGAGCCACATATCATAATTTGGTGACTTATGCAATTCATGGTGGTAAATTGTTAGTGTCTTCCTCCAACAGATGAGAGTGAAATGTAAGAAGATGTTAATCAACTCACTTGATATGTGATATAGTAGGGGCAGAACTGATATTTGGTCCAAAGCAGCCTGCTCAAGAGCTCAGCCTTTGTAGCTTAGTCATTCCTGGCCCCTGGAAATAAGTTGTAGACCTGTCATAGCTGTGAAATTTAGTAGCATATGCCTCTCTGTAAACTTTGATTGTGGGTGAACTTAATGTTTCTTTCCTTAGTCATCACAATCAACTACCCAGAAATTGCTATGTATACTGATTGTTTGACAAAGAAAAGGAAAAAAGAAAAAGAGTCAGCAGGGAATCAAAGATCACTGTCTCAATTTCTATGAACTCATTCTTTGAAATATCAAGAGGAATATATGCTCAATTCTAACAAGCCTTAATTAAAAATTGCAGTATTCATGACTTTTTAACCATTTTAATGTGATTTCACTTACTACTCATTAATTTTGTTCCCCAACATAGCCCCTCAAGCCAACTTGACTTTTCATTGGAAGGCTATAAGTCAGTAATAATAATGATAGTGATAATAATTTTCTTAACATATTTGTATACTACACTCCAAGCCATTTATCCTTCTAAGCACTTGGATATATTAATTATTTTAACATCCACAGTAGCCATTGTACAGAAAACCAAAGCAAAAAAACAAAACAAAACCAAACAAAACCAAACAAACAAAACTTCTAATACCCAGAGTTGACACACTTCTTGGCTAAGAGAAAAACACGGGGCAGTAGGTTAGCTAGGATTTCAATATAGGAGTCTGTATTCAGAGTCCATATTTTTAATTACTACACCCAAAACTCTTTTGAGGAAGATTTTAGAATGCAATAACAAACAAAAGATGGCATTATGCTGGTTACCACAGATAGGATGGCATTTGGTAATTGACTATGGCATAGTCTGTTCCATTCTTCTTTTGTCATAAGAACTAGCATTCTCAATTCATATCAGTATGAAATATTGGGAAGCCTATCACCACTCCATCTTGCTCACTCTTGACACCAATAATCTATGAGGATGATAGATCCCATCCTCTGGAAAAATTTAGAGAAGTGATCATTTGAGCATATGTACTGTTGGGAGAGGAGGAGAGAACTATGGGTCATGTTGACAAGGATCAGGGCCTAGGGTTTTGAAATTTGGAAGTGTTGGCACTTCCCTTTATCACCTTTATATTACTGCTTCAAATATCCTTCTTGTAAACTTTGCACTCTCCAAAGTTTGAACAGTCTCTAAGGCTTCTGGGGTCCTCTATGTCCACATGGTCAGAAGGATGAAAGTCCCAGGAAACTAGCACCCACTGGGAAATGTTACTAGTGGATGACTGATGTCACTGAGAATTGATGTATAATATTTCAGTTCCCTGATCCCTAGGGAAAAATGATGTTGAGGTATGTATTGAAAATATGAAGTTGTTTTTCCTGTACATTATTTTTACAAACAATATAATATCACAACTATTTGTATGTTATTAATATTATATTATTATAAGCAGTCTAAAGATGATTTTTTAAAGTATAGAAAATACCCAAATTCTATGCCATTTCTAAGAAGTAACTTGAATGCCAAGTAGTTTCTCCTTATTTGTTGAAAGGAATGGGCTCCTGGAATTGGTCATGCCTCTTATGAGTCTGAGAAACATCTCAAAGTAAAGAGATTGATTGTAAGAAATTCATCTGTGCAATTGTGGGATCAGAAAGTATCTGAAATCTGCAATCCAGCTCATAAAGGATGATAAGCTGAAGCTTTCAGACAGGAGTCAATACTTCATTCACAAGAAAAGAAATATTTTTAAATGAGTAGTGTCACGTGCCTTTAATCTCAACACTTGCAAGGCAGAGGAAGGCAGATCTCAGTGAGTTTCAAACCTATCAGAGCTACAAAATGACATCCTGTCTCAAAGAAGGAAGAGGAAGAGGAGGAAGTGGAGGAGGAGAGAAGGAGGAAGAAGAGGAGGAGGAAGGGAAAGGAACAGGAAGAGGAAAAAAGAAAAGAGAGAGGGGGTAGGGAGAAGAAAGTAAAAGAAATGAAAAGAAAGATTTGTTTTAGGGAAATGATGTGGAAACTTTTAGTTCTTTTGGAAAGTTAGTTGCATCAAATGATGTTTTGCTGGGGCACACAGGCGAAAGGATGTTTGGATATAGCAAACCCATGAAAGTACCTATAATGATGGAGTGTAAGTATGACCCACAGACAGTAAGGGACTAGCACTGAATATTGGTTTGGTTTTCTTCACCTCACTCTTCTTCCTAAAGACATGCATGTATTGGCTTGCCTTGCATAGCATTGTTGAGCTCTATAAGTGATAACACCTCCAATGAGAGAAACTTGCCTATGAACTGCTTGTGAGGTTCCTGTGGCATCTTGCCACTGCAGCAGCCTAGCCTTAGGCTGGTTGGTGAGCCTGGCAGTTTCTTCAGGATTGAACTACAGCTTCCTAGTGTCTGCTTGCTGAAAGGACTGGACTGTAGCTGCTGGTTCAGGCCTGATGTCTGCCTGCCTAGAGGACTGGACTGCAGGTACTAAATTGTATTTGTTGTTTGCTACAAGACTAAACTGCTGTCCAAGAATATCAGTCTCGCCCCCAAAGAACTATTGCTGAGCAGGTCCACTTTTCACTTCTACTACCTCTGCTGGTTGTTAAGCTAGAGGAGAGGTTGCACCTTTACTAAAAATAGGTTGCAAAAATTTATGCCTACAGAGAAGCCCTACACTTTTTCTTGACGGCCTTCAGCCAATTGGATAAAACTCATCTAGGTTATCTAGAATAGTCTCACTTGCTTGATATTATCTTTTTTATAGACAGTAATCACATTTTATGGTAACAAATATGTATTTGACTAAATAAACATTGGATATTTTATTTACATTTCAAATATTATCCCCTTTCATGGTTTTGCCCCTCCCTGAAACACTCTAGCTATTGCCCCTACCCCTGTTTCTATGAGGGTGTTTCTCCACCCACCCACCCACTCCTGCCTCCCTGCCCTTGAATTCCCCTACACTGGGGCATCTATAGAGCCTTCATAGGACCAAGGACCTCTCCTCCCATTTATGCCTGACAAGGCCATCCTCTGCTACATATGTGGCTGGAGCCATGGGTCCCTCCATGTGTACTCCTTGATTGGTGGCTTAGTCCCTGGGACCTCTGGAAGTTCTGGTTGGTTGATATTTTTGTTCTTTCTATGGGGTGGTAAACCCCTTCAGATCCTTCAGTCCTTTTTCTAACTCTTCCATTAGGAACCCCTTGCTCAGTCCAATGGTTGGCTGTAAACATCCACCTCTGTATTTGTCAGGCTCTGACAGAGCCTCTCAGGAGACAGCTATATCAGACTCCTGTCAGCAAGCACTTCTAGGCATCCACAAGTGTTTGGGTTTGGTAACTGTATATGAGATGGAGCCCCAGGTGGGGCAATCTCTGGGTGTCCTTTCCTTCAGTCTCTGCTCTACACTTTGGATCTGTATTTATTCCCCTGAATATTTTGTTCCCCTTTCTAAGAAGGACCGAAGCACCCACACTTTGGTCTTCCTTCTTCTTGAGCTTCATGTGGTCTGTGCATTGTATCTTGGGTATTCTGAGCATTTGGGCTAATATCCACTTATCAGTGAGTACATACCATGTATGTTCTTTTGTGATTGTGTTACCTAACTCAGGATGATATTTTCTAGTTACATCCATTTCACCTCTACATAAACCAGATACACTAAAACTTTTAGAGGAGAAAGTGGAGAAGAGCTTGGAATACACTGACACAAGGGACAATTTCCTAAACAGAACACCAAAGGGTAATAATCTAAAATCAAGAATCAACAAATGGGACCTCATAAAATTGCAAAGCTTCTGTAAGGCAAAAGACACTGTCAATAGGACAAAACGGTAACCAACAGATTGGGAAAAGAGCTTTTCAATCCTACATCCGATAAAGGGCTAATATCTAATATATACAAAGAACTCAAGAAGTTAGACTCCAGAGAACCAAATAACCCTATTAAAAAATAGGGTACAGAGCTAAACAAAGAATTTTCAAGTGAGGAATATTGAATGGCTGAGAAGCACCTAAAGAAATGTTCAACATCCTTAGTCATCAGGAAAATGCAAATCAAAACAACCTTGAAATTCTACCTCACACCAGTCAGAATGGCTAAGATCCATAACTCATGTGACAGCAGATGCTGCTGAGAATGTGGAGAAAGAGGTATACTTCTCCATTGCTGGTGGGATTGCAAGCTGGTACAACCACACTGGAAATCAGTCTCGCAGTTCCTCAGAAAGTTGGACATAATTCTACCTGAAGATCCAGCTATACTACTCCTGGGCATATACCAAAAATATTCTCCAACATATAACAAGAACACATGCTCCACTATGTTCATATCAGCCATATTTATAGTAGCCAGAAGCTGGAAACAACCCAGATGTCCTTCAGCTGAGGCATGGATACAGAAAATGTGGTACATTTACACAATGAAGTACTACTCAGCTATTAAAAATGATAATAAAGATCTTGATAATGGTGACTGTATCTTTAGTTTATTGATGTACCATGTTCTTTTTTACATTGAACTAAACAAATGATAGTGCCCAGGCAGAAACAATACAATCTGCCCCAAAACCTGGGGTCTTCCACTGCAGTATTGGCTGCTGTGCTTTCAAGACTGAGACTTAGTGTTGATTTTTACATTCATTCTAGTAATTGTGGTCTTGTCTGAAGACTCTAGCCATGGGAATGAAAAGTGCTTTCCCTCCTATCCACAAAGGCCTCTTTTCAGTTGTCAATCTTAGCCCATCTTTGGTATAGATTTATTATGTTGATCATTTGATGCTATTGGCTGCTCATCTTCTGACTTTTCAGTTGATAATTCACTACCCCAAGCATCTGCTCCAACAATTTTCTATCACTTAACCACACAAATGATGCCTGATCCTTCTATCTTCTCTTCATATGATTTTTTTTTATGCTGAAGCCTTGACTTTCTGTCCTTAGTCTACTTTCAAATCTGTTCTTAATAGTGAGAAGCAGTTCTTGAAGATCTGTTTCTAGGGGACAAGGGATGAATTAGAACTAATGGCACATTAATAATACAGGGCAATTTTAAGGGATTGCAGAGTTGGCGTAACGGTTAAGAGGATATGTTCTTGCAGAGGATCCAGGTTCAGTTTCTAGAATCCAAGTGGTGGTTTCTGCCCATCCATAACCTCAGTTCCAGGCAATTTGATGCCTTCTTCTGATCTCTATGGGCACCAGGCACATACATGGTACACATGCAGACAAAACACTCAGACTCATTAAAATAAAATAAATTTTAATTTTTTGAAAAGCCATGATAAATCCTATCATTATGTATGTTAACTTAAAAAAAGTTATAAAAGAAACATATTTTAAGGATCTATCTGTTCATCAATGATGAATTAAGAAATGAACACTTCCTTAAGATATAACTCAAATATTACTTTGGAAATCTCAAACTTACCTCTTCTGAGGCCCACAACAATTTTTGTTATAGTTAAGCATCAATATATCTTACACATTGAATTTCTACATCAGATTATATGGTCCATGAGGACAACAAGATTTAATTCATATGGCTTTATTTATATGTGTGACAGTCACGGGAACATCTATGTGGGGAAGAACTTGAGAATTACTTGCAATATAATTCCTTCACTGACCCAAACAGTCTTCACTCATGTTAATAAATCCAAAAATATATTACTAGTTTGTTGAGAAAAAGCACTCCTCTGCATAATATATTACTACTAATGAAAAAGAAGTAGTATTTTGAAGATGCAAAATTAAATTTAAATAATTTATACAGATTCACTCAGAGTATAGCCTATGCTAAAGACTGATATGACATGATATGCATTTTGAAGATTTATATAATGTTTGATACATTAAGTTAAACATATTCAAACTGTGAAATATGGTTCATTAAATGTAGGAGACTATACAGTGAAGTATGGAGATTTCCAGGAAAAAGACTTTTGACTTTTGAATCTACTCATCTGGCAAAGGAAAAGCATTAGGAGATGGCTTACTTGGACTTGGACTGTTGTAAAAGAGCATCATGCTAATGTAAAGCAATATGTGGGATAAATGGAAACAGAAGCTCAAAAGTCTAGGCAATGAACCTATAGCTCTTCCCTGCCGTATGCAATGATGGTCTAGAAAAAGAGTCTGGGAAGGGGTCAGGGGGAGAAAGATACTGTTAAGTATCTTTCCTGGATTCCATGTCCATAACACAAACCAGGAAAATTTATGAAAAGGAAAGCAAGAGGGGGTATGAACTTGAAGTGGATAGCTTCAAGAAAACTGTATTCCAGCCTCAATAGTGCCCTATTGCACATAAGAACTCATGATGATTGTGGCAGTGTTCATGAGACATGCACATGCTAAAGCTAGACAAAATCTCAGCAAGAACCGGGGAGGTGGGCATGAAGCCCCTCCTTAATCAAGAAGCTAGTGGAATTTGGTAACTGGTGGGGAGGGGATTGGTCCCTGGTTACTTCATCCCAGAACAGGCTTACACTGAAGAGTATTTGAGCAACAAAAATTGGACTTTATGGGTCATGGGTAAAACAAAACAAAAGAGCAAACATAAAGTTGATTCTAAAGATTTGGGAGAAGTTGAGAAAGGGGCAAATATGATAAAAAACATACAATGTATTATATTCTTAAATAATCAAATATTTTAAAGTATTTGTTTTAGATTGAAGATGCTAACAGTTTAATATCATCACTGAGTGAGCATTGAAATTCAGGTAAAATATGAATCAAACTACATGTAGTATGATTGTCTACACAATAGGCAAGCACAAGTTCACAGCTTATGTGCATTGCCATATTGACCTGTTTTACCTTAGTCATTTATTAGGGACAAAGAGAAATTGTGACATTATACCTGTGAAGTTAATCAAACACAGTTGTGTGCCACATACTGACAATACTGTCAGACTGTATACTGGATTATTGATGAAAAATGGACTGCCTAGCTACCATCCCCATAAGTGGGCTTATTTTCCTAACCTTAATCATCCAAAGTCTCTGTAATTTAACTCCCTAATTTTCTGTCCTCATTTTCATAAATACTTTTATAGCTGGCACAACACACTCCAGCAGGTAAGTAATGTAACAGGCAAAGATTATTTCATTAATTAAAAAGAAAAACTATAGAAGTAGCCATCCATTTTTCTAAACCCATGAAAAAGGCCATAGGTGGCAATTTAAAATTATTTGGGTGTATATAACATTACCTTAAGCATTCCTATGCAATTTGGCATGTCCAGAGTTTTAAACAGCTGATCTTCTTTTAGCCTTCTGAAATTGCTACACTGCAACTTTCCATCCACACTTACAACATTCCAAGTATGATCTCCTTGTTAGTTTTCTTTTCAATAATACCTACTGGCTTTCTACTGTGGAACATGAAGACTCTGTTCTCTTAGACACTCCTTTCCACATATAGGAGAATGATCATGTTTAAGTCTTAGACTTATTTGAAATAGACTCATGACATCAAAGTCAGGTTAACAAAAGAAAGAGGGAGCAAACGCTTAGTAGTATATATCCAAGGAAGACATTAAAAGTTTGAAGAGTTCTGAGCAGCTAGCTTTTAATTCCAGGACTTTCAACAAAAAATTGTAAATTCTTGAAAAAAAAATGGCAAAACAGAGGTAGAAGATCTTGAGCCTTTAGGGACATCAGCTAGAGGCAAAGACAACAATCTGCAGATAGAAGCTAGTTAGCAAAGTTTGTTCTTTTATCTGGTACCAGGACAAGAAAGGACAAAAGTGGTTGCCAGCAGGTTAATTTTTGCTCTTGCTAGAGAGGTGGGCAGAATACTTATGGTATTTGAAAAATCAATGTCCTGCTTTTGGGGGGGTAGGTGTCAGGGAGAGAGCTCTCCTGTAGAAAGCTGCTTCTTAATTGACCTGAGCAGAGCCATCCTTTATTTTTGGGAGAGGGATTCTACTTTGGGAGGGGAATTCTTCTACCCCTGCACCCTAGCACATGTCAACTTTAAAACTTACACTTTCTATTTGCTACTTCTCCATGTTACTTTTTGGAATGAACAGCTTTCTTTAATACTACTAATTTTACATAGCTGTGTGAACTGTGCAGTTGCTGTGTTTAAATATAGTTTCTTGTAAGATTAATTATTTTTTCCCATGGATTTAATGACCCTCTCTTCTCGCAAAAAAATTCTTAGGTTCTCTGTGCAAGCTATTTCAGGTTTGAAAGGAAAATGAAGGTGGGATGATGTTTAGAACAAAATCTAAACATCAGAACAAAATATTTTACATCATAGTCTCTCAAGTTTAAGTTACTACAGAGTGTACATTAGTTTGTTTATTGTTGTCAAAAACACCACATTATAGACCAAATTTAATAAAAGAGGCTTATTTGGGGTTATGGTCCTAAAGGTGCCATATCATAGAAATATGTAATAATCACCCTTTGGTTTGCCGAGTCCTGAGAAGACACAAAGCTTTACATGGGAAGAGAAAGGGCAGGAGTGGATATCATTTCTTCTATCTTTCTGTCTTCTTATAAGACCACTAGAATTTACTAATAGGGACTTCCCCATAGCAAATTTATCTCATCTCAATCATCTCCCAAAGGCCACACCTCTAGGCATCACTGCCAGAGTAAGTCTCCACCCACCTAATACTTCAAAAAGGAGGACTAAATTTCAATGTGAACCTTGGGAGATACATTCAAACCATATCCACACATACAGAAGGGTAAAATTTCTAGGCTTTGCCACAGACCAAGGTAAAAATTTTGCTTTAGTTTTTATTTATTTATTATTATTGTTACAAATGTATGAATGTTATATGTTTATGAGTGCAAGTGTGCACATTCCATGGCACATGTATGGAAATCACAGGAAAATTTTACAAAGGAAGCTCTCTTCCTCTACTGTGGAATGTGTACTGGGGATTGAGTTTATATTGCCAGGCTGGCAAAGCATGTGCTGGTAACTACTGATTCATCTTACTAGCCCTGATGAATGTGAGATTAATCTTGAGTTTTGCTCATATACTCGTTGTTGATACAGGAGAAACTCAAAGTAGTAAAATTGTTGCTATGAAGGGATTTGCTAATAAACTTGCTTAGGAAATCATAACTTATACAATGTCGAATTTAGCTCAAGGACAGCTGGCTCTATTACAACTAGAAGATGAGTATTGAAGATAAGTATACTAGCAAGAATTGTTAGGAACTGTGAGAAAGAAAATTATGTACCATAATCAAAATTGAGAGTTGATGAAAAAGTTTCTGCTAATGTTTGGTCACTTATACTTACCAGCAATTAGACTCCATTTCCATAAAAGAAGGAGACAACCCTAATTTAGGATTGATGTTGGGCCTACCCACTGCCCCGTATGAAAGAACTTGTCTCTAAAGGGGCATTTCAAGGGGACTGCAATAGCGTCAGTTTCTAAGTACGTGGAGTGATTTCTCACTGGGAAGATACATTATTTCTATAAATATAAACCATATCTCTTCATTTAACATCAACTTTGCATCCTAGGCAAATCCCATGTCTGTTCCTGAATGTTTTGAGGCTGCTTTCGTAAGACTGTGTGTGTGAGAGCATGTGTGAGCTTGTGTGTGTGTGTGTGTGTGTGTGTGTGTGTGTGTGTGTGTGTGTTTAATTGAAGGGGAAGAGCCAGTCCAAATGTGGGTAGCATTGTTCCATGGGTTAGGTTTCTGGAGTGAATAAAAAGGAAAATGTAAGCTGAAATCCATCCTTTGTGGATTCTGCTTTGTGACTATAGACACAATGTGATCAGCTACCTCATACTGCTTCTGCCATGCCTGCTCCACCAGGGTAGACTCTTCCCTCAACCTACGAGGCTAAATGAACCCTCACTTCCCTACATTACTTTTGTCAGGCATTTTGTCACAGTAATGAGAAAAGTAACTGATAGAGTGTGTATGTGTGTTCGTGCTTTCTACATTATGGTCTTGAGCATCAGCTTTTGGCTAATTTGTGCATTTCTATTGCATCTATTTATTTTTGTGCTTATTTATTTATTCATTCATTTATTTATATGTGCATTCACACATGTCATGGAATACAGGTAGAGGTCAGAGCAATTTCTGGGAGTTTGCTTTTTTCTTCTACCTTGTGTGTCCAGAGGATTGAATTTAGGTCATCACACTTGGTGGCAAGTACCTTTACTTGGGGATCCCTCTTACCTATCCTGGATTGTACATTTCTATTCTTGTTCCCCTCCTTCTACTTCTATTTTTAGTGCAATAATCCTTTCACTGACAGTTTAGTGGCATTGACTAGAAAATAGTAATTAATATTTGTGTTCAGTTTAATAGATTAACATGTCTCCCAAACAATTTTTTAATCTTTTTAAAATGTATATAAATAAATTGGTAGCCAAAGCACTCTCGAAATTCACATTTAGGAGTTTGAAGTGTAAAAGACAAGGTGATATTTAATACTCTCTTCCTGGGTTTATAACCCTAGTCCTAACTGGCAAGGAAGAACAAGAGGAAGAAAACAAAAATCAGATAGTCCCACACCTTTGTAAATCAGAGTATCTTACTCCAAAGACACTGGAAAAAATGGAACAGTGAGGCAGAATTATTTGTCAGGTTTGTAGCTCAGGGTAGAGTATATGCTTAGCATGTGCAAAGCCCTGGTCTGTGCAAATAAATATTGTCAGAACATCTTTTTATACTGGCTAATTATACCTTTTTGATAGGTTTCTAGTGAAAATATTAGCTCATTTTCACATGAGGACTCTCTTTGAATAGTAGTTGCTCCCTTAGTCTGGGAGACAATCATGGGTTTATTTGTTTGTTCATTTGTTTTCAATGAGATTTTCAACTGACACCAGTTTTCTGGCACTGGACTCCCATCCCAATGGCCCCAGATGATTTGCCATGTGATAATAACATTAGCACGGTTGAATACTTCAGAGAAGCATTTGACATTGAGATACTTACTTTCAGGAACTCTGTGATCCCATGTGCTGTCAGTTTCTCACTCAGTATTTACTTTTCTTTTTGACTGCTTAATTCCCCACCCCTTGTTATCATTGTCTTCCAAATCACTTATGTGGCATCAGCTCTCACCTGTGTTCTACTTTGCTAAACTTCTGTTCTTCTGACAATGTTGCAAAAAGCCTGGTTGTGACCAACCTACCAAAGTTCTTCAATCACACTGCGTTCCTACGAGGAACTTGTACAAACAAGTTAGTTGGAAGATAAGAATAACACTGTGGGAGGTGCTATGCCCCCTGGAATTCCCCAATCTTTCTCCTTTGGGATCGAGTCACTCATCTTTCCTAAATGTTCTGTTTATTTGCAGTTGGTGGGTGCCTGTTAAAACTCACTCCCAGAAAGCTGTAATTCCATGTAGTTACACTGACATGGTCAGAACACCAACTTCTGGGAATACTTACTTTGGTTAACTTCTCTCCCACATCCACCTATGGTATTAGAACCATGGACACTCCCCCTGGATACTTGTTGTAGACTAGTTTCTTCCACCTAAAAGTCTCTTCCCATGATATAACCTAAATCAATGCATACTGATTCTATTGTTTGGTGTCAAAGTAAAATATTGCCATATAATTCCACTTTTGTAGGATATGGTAAATAAGAAATGGACATTAAGTAGATAGTTTAATAATGCTCCTGAAATTGGTGTCTCTTGAATCAGCCTGTATAGACTTGTAACCTGAATAGTCTACTATGGCCTAGCCAATCTCTTGGCAGTGTAACTGTGTCTATATCCTTCACATATACAGTGACAGAGATAGTATTGCCTGTGCCAACACAGGGAAGGAATTACTAAACTTTAGTTGTCATGGCCTATCACCAGATGATCTCTGCATTTCTAACCAAACAGTCTCTCAAATGCTGCTGCTGCTGCTGCATACTGTTGCTGCTGCTGCTGCTACTCTGTGAAACAGATTTTGAGATTCAGGTTTTGTTGAGCTAGAACAAGAAAACATCTGCAATGGCCCAAGTTTGGGGCATAAAAAAAATGTTCAAAATTTTAAATTGCCTGTGCTGTTGATATTGGAAAATCTGTGTTTTTCCACTTGTGATCTTTGAGTCTAACATCTGTGCCTTAAGACAGTTTGAGGAATGAAGAAAACCGGAGAGGAACAATAACATCAAAGGAACAGATGGCAGTAAATGAATTCCATGGACTATATTGTAGCAGATCATAAATTGTCACAGGAATGTTGGAGAATGACAAGCTGAAGAAATACCCTCTTAGAAAAGAAAATAAGACAACATAAATTTTTGTTTTTTGGAAAAAACTATTTATTGAAAATAATTTCTTACAATATGTTTTGATCACATTTCCTCTCCCCCAATACCTCCTCTCAGAACCTCCCAGATCATTCATGCCCACCAAACTTTCTTCTTCTTCTCCTTCTCTTTCTTCTTCCTCCTCCTCTGTCCCTCCCTCACTCCCTCCCCTTCTGTCAACACAACAAGCAGACAAAACCAAGCTAAGGTTTCTACTTCTTTTCTGCTTTTAATAAATTGCTTTATTTGTTTACATTTCAAATGTTGTCTCCCTTCCATGTCTCCCCTCAGCAAATCCCTCACCCCTTTCCCCTCCTTTGCCTCTAAGAGGGAGCTCCCCTACCCATCCACCTACCCATTCCTGCCTCACCCCTCTAGCATTCCCCTTCACTGTGACATGGAGTCTCCACAAGACCAAGTGCCTCCCCTCCCACTTATGCCACATAAGGCATTCCTCTGTTACATATGCAGCCAGAGCCATTTCAAGGATCAAAGTGGAGCAGAGAAGAAGAGAAACACAGATCAACTGTTTCGGTTTCTACTGCTTTGTCTCATTGAGGACCGCATGCTTCATCCATCATAACAGTGTCTGGACAGTTGTTTTAGCCATTTAAAAATTTACATTTTCTTCACGACAAGCATAATAATCCCACTGAGATGATATTAACATCCTTTTCCTTCAACTCCATCTACCCAAAAAGTGATTCCATATAGCTTATATCCATCAAAAAACAAAAGGAAAAGGTAGAAAAGATGAATTAGCAGGGATTTTAGATTCTGTTCTATATTTCTTGGCTGTTGTGTTCAAAGTAAATATAAATTCTAATATAGCTAACATTTCTGAGCAGTGATTGTATGTCAGGACTTGTGACAGGTACTTACTCAAATGTATCTTGTTAAATTCCAATAATGCTAGGGAGGTAAGACAGGAGTGGGTAGGTGTGTGGGGGAGCACCCTCATAGAAGCAGGGGGAGGGGAAAGGAAAATGGGGATTGTGGAGGGGAAACCTGGAAAGGGGATAACATTTAAAACGTAAGTAAATAAAATATCAAATAAAAAATAAAAATAAATTTTAAAAAATGTCAAAAAATCTCCATAATAACCAAGTTTACTGGTACAACAATGAAATGAAGGTTGCATGAAACAAGTAGATATCAGAACTCTCACTCCTCTCTTATTTGCCATAAGTATTGTAATACTTATTTTAAAGAAAAACTGTTTTGGATGTCACATCTGCATGCTGACTGTCATGCTATTTAATATATTCCAATGGCTCACAAACCGATGCATGCATATCCATTAATATAAAGATTGTAATTTAAAATTAGATATACCATGCCTTTGGTTGACTCAAGAATCTTTCAAAGATATTTTAGATAAGGAAGTTTTACCTTAAAGGCTAATTTCTACAATGGGAGTCTCATGAACATGTTAAGCCAAGAAAACCCCTATCTGAATTCTTTTATGACTTTAGGTTTTTTTTTTTTTTAACATAATAAAGGTATGAATTGCCATCAGAAATAAAGCTGAGATCTAGAGGATGGTCCTGGTGTCAATTTGACCAAAACACCATCCTAAACTGATGGGAATATATATATATCAGTTTGTGAAAAAAACACAAAAGCAAAAACAAAAACATGAATTTGAAGGAGAGCAGGTAGCTGTATATGCAAGGGGTTTGGAGGGAGGAAAAGGAAGGGGAACATGTAATTAAATTATAAATCTGAAAAATAAAGGAAAACTCTGTTTGAATGCCTCTGTTTTCTCATCAATTAAGAAACAAGGAGATTGACTGAGAATGAAAAAGAAGGCAGGAGCTATTAGTGTGTTGACAACAAGAAAGGCATGAGAATAATCATTTAAGATAATGGAAGAATGAATTGATTTGGGAACCTGACACACTTTCCCAGCAGCTCAAAGGGTTCACTGGAAGTCAGTATGAATATGAATTACATGGGTTAAGCTAGCTGGAACAGAGCCAGGTTCCAGGCTGGCAGGCAAAATGGAGTCCTGCAATGTTTGACCTCTAGCTGAGGGCATACTGGGTTATTCCCTTCTTTATGTAACCCGCTTCATAAATGTCTATGACCTTTGCCTTGAAAGAAAGTCAGCATCTACTAGCAGTGATTGTTTGCATCTGTACATCAATCACAGCACTCCACTGTGACAGGCAAGCAAGAAGAGAATAGTACAGTCACATTCATCAGGCACCTGGCCAATACTTGTGGAGGCAGAGACCCTCTATCATTCTCAAGAATGAAACAAAGAGCTCTGCCTATTAAACATGGATGTCACTTTGCAAGGGCCGTAAAGCTAATAGATATAAAATCATACTGGTTTTTACCTGCTCTTTGTCAGGCTTTCTTCTCAGATGTTCATTACTTAACTATCCATTTAGTTCCCTAATTATCATTAGGATAATATCCATGTATGAAAAAGCCTAATTTGTATTTTAATTCTATATCTTTCATGGCTCCTTGTTTCCTACACAGGAAGTTTTGTACTCATGAGCTTGGAAAGAATCTTTCTGTTCTGACTCATCTTCTGCCAATGTATTTTTAACCTATTTTTACCTGCTTAATTTTTTTTTTAATCCCAGATTTATCTTATTGTTTAGATGATAATATTATGAGGCAGTTCAGGTTTCTGAGATAAGCAAAGTAATTTAGATACTTTGTTGTTGTTGTTTTGAGACAAGGTTTCTCAATATAGCCCTGACTGTGGCCTCAAGCTCAGAGGTCTACCTGATCCAACATCCTGCATTTTGGGAATAAGAGCATACACCACCATGACTGACAATTTAGATACTTTTGATATGGGAGTTTTGGGGCAACTTCTACCAAAGCAATTGCTATGAATTAATTCAAACAAGGGTTTACTTGCCTGTGTACTGAGACAGTCTGTCAAAGCCATTTCTCATTACACAGGTCTATGGCTCCTATTGCTCTTGATATCGTGGTGAGAACATATCACCTGAGAACTTAGAGAATAGAATTCTTCTTGCCAATTTCTCAACTGTGACAATGGGATACTATTGTTTGGTTTGTTTTAACTAAAACTATATTAAAGCAAGACAAGTAAACAAAAAATCCCATCAGTTTTATCATTGTATGAGCTGCAGTCTTCTAGAAAGCAAATGCCAAAATGAAATGATAAACAGAAGACATTCCTGCAAATAATAGAGAGAAAGAATAAAAGGTTACAATTGGGTTTTATATCTGTCTGGATACATGTTCAACCCATGTAGATGGAGGAAAAAAGGAAAAAAGTGAGAGAAAGAGAGTAGAGAAAGAAACAAGGAAACAGAGACAGAGACAGAGAGACAGAACCAGAGACATAGAGCACAGCTCTGAAAATGTCTCAGTAAATCCAATAGAGAGTACAGAGCAAAGGGAGCATATCAGCAATGTCTCATGTTAGGCTCGAGCATCCCAGCTCCAGATGTTTGTTTCCCATGATCATTGGCTAGAACACCTTGGAAATAGTGTAGACTAAAGAAGCACACTGTGATAGACCTCGAAGAGAAGCTACTGGCCCATAGTTCTCACAGCAGAATTGTTCTTGTAGAACAATTCATATTTCTGTGACCATAACTGCCATACTCATCTGCTTTATCTGTATTGTCAATCTAGGCCTACTCTAATTTTTATAATCATTACTAACAACATTAAAAATCTGACTTTCCCTACATTTTGGCATGAACTGGGTTTGACACTACTCCCTCTCTACTTTCCTTTTGTTCTCCACTTGGCCATTTGACACTCAAAACTAAATAAGTACTCAAATAGTGGGTTTTTTTCATGCCAACTCCCATACTCCTGTTCCCTTTATATGCTCTTGTAGAGTTTGGCAACACTTCCAGTGAAGCACATGTAATATCTCAATGGTTTGCAGACTCCTTTAGAAAAGGGAGCATATTTTATTGTTTGCATTCCCATCATTACTATGGTTCCAAATTTCTATGTCTCAGTGTTCCAGATGGCTATAATAAAGTCACAAGGGCTATCGTGAAGAAATTTAACTTTCCAAGGAAACAAAATAATACACTCTGAACCATAACTATTAAGTCGCCTGGATCTAAGAATTTAAATATAGAACTGTTGGCTATTTCTCTCGGCCTAGGGTTGTTATTAAAAAAAAAAAAAATCAACTGAATCACCAAGCACTCTAGAACTTGAAAGAGTCTTAGAAATGACACCTTAACTCTCAATGCACATAATACTTGGAACATAGCATCTGTAAAGAAAAATGACATGATTTGATTTTAAATATTTTCTTTTACATTTTTCAAGCATGAGTACACACTGTGTCAGCCATTCATAAATGGTTTATATGTGCTATGTCATCCTTCTAACAGTCCTGTAAGGTAAAAAATATTATTTTTATCCTAAATATTTAGAAACTAGGACATGGCAAGTTAAAGTAACTTTGGCAAAGATCCACTATTGAAAAAATGCCCGAAATATAGCTTAATGGGAAAACTTAGGTTTAACATGTGGGAAGTCCTAGGTTCTAAGAAGGGAAAACAAGAATACTAATCTATTATATCCTACACAAGAATTTTCAAAATTTTAAAAAATATCCTTTGGTGAAGTTGCTAGAAAATAGCAAATTGCATTCATTTTATTCTAGTGTACCTTTTGGTAGTTAAGTAGATAGATTCACTTTGGACTACCTATTCAGCAACTTTCATTGATTGGGTACATCTTTGGGTGCAAATTGCCATGCTCGACACTAAGAGGAATTATAACTAACATTAATTTCAAAGCTGATAACTTTGAAGCACAATCATCCTTATAGAAGTTGTATAAGTTCAACATCCTTCATAATTCTTATTTCAATCTGCTAGTGAACTTTAGAATGAGGTTGAAAAATTTCCAATCTATGTTAGCAACTGTACTGGCTAGTTTTGTGTGTCAACTTGACACAAGCTGGAGTTATCACAGAGAAAGGAGTTTCAGATGATAAAAATGCCTCCATGAGATCCAGCTGTAAGGCATTTTCTCAATTAGTGATAAAGGGCAGAGGGTCTCTTGTTGGTGGTACCATCTGTGGGCTGGTAGTCTTAGGTTCTATAAGAAAGCAGGCTGAACAAGCCAAGGAATCAAGCCAGTAAATGACATCCCTCCATGGCCTCTGCATCATCAGCTCCTGCTTCCTGACCTGCTTGAGTTCCAGTCCTGACTTCCTTTGGTGATGAACAGCAGCATGGAAGTGTAAGCTCAATAAACCCACTCCTCCACAACTTGCTTCTTGGTCATGATGTTTGTGCAGGAATAGAAACCCTGACTAAGACAGCAACCAAACTTATTCTACTTTGATTTGGATAATATTGGGCTAATAATTATTCCTAATTTAAAAGGCATTTTAGTTAGTGATTATATAACAATGGAAGCTATAGGGACCCATGTCCACTAGAAGTTAATTTAGTGAGAGTTAACGATAAGTGTTTTCTTATTCTGGAAAATGAGTATCAGAGGAAAAAAATCTTGACACCATAGGTATTTTGAAATAGAATCAGGAACTGCAATCAAGACACTTAAAACTCGATCCTTATGGAATCAACCATCCAAATGAGTTTCAAACTCCATAAAATTAGACAAATCCAAACCAAAACATCTGTAACAGAAAGGACACTGGCATTAATCTATACATTCACAGTCTACATTTAAGGCAAAAAGTGAATTACAAATTTGGTACTGTTACTACAGATGAGAGATCTAATATATGACTGAGATTCTGATGTTGATTCCACATTTAATCTTGAGCAAGATACTCAACTACTTTGAATCTGAAAATTCACCTAGTCAGATGGTTCTATATCAGATTTCAACATCTTGAGGATCTATGATTTAATTCATTACTGCAGCATTTCATTATAATTTGATAAGTTATTATTAGACTCTTACAAAATGAAAACAAAGCTCTACAGATTACATGTTTGATACATATAAAATAAACATAATCTTAAAAACTAAAATGAAAAACTCTTAAAAAACAGCATTTTCACCCCAACATATATTCCAAGCTATCTCTACGTCTGTGTGAAGAAGTGGAAAGAAGGCAATTGCTTTTATATTGAAATGATAATGCCAAGAAAAAATGGATCCGACTGAGTCAGTAGCTGTTTGGAGAATTTAACCAATTTTATGTGATAGATGTGATACTATTCTCATTAGTGAAAACACAAAATAAATCAGAGAACACTAAAAATAATTTTATTTCTGAGTAATCATACTTCATTTCTAGGTTATTTCAAATCCCTTTACTTTTGCTTTACCTTGTTTATTTTTCAGATTATAAATTAATTATAATATTTATCCTCTCTTTCTTCCTTCCAAACCCTTCCATTTATCCATACCTATTCTCCATCTAATTCATGACCTGTGTTTTTCAGTAATTGTTATTGCATACATATATACATACATACATACATACATAGTCCTAAATATAGCCTGTTCCATCCATATAATGCTGCCTGAATGTATGTTTTCATGGCTGACCATTTGGCACTATACAAACAAATGGTGTGCTCTTTCCAGGAAAGGACCACCTCTCCCATTCCCAACTTTCCTCAGTTGCCTATATAATACTTTGTGTAAAGTTGAGGACTCATGGGCTTTTCTTTATCCAGTTTAGCATTTTCATTGGTTTCCACTTTGTTCAGCTCACATTTAGTCATGCTGATGAGGCTTCATGTCTATAGCTTCTAACTACTAAAAGACAAAATAGTACAGTGAAGTTCATGGTCCTTTGCCTCTTATAATATTTCCACCCCATCTTCTGCAATGTTACCTAAACCTTAGATATGGAAATATTTTGTATTTTTAGCCATTAGGTCTGAGCTCCACAACTCTGTTTTTTGATTGTTTATAGTTTTCTGTAATGATCTCTGTCTGTTGCAAAAGTGTTTTTTTCTTGGTGAGAGGTGAAGACTACACATATACTACATGTATGTGAGTACAAGAACAAATGTTTATAGATTGTCATTAGGAAATATGCTAGTTCATTGAATTAGTGGTTGTAGCTTGTCCTCCAATAACCATGACTTGATTTGTACTGAGTAGTTAGGTTTCCAGTACCAGGCATAGTCTCCCTCTTGTTGAATCAGTCTTACGTTTAGAGAGCTATTGATTACCACCAACATATGTACATGTGTCACTACTGTACTCTTAGGGTTATTGTTCCATATTGGTCAGTAAGATGGTTCATAGACATCTTTTAAAATGTCTTTTAAATGCTTGCATGGTGCCTTCTGGTACCATGGAAATTAGTCAGCAGGGAGAAAGTTTTCAAGATAAGTTTTTAGCTCAGGAGTCTCTGAGCCCTGTTTCTGAAGTACACGATGTCTTCAGCAATAGAGACTTACTTTCCAGATTTTCAGACCTATAGTTCCTTTCTTAGAATACTTCAACCCTTAGGGAAGAGTAAATGATAAAAGGTTGAGATTTAAAAGTAGAAACTAAGTCTATTCTCTTTCATAATTTGGTGGCAGTTTTAGAGAATGGATAGAAGTTAAGTCCATTACAATTTTTATGTAACCAGGTTAAGAAAAGATAGGTGTGTTTGAGCTTACAGTTTAGAAGGCACAGTCTGTGGTGACAGGGAATGTGGTTGGCACACAGAGCACCTGCTTTTACTGTGTTTGCAGGTAGTAACCAGAGGATTTGAACTGTAAGTAGAGCTAGTCTCTAACTCTAAACCAGTCCCTGGTGGCTTACTTTATTAAACCTCACCTACTAAGGCTATGTAACTTCCCCCCAAACAGCTGTGGATAAAGAACTAGACAAATGAGTGTATAGGAAATGTTACAGACTCAAAGTACAGCAGCAACTAAAGCAACTACTTAAATAATATTCTCAAAAATGAAACAATATTCTGCTCCCAATATTAGAAACTAAACAAAGATTTTTATTGTCACAACTCTTCTTCCATACAGCACAAAAGATCTTGTGAAATAACTACCCCTAGCAAAATAAGAAGAAATGATGCATTTTAGAATTTAAGGAAATGAAACTGTCCCTATTTTCAAATGATGCTATATAGAAAGCTCAATCAGAAAAATTTCACACAAAAATTAAAATTAATCAGTTTCACAAGCTCACAGGATATAGGCTTATTGTACAGAGTATGATTAAATACTCACAGTAGAAATATGGAAATCAAAAGTAAAAACTCAGATCACTCTTCCGAGAAGACCTCACACCCAAGAGTATTTGTATAACACAAATTGGACTGATGGGTTCTAAAAGGAAAAGAGGACACATGGAGTTGGTGGGTGTGGAGATAGGAGTATATCTGGAGGGAGTTGGGGTGAGTATAATCAAAATATATTATGTGCAATCCTCATGGAATTATTTGAAATATCACAAAACAGGATTTATACTTAGATAAAAAAATCATATAAAACTTTATATTAAAAAGTACAAAATGTAACAAGGGCCTAAATGAATGGAGGGACACACTGTATTTGTGGATGAGAAAACTCACCATATTAAGGATGCAGGGTTTCTACATACTGATCTACATGTTTGACATTATTTAGTTCCTAGAAAGCTTCTTGTTAATGTAGATAAGCAGAATCTAAAATTTATATGGAAAGGTAAATGAACTAGAATGGTTAAAACAGTTCTTGCAAAGAAGGATTAAAGAACAAAAATATAAGTTCATGACTATCTCTGTAACTATACTAATCATGACAGTGTACTATTGGAAAGTGTGTGATCAATACATAGATCAATACAGCAGAATGCAAAAATAGAGCAGCACAAATATACTAAGTTGGTTTTAACAAAGTTACAAAGGCAATTTAATGGAAAATATTTTTAAATTACTTTATTACTGTATGTGTATGAGATACTTACTTGCATGTATGTATATCAGTGTACCATGTTTTGTGACAACAGAGGTCAGAAGATAGAATTAGATGCCCTGGGATAGGGTTACAGATGATTGTGAGCCCCCACGTGAGTGTTGGCAGTTGAACCAGGTAGTCTGCAAGAGTGGTTAGTACTTCTATCAATCAATCAATCTATCTATGAATGAAATAAAAATATTCTTAACAAACTAGACTGAACATGATACACACACACACACACACACACACACACACACTACTCCACTATTTACAAAAGGTAAAATGAATTTAAATGTTCAACATATAATATAAAACTATAGTATTCTTAGTATTAGAGAATATCTTCAGGAGCTACTGATAGAAAAAGGCCTAGTGATTAAATATCTTCCATTCAATATATTAATATAAATATCTTCCATTCAAACATATTAATAAACTGAACTTCATCAAGTTTAATGACTTTCACACTTCAAAGGACCTTGTTATATGAGGCTGAAAAGAGAACATTTATACTGAGAGAAAATATTTAAAAACAATATGTCTAAAACGCTCTCATTTCTAAAACATATAAAGAACTCTCAAAACTCATCAGACTGTTTTTTACGTATTATGAATAAGCAAAGAGAAATAATCACATGAAAATGTCATAAACTATAACTCAATAGATAAGTTCAAATTAAAGCTGCAATGAAATATTCCCATCTACTCTTTAGAAAACCAAGAGAGAACTAGTGATAATATTAAATGCTGCCAATGATGTGAAGAAAATGGACTTTCCATATATTATAAATGTGAACTACACATATATACTTAAAAAAATTGTCCCAGAATTTTGTTCAAAAGGAAGTATGTACTTAGGTGATCCAACAATCTCATTGCTAAGTTCTACTTCAGAGAAAACATACAATTCCTTAAAAATTCATAGCAATGTAAGTTATAGAAACAAAATAGTAGAGAAACTCTAATGTCCTTTAGTAAGAGAAGAGTTAAAAGATTCTAGTACATACAAACACTAGTAAGACTACATAGCAATACAAAGAAATGAGCTCATTATATACACATCCCAGTTGGAATGCCTGGACATCATATTTACTGAAGAATGTCTCAAAGGTTATATTTTCACAAGTCCACTGTGTGACTTCCTTGAAATAACATAACTACAGGCACAAAGGAGCCACAGATCCAAAGTTAAGGTGACAGTATGAAGAGCACCTGTTATGATATTGAAATTGCTCTGTATTCTGATTAGAGTGATGCTGACACTAATCTATAAATCATGTGTGTGTGTGTGTATTCACATTCACACATGCTGAATAACAAAATGATGAAAATTGTAAAAGTATTGCTTTCAAAAGTCTACTTTGCTCTTATCTAGTTTAATTCAATATAATTTGTGTGCACACTACTAGGAATCTATCGCAGACCTCTATAGATGCTAGGAAAGTGCTTTATTATTTAGCTGTGTTTTAAGTATTTGTATGTATTCTTGTTAAAGCTAATGTAACAACATCTATTTCCTGATCTGCTATACTATTACTTTATTGAGGGAAGCTCAGGAATGGGATCATGGAACCATTTGTATTCTTTTTTGCAACTGCCTGAATACCTCTTAATTGCTCTAAAAGAAAATATTCTTCAACAAATAACTATGATGATATGGCCTGCTATTGAACAAATATTCATATCTGATATGTTTTCTTGTATCACAGTATTCTTTGCTGACTAGAAAAATTGAAAAAGTCTTTCAGGTACCAGCTGGTATGGGATGAACCAAAGAGCATCCATTATAATGATAAGTACTTCCAACTTTTGTTCAAAATTAACAAATGATTTTGGCAGAATTAAATAATGATTTACTATACAAGTGCTTTATAACAATTTCTCAGTTCATCATTCAACCTTATCTCCATCTATCCATCTATCCATCTATCCATGTAGTTTGATAGGACAGATGCCATGGACTAGTTGCTTGGATTGAACAGCATGCAAGTCATTAATAGCTCCAAATCTTCTTATAGTTCTTCCATTGCATAAAGATAGTACTTCCCATTCTTCACTACTGAAACCCAGGGACCTTTGCTTGTTTGGGACCTGACCCTGGCCACACAAAATTATTTGCCTTCTCTTTATCAAAGAACCTACCATATTTTAATATACAGATGTTACTTTAAAACTGCCCCTGAGATAAATTATTAGATGGAGGGAACCCAATATTATTTACTCCTACAGCATAACACATAGAAGTCAGGCTCAGTAGATCTTTTGATAAAATTAATTTAAAGTAACTAAAATAGAGATAGAGAAATTGTTGACTTTATTAGTTGGCACATGAGTATTTTATGTGAGTGAAAAGATTTAGAGATAACAAGATGGAGAAAGCATGGATCATTTCCTTCTATAAAAATAAACCAAAAGCTAACAGATGCCAAAAGTCCATTAGTGGCCTGGGTTAGATGATACTTGTCACAAGAATAATAAAGGAACAATCTTTGGAAAGGGGAATGCAAAGGTTAGTGTTATCCAATAAATTGTTCATGATGTGGAGGTAGGAGGAACACGAAGCTGTCAAGACACTGGTAAGCATCATATTATTTTATTTCTCTGTCTCTGTCTCTGTCTCTCTCTCTCTCTGTGTGAGTGTGTCTCTCTCTCTCACTGACACACACACATGAAGAGAGGGAGAGAGAGGGAGAGACAGAGAATGAACTAGGGAAGGAGGGAGGGAGGGAGAAAGAGAGAGAGAGAGAGAGAGAGAGAGAGAGAGAGAATCAGAATTTTGAGAGGAGCCTTAAAGTAGAAGTCCGTGTGAGAGACAGTCATGCAAGGAAGATAAATACAGTAGGAAAAAACTCAGCCAGGCAGAAAAACCCAGAATGCTTTAGGCTCACAATTGGCATTCTAGTTTATTGGAGGGTTGAGTAAGTAGGGTAGTGGGGTAAGGGAAATAAATGAGGCATGTACTAAAATGAGTTAAATGACATTTTTCTGATCATTAGACCCAACTTCATCATTTTCTACCTGAACAAAATATTATTTAGGCTGTTTATAAGTCATCAGCCCACCTTCTTAGCCCATAAAAGGCCAGAGCATTCATTTTTATGGGCTATAAGGATCCCTAAGAGAGGTACCTTAAAACCACTACCACTGTAATTATGCTTAGAACAGTAGCCAAGGAGTTGGCTACTCTATTTCCCAGTCCAGGTAAAATAATAGAGATGAGCTAATAAGTAGCTACCAAGACCAATTTATGTAACTAGTGACTGGGACAGGGGGAAATAAAGCAAGTTTACATGATTCTAGAATGTCCTGAAAAATCAGACTTACATATTGTAACAAAATTTTTCTTTTCCCATTTGAATTCCATTCACATCTCAACTCTGAGACTACTTCCCTGGATGTGTCCAGGGCCATCCCTGAACAGCTTTAACAAGCTGCCTTTTCCAAGGCTCAATCGGGCTTGACCACAGTGATCACATGCGCTGCTATGAATATTGTTCTACTGACATAACAGAAGGACTGGGCACGTGAAGATATAAATTCCTTGAAAAACAAATTGTCAAGTTGCATTCCATGAAATAACCAGATCTTCTACTAATGTTTTTTATGGGTTGGAAACAGAATTTGAGAGGGATTCTGAATCTCAGAAGCCAGTTATTCTTGTCAACGATGTTACAAGCTAAAGAATCTCTTGATAACTCTCCATCAAAAGGAAGCATTTGGGGCTGGAGAGATACCTCTGTTATTAAGAACATGTGTTATTCTTGCAGCACCCAGGTTCAATTCCAGCACCCTCATGCTGGCTCACAACCATTTGTAACTCCAGTTACAGGGGCTTTGACACCCTCTTCAAGCCTAGGTGAGCACCAGACACAATGTAGTACACAGGCATGCATATAGACAAAACACTCATAAACATAAAATATTTTAAAAAGCATGTGACCTGATCTCTTTTCTCTTCCTATCAATTCTGCTACTAAGATTGAGAAGGCATGATGTGTGTGATGTGCGATGAAGCTATTTCTTTTTGCAAAAACCTGGTGTTTGCGTATTGGTTTCTGTGGACACAGGACAGTGAGTCCTTGCTCAGTTATATTTCTTTATATCTCATAAAGCAAGCATATTTGCTTCCAGTGTGTTCTTGTGACTCAGTTTGGAAAGAACAAGATATCTTTTATTTTCTTCATTTTAATCTTGTAGTTGGCATTAAACTGATCTGTCCCCATCTTCATTATCATTGAATTTTACCATTTGAAAAGAGACTAGTTTGCATCAAAAACTTAAGCAAATGCTACTTGTTTGTAAACTGGTACATTAATCCCTCTTTCTCCATTGGGAAAACATTCTAAGAACCCTAGTGAATTTCTGAAACCATGATTACTGCTTAACAGTAAATATGCCATATATTTTCCTATATGAACATACCGAGAATAAAAGTTGCTTTGGAAATTAGGCATACTAAGAAACTAGCAATGATAACAAATAATAAAAAGAACAAATAATTTTTTGGTTTTCATTTTGTTACTTTGTTAAGACAATGTCTTACTTTGTAGCTGTGGCTGATGTAGAATTTATAAGCATTTGCCTGCTTCTGCCTCTTGAATTCTGGGAGGAAAGGTGAAGGACACTAGGCATGATAAAAATGATTCTAACAACATAGTTAATAAACCATATACAGATCTTGTTTGTTTCTAGAAATGTTCACCTAATATTTTTAGATTTCACTTGACTATAGGTAACTCCAAACACATAGGGAAAGTGTGAAGAAGGGCTACAGTATTTGATTTTAAATCCACTAATACATTTTGGGTTCAGTAACCTATGAAATTCATTCCCCAACATGGCAAGAAATACTTTTGTCAGTTAGATACAGGCTTGTGATATAGTGGCTTTAAGTGGAGACCACTTCTGCCTAGGCTGTAATCAAATGCACCTACTGCTTTCACTTCTACAACAAATGCAAAATGATGCTATTTCTCACATCAGGTTTGCTGTATTAGCACCTCCACAAGTTATAAAAGGTGAAGTTTCACTAAGTCGGCAAATGGGAGAGTGTATATCTTATGAGTCCAGTGAAGAGAATACCTTTTATTAATTTATACCCACATTAAATATTTTAAATCAGAATAAGAACAAATTAAGGGCATGCAAACATTATGAGTATTTTAATTTTGAGACCTTGACATCAAATCATTAATAAATAAAATGCCTCATCAGCATTCAGAAATCTAGTCTCATATCCACTGAACTGTTATATCAGCAAATCTAAGACTAACTGCTATGTTCTTTGTTCTGTTGCCCAGAATGGTATAGGTTGTTTTTTTTTTATATTTTTTTGATATCAGTTTAAAATGTGTAATTAATATATATATATATATATATATATATATATATATATATATATATATATGAATGACATTGCTTTTCGTTGTTTCTCTGCTGCTGTAATAAAACTCTGACCAAAACAACTTTGGGAGAAAAAGGTTCATTTTATCTTATAGGTTGTAATACATTATGAAAGGAAGACCAAGACAGAGGCTCAAGGCTAGGACCAAAGCAGAGACCATGAGCAAAGCTGTTTATAGGCTTGCTTTCTTATACAACTCAGGACCATCTGCTCAAGTGGGTGGGTAGCACCACCTATGATTGGTTGGCTCCCCTGACCCCCTGCCACCATTTCAATCATTAATGAAGAAAAGATCCATCAGACTTGCCATCAGGTCTATCTGACAAAGGCAATTCAATTGAAGCTCTCCCCCCCCCAGGTCACTGTAATTTGTGTTAAGTTGGCAAAAAGTAACCAGCACACATATATAGTAACATATTTCAAATATCAACAACACTAAGCCTATTTAAAAAGTCAATAGAGTACAGTGTTACTTAATGATACCATATTTGCCTATCATATGTAAGGCTATGTGATTCTATCCCAGTACCACACACAGACACACATGTACATACACTCTCACACACCATAACAATAATTTCAAAAAATGGCAAAAATATTAAAAAATGAAATGAGATATTAGAGTATGTACACAACCATGAGTAATTTCTATACAGATACTAAAAGTAAAATTAGATAGTTGAGCTCTTCTAGCAAGATTTTATTCTTTTATTCATGCAAGAAATATTTCTAGGTGATCTACAGTGTACCAGAAATTTCACTACATACTAAGAATCATGGATACAGTTCCTGTTTATATCCAGCTTCATTTTAATTGATCAATAAATTATATAAATATGTGTGCAAAGTCTTTGGCCAATCAGTACCATGTAATAAAAGCACAGAGTAATTTGAAAGCCTGTAGCAAATGCAGCAGATTTGACAGCAACAAAGATGCACAGACAGAAAGGGATTGAATAAACTTTAGATTATCACTATGTTAATGATGTCATTTTATTGTTTTAATACTTTTAATTGAAAAATGCTTCATCACAATAATTATATTTCTTTATGCAACATATTATCTAGCATGTTCAATGAGAAGAAGCAATACATAACTGGAAAAGTAGATGGAATACAAGTTTATATTGTAGTTTAAATATTACAAACTGTGGTTTAAGTTACACCTTTTATTCAACATGCTTCTAAGTAGTTACAGAATTTGTTTAGTGCATTGAAGTTTAAATGTAAGAGTTGTTGGGCTGGGGATGCAGCTAAATGACATTTGCCTTCTATGCACAAGGTCCTACGTTCAATCCCCAACACAAGATTTAAAAGGGGGGGGGGAGTTAGACAGCAAATGAAAACAGAGAGAGAAGCTAGCTAGTTTGATACATAGTCTTCATTTCAAAACTTGGGCTTGATTTTAATAAATCATGTTTTATTTTATTGTTATTTTTGTTGTTAGCAATGGAACCCAGGGCTCCTATATACTAAACAAACACTACAACTGAGCAATGTGCCCCAACCCCTAAGGTAGAACTTTAACAGTTTCCATAGCCAAAAGTTCTTGACCTAAATCAATCTGAGACATTTCTCCAAAAGATCATGCCATTTATCAATGACACACATATTATGAGGTCCTGTACATGTCTGCCAACAAAGCTAACCATTTACAAGTATGAAAACACTTTTATAAACCAACTGATTCATAAATGCAAAGATACAAAAACTACACAACTACCTCTTTTTCACTAAAACAAAATACAGAAAAGTGAATTGATCATTCATTCAATATTCCAAACATTCAATGATCAATCTGCATCACAGTTTTCTTGAAGAGTCACACACTGTCTGTATTAGAATAGTGCAAGAAAACAGCCACACAATCTGCCCTTCATGTTGAGTGGCCAATTTTAATGGTTCATTTTGTCTCAGTTTTCTGGGACTGTCAGGGAGAGCTAGGGTCTTACAAGTGGAGTAAAAAGTCATTACTCTGGAACCCTGGGAACTTAGAGGGAATTGAGAATGGTCTAGAAGCTGCTCTGCTACTTTGCATGCCTGTATGACGAGGTACCATTAGGAAAAGCCACATAAAGCTGTTGCAGCTGTGTTATATAAAAAGCGGAGATAATTTAATAGAAAATGTCATCCCTTGCAAAATGCTGATTGCCTATTTTTTTCCCATAAAGACTTCTCATCAGAGGGGCTCCAGCAGCTGTGAGAAGGCATCCTGTCACTGATGTTTCCAGACATCCTGGCAAACAAAGCTCTCCATAGGCTATTTGGCATCACAATCATTCTGATGTTGTTTTCTATTTTATTTCTTCTTTCGTATTCCACTGTATGGAAGGTAGAATATTTTCTTTTTGTGAGAGTAGAGCAAATATTTGATCCTTGACACTTGTATTTGACCATAAACAAGACAAACATCTGCTAAGGCCATGAGATGCTGTTTTCTCCATATTCAAGACCAAGAAACTTGAAAACCATAACAATCCCACAATTCTATAATCTTGAGAATTTCTATTTAACAGATGTCAGTCATTGGAAGTGACTGCAGGGCATACATAACTCTTCAGAGGCTACAATGAAAATTTTCCCATGCAAGAAACAAAAAATAATTTGATGAAAAAGAGGTTTAAAATCTTCTTCTTCTTCTTCTTCTTCTTCTTCTTCTTCTTCTTCTTCTTC